>JANSVA010000005.1:13870682-13887933 GCA_025504915.1 Erythroxylum reticulatum | reverse complement strand
AATGATTCAGGTTAGTTCATCCATTCTTCTTATGTACTTTTGGCTTAATTTATCTAGTATAGTCTATTGTTTCTGATTGGTGAATTTGATTTGGATCCAAGATAATGCGATACTAATTTATTTATTGGAGCCAAGGATGGAGGTGTGGTATAGGATACTCTAGCATATTCTTTGACACCACATGGAAAGCTTCCCTTAGTGACACTAGAATTCTAATAGATTTAAATTTTGATATTAGTGTGTTCTTTTTCTTTTGCGAGTCAAACGCTTGATTATGCCTTTTGTATCAATTTAAGTTGTTCCACTCTAATTTGTCTACGTTGTTATGATGAGCTTCTTGTGCAAGTAAACATCATAATTTTCTATATTCATATCTAGTTAGTATTTCATTCCTTAGATATATCAACATGCTTGTGAGCATAGTAGTTTTACAATTCTAATCTACTTGTTTCTTTCTTTCTTTTTTTGTAGGATGGTGATGATTAGGATTGGACAAGGAGGTATTTGGTGAAGGGTTTTGGATCATCCATAGGTATTGGTTTTATTTAGTATTTAGATTAATTCACTTATATTCCATATGGAGTGGAGGATAATATTGTAGATGAATATTTTAGCTAATGATTTTTTGCTTTTGTATTTTGAATATGTTAAAAGATTGAATTTTACAAGACCTTATGAACTATATGTTATATATAAATGTAGTTTTTTGTCATTCACATTTGATAGTTACATTAATGTATATATATTTCTTTTAATGTATATATGGATGTTGCCTACATAATGACAAGAGTTTGATTTTACATTAAATAATATTGGTAACGAAAGAATAAATTGTTGCCTAAAAATTTTCACTTTATTGCCTTATAAAGACTTAAAAGTGATGCAATATCTATTTAATGTTGTTGTTATAGTTTAAAACTTATGTGTCACCTTAGTCAAAACTTAAAGCAACATTTTTATTTTATTGTTGAATTAAAAAATTATGTTGCCTTATACTTATTGCAGGCCCACTTCTTGTAACGATATAAACTTTATTGCCTTAATAAAAAGGCAACGATAATTGTACTTAAAACTACACTTTTGTCTATTTCCTAAAGCACTTTTTGTCATAATGTCCAACCTTTGTCACTGTCATCACCACCACCAGCTATAAACTTCATTGACTAGCACAATGTCGCCACTCTAGCTCACCAGCTCCTAATCCTTATTCCACTCCTTCACTTAGGTTGTTAAAAAATAAGATGTTACTTGCTAGTTGTTTTATTTTACATAGAGTAGTGATTAGGTAATAACTAATAGGGTTATATAATGTTTGTAATTTGTTTATAATTAATGAGGTAATTATATCTTATAATATTTGTTGTCATAATTATATTAAATATTTGTTAGGGTTTTATGACATTAAATTATGACTTAATAAGAGTATTTATATATAATGTTTGATTTTATAATTATATTAATTATTTTTAGGATTTATGGAATTAAATTATGACTTAATAAGGGTAATTATGTATAATGTTTGTTTTTATAATTATATTAATGACATAAGACCTTATTAATTATATAATAAATAAATAAATCTTTTTATATTTTTTCATAATGTCATATGTTTGATGTGCAGGCTATGATAATGTTATTTATGTTTTCTTTCCTTCTAAGGGGACTAATTACATCCCTTAAATTGTCTTTTTAAAATGTACAACTTTTTTTAACTAATATAACATTTTTTAGTCTTAAAAGAGTTTACACACCACTTAATTCTTTCAAATAATCCTTATTAGAGAATATTGAAACTTGTATATGTATATATATAAATTATTTCCAACCAATAATTTTAATAGCATTGGATTCCTTTTATTCATCTATCATGTATCTTTCAAAAGCAAAGAAAGTAATTAGTAATTTTTGCTTCTAATAATATTGCTTTGTGAGTTTATGTTAGCATTTACATAAAGATTCTTATACTTTTCTTAAGGAAGAACATCAATTTATATAAAATTATAATCATACTACAACTACATATGCAATAATTTTTATTTTTATATGAAGTTATTAATTTAATTTTGACATATGCCTTTATTTATTTTTACAGATAAATGGAGGAAAGTTTAAGTATTTATGATAATCCAGTTGCTTCAGGAAGATTCGATAATCTAGACTGGATTCGTGCTAACGTGGTTCATGGAATGAAGAACCATATTTTTTGTATTATTATAACAAGCATTTTAAAGGTGGAGGATCACCAAATTAAAGAAGCATTTAGTTGGGATGAAAGGTGATGTCGAGCTTTATAAGAAAGTTAATAATGACATTAAATGGCAAATAAAAACTTTGCTTGAAGAGTATTAGTTTGATAAAGATAGAAGGCAAAGACTAAACTATGAAATTAGTACTAGAAATTCTTTTTTTGGTGGTCAGGATGGTAATGGCGATGTTGAAGGTGGTGTTTCTACCCAACAAGAACGGAATGTTGCACCTAATGTGAGGAAGAGAAGAAGACAGATGTCTAAATATTTTTCACCATCAACAACTTATAAAGCTCAGCCTTCAAGTTGTAATGGCTTATAATCTAAAGAAGCATCTCATAATGTAGACATGGTAATGGCTACATGGTGGTATGATTTAAGTATATCATTTAAAGATGTCTAGGCTCATTATTACCATCCTATGGTGAGTGTTATTGCCTCATATAATCTAAGATATAGAGCTCCTTTAATTGATGACTATAGAAGCCAAATTTTGAGCAGCTTTGTTTATGTAATAAATAATTATTTGGATAAAAATAATGAATCGGGTAACTTATAAGTATTTAATCATATGTGATAGTTAGAAAAAATATAATACATGAGTATTATCAAATTTTTGGTTTATTTTGCTAAAGGGACAATGTTTTTTAAATTCAAATGATGCATTTGGCCTTGTGAAAAATGTTGATACGTTGTTTTAGATATTTGATAAAGTTATGAATGAAGTTGCTCTTGAAAACATTGTATAGTTCAGTACCAATTGGGAAAATATTGCAAAGTAGGTGTAATTCTTTTTAACAAAATCCTTGTGTTATACATTGCATTGGCCTAATGTTAGAAAATAAAGGAGATGCTAGATACTTTCTTATCATTGATGAAATTATACAAAAAGTAAAAAAAAAAGTGACCAAGTTCATCTATAATTGCGTATGGGTCCTAAATTTAATGATAAAGGATTTCACCAATGTTATGAATTTGTGTCGTTCCGCTATTACAAGATTTGTGACTAATATCTTATCACTTCAATGTTTTGTTGTAATAAAGAAGGTACTAAGATAAATGTTTACAAGTGATAAGTGAGTAATATCTCATTATGCCAGGTCTAATGTTAGAATGGAGGTTTATAGAATCATAACTGAAGATCATGAATTTTAGTTCTAACGTGAATGTCATTTGTGTTTATGAGCCTTTGGTAAGAGCACTTCATTTAGTTGATATTGATGAGAAGAAAATAATGGGTTATTTTTATGATGCCATGGAAAGGGCGAAAGAAGCAATGAAGGCTAATATGAAAAATAAGCCTTCTTCGTATACACCTTATCGTGTCAACATCAATGAAATATAGGAAAGACAACTTTGTACTCTGTTATTTGCAACTGGGAAAATTTTAAATTCATGTGTCTATTTTAGACTAATTTTTATAAAGAAAGCTGAAGTTAATAAGGGAATGCTATTAACTATTGCCATAATTGTTGCCCATTAGATGATGTAAGATTTCCTAAGCTCACAAGTGGAGGTTTATAAGAATTCTTCTGGTGATTCTTGGATGCTCATTTTTATTCATTAAGGATATAAATTTAATTGAGGTATTTTTTCACTTTTGTTGCTTGTTGGAAATTAATCATCACTTAATTTTATTTATAAGGTATGTTGTCTTACAGTTACTTGGTAGGACTAATTTGGAAGTGGTGTTCTAAAATTACAAAGGTTTGCAATTCGAATTTTTAATCAGTGTGTGACTATAACATAAAGTAAGATAGGTGCTCGTGGTTGAAAATGATATCAAAAGAAGATGATAATACTTCCCTAGCCTTTTCAATGAAGGCATAGAGGACAACATCTCCTTAGTTGATCTTAACAAGTCTTAGAGGTTTCGTAACTATACTCGTCAGCAAATTATAAGGGAAGAAATTAAAAGAGTTTTGAGGGAGATGAAGAGTGGAAGGGTAGTGGGGCTTGATGAGATACCTATAGAGGTGTGGAAGAGCCTAGAGTAGATGATCTTATTTGGCTAGCCAAGCTTTTTACTATGATCTTTAAGTTTGTCAAAATGCAGTTAAGTGGACACATAGTATGATAATTCCTCTATACAAAAACAAAGGAAACATCCAAAATTATAACTATAGAGGCATCAAACTACTAAGTAACATCATAAAGTTATGGGAGATGGTGCTTGAGTAGACAGTGGGAAAGGATGCTCCTATCTCAAAGAACTAGTTTGACTTTATGCCAAGAAGGTCTATGATAGAAGCTTTACGTATCCTTAAAAGATTAATGGAATATTATAGGGAAAGACAATAAATTCTACACATGGTTTTTATTGATTTAAAGAAAGCATATGATAGAGTACTTGAGGAAATCATATGGAGGTGTTTAAAGGTTAAGGGAGTTCCTATGACCTATTTATAGGTTATTAGTGATATGTATGAAGGAGTACAAACTATAGTATAGATGATAAGAGGAGATGTAGAGAATTTCTCTATCAATATTAAGCTATACCAAAGCTCCTAATTGATTTCTTTTTTGTTTACAGTAGTGACGGATGAGCTCACCAAGAATACTCAAATGGATGTACCTTAATGTATGTTATTTACTGACAATATTATCTTTGTGATTGAGATAAAAGAGAGTGTCAACGTCAAGCTAGAACTTTGGAGGGATACGTTAGAGTTGAAGGGCTTTAAATTGAGTAGGACTAGGACTAAGCACTTAGAGTATAACTTTTTGGGTCATAAGATGGCCTCTGATGTGGAGGTTAAGATCGGTTAATAAGTTATACCATAGAAAGAGTGTTTTAAGTATCTGGGATCTATTATCCAAAGCGAAAGAGACATCGATGAAGATATAGTTTATTGTATCAGATCAATGTGGATTAAAAGAAGAAGGAAATCAAGAGTTTATATGACAAGAAGATACCACTCATGCTAAAAGGTAAATTCTAACATTTAGTGATTAGGTCGATTCTGCTATATGGGGGGAAGTGATGGCCCATCAAACAAGTGCATAGTCATAAGCTAATTGTGGCAAAGATGAAGATGCTCCTTTAAATGTGTAACCTTAATGGAAGAGATAAGATCAGGAATGTAAAGGTAAGAGACCTATTAATGGTGGTTGATATTAATGATTAATTAAGAGAAACAAGGCTTAGGTGGTTCAGACATGTTAACAGGAAGCACTTTGATGTTTCAGTAAAAAGATGTTAGAAAAATATTACCTAGAGATTGTAAGAGAAAACTTGGAAGGCCTAAGAAGAATTGAGGGAGGTGATTAAGAATGATATAGCTTTGGTGGAACTTACCAAAGACATAGCCCGCAATAAAAGACTTTGGCGTACTAGGATACAATAAAGTATCTCACTTCAAGAGGTCAGTTTCGTTCTCTTAGGTCTTTAAAATATTTTCTTTTGAGTCTTATGTCTTGTGTTTAGCCTATTTTTATTTCGTAATACTTCCCTCCTAGTTATTTAGCCTAAGTAGTTTCCTGCTTAGCCTAATTATTTTTCTGTAATAGTTTGTTTGATCTATTCTTGCACGTGTCATCTTTCTAGTTTATGTATTTATTTACTTATTCTACATTTTATTGTTATTTTTATGTTGCTTTAGATTTATCATATGATGTACTTTACTACATATTTCTATATTTTTATTTATATGTATTTATCTGTAGTATTAATATTATTATTTTTATGTATATTTTTAATATATATATATATATATCTAAATTGGTTTTATATTATTTTCTTTTATTTTAATATGTATTATATATATATATATATATTATTCATGTACATCTATCGAAAATAGCCTCTCTACCTAGTATGAATAAGTTCACGTACTACTAGATCTCACTTGACCCTGCACTAGCGTAACTCTCACTGGGTGTTATTATTGTTGTTGTGGTAAGAAACGAGCTTCTTAATTAATATTTATTTATTTCAATTTGATTAAAATAAATTAAATTTGTTATTTTATTTATTTATAAATTATTTCTTTGTTAATTTGAATAATAAGCTTCTTGATTTATTTGAAAAAGTTTTCTTAATTAAAAAGTTTTTATTTATTATTTAAGAAAGTAAGCTTGTTTTAGTATTTTAAAATAGTTTTCTAATTAATTGAGAAACTAATATCTAAATAAATAATCTGAAGGACTTTCTTGATTTAATTTAAAATGCTTTATTAAATTTTGAAAGTGCTTTCTTTTAATATTAGTAAATAATTTTCTAATTAATTAAAAACTATTTTTAATTAGATTAGAAAGGGTTTTCCTAATTAGATTAGAATGTATTACTTATTAAATTAAGTTATAATAGGAAGAAATATAATTTATTAAAAATTATTAATTAATTTTATTAAAGGACTCAAAATAATTGGAAGTAGTTTCTAATTTGAATTTCAATTTTGTTTTCAATTTTGAAATTTCTATTTGGACTAGGAGTTTAATTCATTTAAGAATCAATATGTTTAATCAAGTTTAATTTTTTAAAGAGCTAGAAATGTTATTGTAGATTGTGAAGATTATGTCAGTAACAAAATTCAAACAAAGCATGATATAATTTGATTATATTTGTACGATAAATTCCAAATTGTAATTTTATATATTTGTAAATATATATTATAGGTGTGCATATTAGATTGCATGTTTAAATGTATCACACTTTAGATGTAATTTTTATGTGATGAGACTATTTCAAATTAAATTCCATGTTGAGTACAGGTATACATTAAGAACTTGCATTTTTTTTTCCATTATTTGAGTATACAATACTGGTTCACCTAATTGTAAGGCTTGTTAAGTAACTTAAAGCTCCTTTAACCTGAACATATCTTATCTTAAATTAATGAGTACTAATTACTAAATTTATATGAGTAATTTATGATCATATGCATTTGAATACAAGATTCAAAATAATATATAAGATGTGTTTTGATAAGAATTGTCACCAAATAGTTTAGGAATCAAATAAGATATAACTGATAAGGATATTATCTACCTAATTTTAGTAAGTTAGTTTGTTGAGCAATTCATTAGTTTGTTGAGCAATTCAAGACCAATTAAATTTAAATGAGATCTTAGCTTACTAGATAGATTAGAATAATCATTCTATAACAGTAGTAAAGACTATTATTTTGAATAAAATAGTGAGAGTAACCAAATATATTACTAAAGTCCTAATCTTATTTAGTTGTTAGGAAAAATAACCTATCACTTGCTTTTCTTTATATTTATATTTTTCTTTGAGTAGAAATTACCTTTGTTTGGCAAAACTGACAAAATTTCTTGGATATAGGTCAGGTTTGAGAAAAGTTCTCAAAATAGAAAAACAAGGTGTATTTTCATTATGTGATTTTGTTAAAACCTATGCTGGGGACTTTAGTGACAAAGTTTTAAAGATATATTAATATTTTATAAATGACAAAATGTAATTATATTTTGAGTTGAATGGTGTCTCATAAAATTTAATGGCAACATGTAAGATGGATGCCAACACCATAATAGCATATTATAATTAATTGCATAAACTAGAGCTAAAAGGTATTATACCTTGATGGGATTATTTCACTTGATTTAGCCTACTAAAAGTATAATTAAGGATTATAGTTGAAGGCATTTCCTATAGTATGATAATAGTTGTCATTAGAAGACAATAAACACATGAAATTTCTTGTTTATACGAGAACGATCATATATATTTCTAATTCAATCTTTTAAGTTTTTGATCCTAAATTTGGATTTAGCATTACTATGCTCAGGGTGTAATAAGAAATAGATTACTAATTCAAAATAGTTAATCAAAAGACAAATAGTTTATATATGTTGGATCGAAGAAGACTTGTGCTTAATATAAATGGTAAGAGCAAAATTTAGATAATCAAGACTAATCTTTTATTCCATATTGGTTAAAAAGGATATATGCATCCTTTGATTATGAATTGTATGGAATTTATGAAACTTGTTAGGTTGAAGAATGACCAAATCAACCTTTGGTGAAAGGATGAAAATGATAGTGAATTGTTAAATTTTACATATACATTGTATAAAATATAATAACAAATATAAAAGAATAAATACTTGTATTGCATTAAATTTACTAATGACTTTATATGATATTGTCATATGTATTAAATGGAATATTAATTTAAAATTTTGAATAGTTGAAATTATTTAAATCTAAGTAGAAATTAAGTATTGGGAATGCTAAAATGTTTGTTTCAATGTATGCTTATAGGAGAATGCTTCTGAAAATAAGTAATAGGAGTAAGATAAAGTTTGAAAAAGTTCATATATTATAATAATATATACAATTAGAACTAGTGTCTTTATTGATATATTTGATATATAGTTGGAAGGTTATGACATGTTAAAGAAATCACTTTCATAATGGATTCAAAGAGTTTATTTTAGAGATAATTATGGATTTATCATGTCTATAAAAAGATTAGTGGGAGTATAATTTTCTTTTTAGTGGGTATCTATATGACATATTGGTCATTGAGAATAATAATTCACATTTTCAATTGTTAAATATGATAGTATAATGGTAACTCGTATTAGATATTAAAAGATAATAAATAAATTAGGAAAATTAAATCTACAAAGATAGAAATAGAAGTTATTTACCTATTATATTCTAAGTATATAGATAATGTACTAAAGATCTTGAGTATTTCAGATATCTGATACTTAAAGTATTAAAGATATTCATTATTCCATGTATAAGTTGATATTTTAGTTCAAGGTCATATGTATATTCACTTTAGTTTGATGGAAGCAAGTTTTAATTAAGGTATATTTTACTTAGATCAATAGTATTTTAACTTAAAATGGTTCCAATATTGCATTAAATTGCTAATCAAGTAATAATATGTTTTTCATTTAGTGCAAATTATTATTTAGATCAACAAGTTCTTTAATAAACTTAGTATATTTTGTTGTATTATTAAAAAATTAATGTACTATAGATCAACCATTAGGTGAGTTAAAACAGTTAAGGTCTCATTGAATATATAACTATATATTTAGGCAATTTCTCTTCATTATGATAATAACTAAGATGAATATTGTAAGATTTAAGTAAGAGCTCTCTATAATGAATCTTGTGGAATTCTCTCACTAAACTACTATTCCAATAGTTGCATCATCATCACATAGTGATACTAAAATGATTATTAATAGTATATTAGTACTATTAGTATTAATAAACAATAATTAGTAATAAACAAGAATGAAAAATTCAATCATATTCATAGAGGTTAGTGCAAGTAGTAGATCTTTTGTTTAGCCCTACAACCAATCGATTGGTTGTAGTTTTATGATATAATTATTTAGAAACATTCTTTATCATATGCATATTTGTTTAATTAATTGATTTATAAGATAAAATCCATAGGATAAATATAGATTACAAATGTAATTATGATAAAATCATAATTATAAGATTCATAATACATTTATATTTATTCTTAATCTATTCCTAGTCATTTTTATTTTAATACTGGAAATTAATAAAGTATGAAGACTAGCACACTTTAAATTTCTTCCTTATGAAGGAAATAGTCAATCTCATGTGTTAAATTATGAAAATTCTTAAACAAACATAATGTTGCTTGTTAAAGAACAATTTTACTAAATTTACCTAATACGAGAATTCTATTTGGAACATTACATGTGTGTCTATAAAAATTCTCATTTTGATGATTGTATAAGTGGTTCTTTAACTTAAGATCTCTAAAGCATCTTATATATGTATTGTTATTCCTTTTTTAAACTACTTATGATCTATTCTAGTTAAGGATAACTTATTTGGTAGTCATTAAACATATTGTGAACTATATAAAGGTAGTTAAGTGTTCAATATATGATTCATCATCCTAAAGTAATTAGAGAGAATCTTATGTTATTTTTTATTAGTATTGATTCAAAAAAATCCTTATCTTAGGTGGAACGACACCTTAAAATTAATTTTCAAATATTGTTAATATAATATATTGTTTGTGGTAGAGAACTAATATAAGTATGATCAAATAGACTAGACATAATTTCATGTTTTACTTTTAATCTAAGCATTATATGTTAAAAGGTTTAAATTATACAAAAAAAATTACGTACAGAAAGTTTAGTGAAATCCATTTTGACATTAGTAATATTTGAGTGGTTATCATGCAATGTTAGATGCTAATCTTAATATATAGTTATAGATTATTTAATTAAATAATTAAAGATAAATTAAAAGAATTAAACTTATCTAATCTTAAATATGATTTAAGGTTATAATTATAAATTATATCTATTACCAACATGTTTAAGGACCTAATGAATTATACACAAAGGAATAATTAGAAAGAGAAAAAGACTTTAATCAAGTTGCAATTGATTATAAAGTGTAAGAAACTTTACAATCAAATATAATATATTTGATAAATAAGAAATTATATTAGTTTTGCATCTTATTTTGACTCAATTGGTATATAATTAGAACTAATAGTAATTCTAAATAAAGTTTAATTGAAATCAGAATTATATTTCAATTAAATTACTAAAAGACTAAACCTTATTATAAATAGGTGTAGGCTCAAATCACTACAAGAAAATTAGTAATTAGCTATAAAAAATTACTGAAGAAAACCAAATCGGAGGAAATTATCAATGGAAAATCATATTCTGTGGGTAAAATTGTTAGGAAAATTTTCAATTTGTGACGAAAAATATCTGTCGGTAAATATGGAGGGAAATCCTCCCAGCAAAAATTTCAGTTGAATATAGCGAAGGTAGAAAAATTCCATCTGTAAAGAAAGCGAGAATTCTTGGCAGATTAAATAAGTTTTGAGTTTACAGATAGAATACATTTCTGTCAATAAATTTTAGAGGTAAACGTTGTCGTTTGCTTATGCTTTAGTGTTTTTAAAAAATGAAAATGACGTCATTTAGTTTAACACCAAACGATGTTGTTTTTGTTTAACATAAAAGGAACACAAACCCCCTATTTCCCTTCCTCTATCGTACTTAATTTTTTTCTCTCTTCTGTCATCACCATCTGACCATACCTCCTCGTCGTCCCACCATGCCTCTTTGTTGTCCTAGGATCCTCATCTTTGTCACTACCAAAGGCCACCACGCATCATGTCACCACACCTCGTCATCACACGACCGTCATCGTCGCATCTACTTTAAGTACTGCATAATTTTCTATCGTGCCACCATACCTCGTCATCATTGTGGTTTTGTAAATGTATAATCGTAGGTTCATTACTTCTCTTTGGTTTTGTAAATGTCGACATGGTTCTATAATTGTGTTGATAGTGAATTAGTTCTCTTTGGTTCGTCTAAAGTTATCTTTGAATGATTGAATGTATGTATGGAGCATGAGTATGAAGCTAAGATCACCTAGAACTAATGGATAGTGGTTGTGATATGAGGATATGCATCTTGAATTGTTATATGTAGATAGGTCAGTTTACAGTAGCCATAGGATATGCATCGTGTGCTTTATATGTCTCACACTCTAATCAGAAATTGCTAAAACAAAATTCCATGGGAAATTTGGCATCCACCATCAAAAAATTTCTCTAAAAAGAAATGGAGATGATATTTTGTAAGAAAGAAAAAGATGCTAATGTCATATGAGAAAATTATATAGTGAACATGGAGAGGTGTGAGTATAATTTATATTTAAGTGATTAACTTTTTAAAATTTTTTAATTAAGTGTCTAAATTTAAAAAAATCAAATAATTTAGTTTATAAGGTTGTTGGACGTTAATATTTTATTGATGCTATAGATGAAATATGTAAATTTTGATATTTAGAAGATTTACGAGATATTTTTTACATCATTTTTAAATAATTACTCATAAAATTTAAAAGTGCTTTAACAATCCAGTTTTGGGCAAAGCATGATTATAAAATTAGATGCACCATTAATTGTAAAACATTTCTTATGAAAATGCACATAATTAAAATGTCTGTGTATGCCATCATAGGTATCAAATCTGAAGTTAATCTTAAAAATATTGTAATCCTCTTCTTTCGAAGGATGTCTTTTGGATGATGCTATTTTCTCCTAATCCTCTTAACTGTATTATGGTTACAAGATTTTTGAATTGTTAGCTATAACCTCTTATTGCAGTTACACCTAAAGAAGAGATGATATATTTACTCATGCTTTATATTATACAACTTGTATATTGGATTTGTTCTTTAAAAACCTTTGATTGTATTTAAATTGCTTAGCCTATTTTAGATGGAAAGCTATAAGATAAAGGATATCTTAGGGGATTTTTTTTTTGTTGAAAATTTAACTAATTCGTACTCCATTTACTTTATTTTATATCTTAGGGGAATTTGGTTGAAGCACATTAGCTTACTCCATTTACTTTGTTTTAGATCTTAGGAGAATTTTCTTAAACCATATTATCTTACTCCATTTCACCTGGTTGCTTGATTCATAAACACTTAGAAGCAAGATTGTATAAGTTCTTTAAGCTTAGCTTTAAGGTTTAACATGTGCCTTAGGTGAAATGCTTTAGGGAATAGGAACAAAGAACCTTTTTCACTTTAATTATTGAACTAAAGTCATATGATTCATCCATTGCTAGTTTTATGCTTAATTTTCCAATAGGGCTTTTCACTTAGCTTGAATATTTACATCATAGTCCAACAAGAGTAAAACCTTAACTTGATTTCCTATAGGCATTGATTCTCTAAGTAGTGTGAGTGAACTCATCGCACCTAAATAGTTTGCTTATTTATGAAGAGCCTTGAACACTTTATTGGTGATTTGTATTGACCATAAACCTAGTCTTTTTCTTATTCTAAGCACTCTAATATTAGTCTAATGACTTTGGCATAAGGTTTTTTTGTAAGCATCCTTAATCTATAGAAAGTTTCTCATCATTCTCTTAAATGTCATTTGTGAGGTTCTTCGGTAATATTATATGCAAGATCCAATAGATATGTAGATTGTTTATTATAGATTTGATGAATTATATCTCCTTTATATAAGTCAAGTTTTTATTACACTAATGACTAGTTCTCCTATGAAACATATTAAACAAGGTTTGAAAATCATCATATAATGGCCTTTTGGTTGAGATAGAAATTCCTAGATATATAAATGGGAGATTTTTTTATCTTTAAACTATAGATAGTGGAGAGCCATTAAGCTTATGAATTTGATCCTATTGAGACTAACATATGGCTTTTGTCTTTGTTTATGTATTTCCTTATTTTTTGATTTGCTTGTTTTAATATATTAAAAATATAACAAAACTATTGAACAAGTCTAATACATTAAATATGAAATTTTTTTTTGCAGGCCATATTTTGTGTTAAAGAGCATCACTTATCCTTCTTCTTTATAGTTCATAGTTGTCCCTCCATCTAGGTATGTTGTCCAACTAATGTCTACCATATGTGTTGCTTTAACAATATGATTGTGATGCATTTAGGTCTTGTGTGAATGCAAAGGACATTTTGATTTTGAGTTGTTGTTTAGAACATTCTTATAATCATTGATGAGTTTTTATGTTCTTCTTTAATATTCTAAGTATTTATGTATAGGTTATGTTTAAATCATTGATAAGTAGATGTATGATTACATAAGTATTTACTATATGTAGAATGAGTTTGAGATCTTATGGATGATTTGAGGCATAATAAAACCCTAGGATGATATCTAGGCTAAAAACCTGTGATGTAGCTCCCATGAGGCTTATCGGTGAAAAATTTCATAAGTCTAAGATTCAAAGCAAGTACTTGCTTTCTTGATTCTTAGGTGTAAATAATGTCATGTACCATAGTATCAAAATCAATTGTAGGTGATTAATTCAAACATAAATACTTCAACTTCAATGTGATTAGTTCAAACTTAGTATTAACATAAGAAATTCATAGGTTTAATAGACCTAACAATTCTTTGCATAATGAACCCCTAGGACGGTATATAGGCTGGAAACTCGCGATGCAACTCCTATGAGGCTTATCGGTGAAAAAATCCACGAGCCTAGGAGTTATAGCAAGAACTTACTTTCTTGAATCTCAACTGTAAACAATGTTACCTACCATACTATTGAAATCAATTATAGGTGATTAATTCAAATATAAATACTTCAGATTCAATTTGATTAATTTAAACTAAGTATTAACACAAGAAAGTCATAGATTTAATAGACATGACAGTTCTATACATAATAAACCCTGAGGATAGTATATAGGCTAGAAACCTATGATGCAGCTCCCATGAGACTTGCCGGTAAAAAATTCCATAAGCCTACGATTCATTGTGAGAACTTGCTTTTTTGATTCACAGGTGTAAACAATGCCATGTACCATAGTATTGAAATCAATTGTAGGTGATTAATTCAAACATAAATACTTCAACTTCTCTATGATTAGTTCAAACTTAGTATTAACACAAGAAATTCATAAGTTTAATAGACCTGACAATTCTTTGCATAATGAACCCCTAGGATGGTATATAGGCTAGAAACTCGTGATGCAGCTCCCATGAGACTTATCGGTGAAAAAATCCACGAGCCTAGGAGTCACAGCGAGAACTTGCTTTCTTGAATCTTAGGTGTAAACAATGTTACGTACCATATTATTGAAATCAATTATAGGTAATTAATTGAAACATAAATACTTCAAATTCAATTTGATTAATTCAAACTTAGTATTAACACAAGAAATTCATAGGTTTAATAGACATGACAGTTCTTTGCATAATAAACCCTTAGGACATTATATAGACTAAAAACCTATAATGCAACTCCCATGAAGCTTGTTGGTGAAAAATTCCCTAAGCTTAGGATTCATTGTGAGAACTTGTTTTTTTGATTCACAGGTGTAAACAATGCCACGTATTATAGTGTTGAAATCAATTGTAGGTGATTAATTCAAACATAAATACTTTAACTTTAATGTGATTAATTCAAACTTAGTATTAAACCAAGAAATTCATAAGTTTAGATGTTTTGTAAACTTAGGGGAAATGAAGGATACTGACTATCAAATCACTTTTTTAACTTAACATTTTTGCAAAAATGAGTAATGTTGATAAATATTGGATGTATAGATGATTAACACCTGATGGTTTCATTAATCCTAAGTTTTTTAAGGGAGTTGAAGCTTTTATTCATTATGCATGTTCTTAACTTGCATATATGGTGGCCCAAAGATTAGATATTCATGTAAAAAGTGCAAACATAATCGCTTCCTTCTTATTTATTAAGTGAATGGCCATTTGTTGAGAAAAAGGTTTGTTTAAAATTATTTTGAGTGGACACGACATAAGGAGCCATTGAATTATAGCACCTCAAGGGGTAATGAAGTAAACTCGTCAATAATTATGGATGAGTTTGAAGCGGCAATTGGATTTGTAAAAAATACTATGACTATAACTGAAAATCCTTACATGAAAATGGTTTATGATACAGTCAGTTATACCTTTCAGGAAAATATAGAAAATCTTTAAAAAGAACAAAACCTATATGTGAAATAAAATTTTGACTTACTACACTCAACTAACCAAGAATTATGGCCAAATTGTGAGGCAATGACTCAATTGTCTTCAATTTCTTGAATATTGAACATAAAGTCTGAAGGGCATATTTCTTATCGTAGTTTTAATAAAATTTTTAGATAGTGTAATGAATCATTGCCTCCTGATCTTATAATGGTTAATAGTTTTTACAATATGAAGAAACTTATCAGGGGTCTTGGTTTATTGGTTGAAAAAATAGATTGTCACAAATTAGGATATATATTGTATTGAGGAGATGACGTGGAATTACAAAAGTGTAAATTTTGTGGTCAATCTAAGTTCAAGCCTAGAAAGCATTCTATGAAATAGATATTAATACTCTAGAAGTGGATGCATTATTTTCCACTAATTCTGAGACTTCAAAGACTATCTGCTTATGATATTACTACATCTCACATAAGAAGGCATAATGAACACGAACAAGAATATAGAATAATGAGTTATCTATCAGCCTCACTAGTATGGAAACATTTCAATAACACCTATTATGAGTTTGTAGTTGAAAGTCAAAATGTTAGGCTGGGATTATTGATGGATGGATTCCAACCTTTTGGTCAAGCCAACCACCAATATTCATCATGGCCAATCATAATTGCTCCTTATAATTTTCTTCCATGTATGTGTATGAATGGGGCAAAAATATTGTTGACAGTGATTGTGCCAGGGCCTACAAATCCAAAGCTTAGAATTGATGTATTCTTACAACTATTCATATTTGAATTACAGCATCTTTGGGAATATGGCGTGGAGACATATGATGCGTCACTAAAATAAAATTTTGTGTTGAGAGCAGTTTTGATATGGACTGTGATTTTTTGGCATATGTTATGTTGTCTAGATGGAGAACAACAGAGAAATTGTTTTGTCCTTATTATGGCAATGATTCTGATACATTTTATCTTCCAAATGGGGGCAAAATATGTTAGTTTGACAACCACAAGAAAGTTCTTCCTCTAGATCATCCATTTAGATGCAATAAACAAATTTTCATTAAGAATAGGATGGTAAAAACATCTCCTCCCCCTCATAAAGCTGGTGAAGAGATATTGCAGGAGATTGACGAATTAGGGTTACTGAAAGCTATAGAATTTGAAGCTGATGAAGTTAATACAAGCATTAGCAAAAACTTTGGTTGGAGAAAATGAAGCATATTTTGGGATTTGTTATATTGGAAAACTAATTTGATACGTCATAATATATACGTGATGCATATTGAAAAAATATTTTTGACAATTTGTTCAATACCATAATGAACATTGAAGGGTGAAAAAAAGGACAATACAAAATCATAAGTTGATTTGAAACCTTTTTGTCGAAGGAATGAGTTAGATAAATATCTTTGCACTGGTAAATATCCGAAGACATGTTACACTTTGGACAAAAAAAGAAAATTTTGTGTGAATGGTTGAAAAGTCTAAAGTTTCCCGATGGTTATGTTTCAAACTTGGCAAGGTGTGTGGATATAAGGAA
>JANSVA010000005.1:13838137-13855752 GCA_025504915.1 Erythroxylum reticulatum | reverse complement strand
ATGTTTATGTTTATGTTTTATTGTATTCATTTATCATTCATGTTATAAAACTTAAAGTGCTCGTTGCTTTTGGAAAATCAAACGAAAAAGTTTCATCTTTCTTCTACTGTGTCTAGCATCCAATCCTATTCGTCCTAATTTCTCAACATTTTTAACTTATAATTACGGGAATGGTGAGGTGAAGTCAAGTATAAATGATGAGGAAGAGGAGGTTTATTCTTGTAGATGGTGGTAGTCTTGAGATCTTCCTTGTTATGAGATTTGGATCATGAAGAGTGTTTGTCGACGATAATTTTGTAGCAAGAAACATTATCTGAGCTTATATACTTCTACTTCTTAATCTCTTGGTCACTTCAAATCTCTTAGCATTTCGTTGCTGATTAGTGGCAATCCATAATTGAAGTCATTGGACTCAATTGCAATTTAGACTCCACTCATTTCTTTCTTACTAACATTATCGCACCCACCATCACTAATGCCTTTTGACGAGTGCACATCTTCGTTGAAAACTTTGTGCAGTTTGTTCTAGAGGAATCACTGAGAGTATCAATAGATTTAGAGAAAAATAGGTAGGCTTCTTCATTGTCTTTGGCTTTTCCATGACGTATAAACAAAGTAGAGCAAGATGGACTTAACTATTTATAATAAGTTTTGAATGGTGTAGATAGAAACATGACGTCAATGCCATTGTATCATTGAGAGTAACGAGTGTTTTCGATCAAAAGATGCAGTCTACTCTACTATATTACTTCATCACCCGAAAGAATTTTGAACATAACATTAGTTGCATTCGCCTATTTTCCAAATTGATTTGGTTCAAAATGGCTCACCTTCCCAGTCTTTAAGTCCTACATTACCAAGTACAGCTTCTGAGAAGAGCCATTCACCTAGAATAATATTAGATGAATTTGATGGAAATATGTGTTCTCAATTCTTATTTTCAACTTTGATTTCACCAAAAAGAGGGGTAAAGAAGAACAAAGAATGTCAGGAAAAAATAAGAGTTCGTAGGATCACTAAAAATCAAAGATTTCATGGTGTCTATTTTTTTATTTTTGAAACCCATGTGGAAGTTTATGGTTACATCAATTTGAGGTTCAAATACATTGGCTTTTACAACATTATAATTTTTTCAAGCAAAAAATGTATTTTAATCATAAAATTTATATTAAAATACAAATTTAACTTTAATAATTTATAGCATTTGAAATGAATCTTAATATTTTTAAAATATTTAATTTTAATAAATATTAATAAAATTATGTATCCATCAGCTTTACGTTGATTCACGTATTTCATCTAGAATTAAATTAGATTTTATAATAAATTTTATTATAAATAATAAACCTAGTTAAAATTAATAATCCTAATTTAACCAAAATAATCCAACTTAACCCTAATTAACCTAATTTAAACAAAACATCCTAATTTGTAAATAACTCTAGCTATCCCTAATTCCCAATCTAAATTTTCCTATCTTTTGAATTCTGTCTCCATCTTCTCGATACTGATCTATTTCTGTGAGTGGAAGGGATAAGAGTAAGAGCCCAAAAAAGAGCTTCGAATTTATCCATGGCTGCTGCATTCGCAAATCACTTCTCCCTTAATGATGAAACCTCCATTTTAGCCTCAGGACCCTACCTCACTTCTCAAAACCAGAAGAAGAACAACTTTTATAAGTGGGTTCATATTTGCTTTTGTTGTTTTCACAACTTTAATTTCATCGCTTTTAGCTTTCTACAATCTCATCTTCTCATTCGTCCATCAATCCTTTCAACACCACTTTAACTTCTTCCAATTCTTATAGATCTCATTTTTCTTCTGTTTTCTCTTGCTCCTTTCCCAATAACAACATTAACACATCGTGTTCTAGTGGAGATTACAAGTTTGTCTTGTCTCACTACTCTCTTGCCTGAGGGAAATAAACTCTGAACTTCAAACCACAATCATCTCGCGGACATCGCTGAGTACTTTGAACCAGTGAAGAAATGGCCTATTTGGTGATATCCTAGTGGCGTTTGACTCTTTCCTTGACTTGCTTTTCTTGGACTTGTCTTGATTTTTGGGGCGAATTCCTCCTATGCTTGGCAACTAAAGGCTAAATTCCCGTAAATTTTCCTACAATCAACTATATGGTAGAATCCCGTATGCATTTGATAATATTGCTTACGAAAACATCTTTGTGAACAATTCTGAACTTTTGATGCAAATTTGGGAATTTTAGAATGGGAATTAGGGATACCATTATTATTTATAAATTAAGGTATTTTGTTCAAATTAAGTTAGTTAGGGTTAAGTTGAATTATTCTGATTAAATTAGGGATATTAGGGTATAATTAAGTATCATAAAAGTGAAAGATGATTAGTATTAACACTAGAAAAGATGTAATCCCATTAAGTTTCTGTCATTTGAACGATCCACAATGTTAACGCTTGACTTGTAATGTAGTGCCAACGTTAGGTAAAAAATACGCTTTTGCCTTCGTTTTAAATGCTACCAAATGTTGGAATTTAAGTTAAAATTTCATAAAATTTTTGGGGTCAAATCATCCCTTTTCCATATAAATTCTAATTAAAATCATTTTTTTGCCTTTAAATTTTCATTTGAATACCTTTAAGTTTGATTAGAAAATTTTGAGCTTATCCAAATTAATTAATTTTAGAAGTATTGAAGCAGTTATTTAAGACTTCAACAATATTCATGCTTTATACATATCCCAATCATTTGTCCATTCTTTTCGTTCTCAGTTTAAATGTGAAGCTACGTTTAAGTCAGGTTAGGTATATAATATTGAACTAGGGGAATTTAAATAACTTCTACTGAGAAATAATATACAGCAAGAATAGTGAAGAATGAAAAACTAATAAGACCAATAAGAAGATTTTAAAGAGAATCAAATAATTGGGTGTGCCTAAGTCTTTGAGAGTTAAGAGTAGTTGATTTCAATTTATCAAATATCACTTTATGAAGACTATTAAATTGTTTAATATAAACTAGGATTATAGCAAGCATATTAATATGTAAAATTTAATTGTTGCAATTTGACATAACGTACGCTTCCTAAACTCAACCTAACTTAAACATAATTCTAATAGGTTCTAAAATTCTTTTAAATTTTCAAATCCATCAAAAATATGTATTTTTAGATAAATCTCTTTAAAAAATATAGCATGGAACACGACCAGATTCCAATATAGTGAATATAATATGTTTAGACAACAAACTCTAAGATTGCACATTTGTATATATGAGTCTTATATAACAATCTCTAGCTTAGTATTTATGCTTTATATAGATTGTGTTCTAACTATGTATAATACCTTAAGACAATAATTCAGTCCAATTAATGGTTGAACTTCTTTACGACAATGAGCTCTATCAACATTAGAGCTACATTCTCAAAGGTATGAATCTTTTTCAATAAGTTTTAAAAAATTAATTTTTTATTTTTAATATATATATATACGTACATACATACAAGAACGAAATTATTTAGGGGCCAATGGTATATTAGGCCCCCAAATTTAAAAAAAAATAAATATTTGGGCCCTCCTATTTTAAATTTTTGGCTCTGTCACTGGGTTAAAGAGAAAAAAGGTATTTTAATCAAATTAGACTTCATTGAAAAGTTTGAGAAATTTTAAGGTTAAGTATGAGATATTTAATAAATAAGGACTAAGATGAGATATTGGAAGCATAGATAGTATTTATTTAGAATTAATTGTAATTCTAATTGAAATTTAATTAAAAATATATTTTAATAAAATTACTAAAATCTCTAAATCCTCTTATAAATAGGCTTAGGTTACAGCTATCACTTCTTATCTAACTCTAGCTAAAATATCTATAGAGTTCTCCTAACATTTTCTAGGGATACCATTATATATTAGTTAAGATGAACATAAACACTTCAAGAGAAACAATAAGAAAAGGATCAAGCTTTACATTAAGGTATAAATTACCATTTATTTTTATTATATTTTTATGTTAATCATGTTATAAAATTTAAATGATCTTGCCTTTTGAAAAATCAAACAACAATGTTTTGTTCTTATGTTGTTCTACGTGAGACTGGATCTTGTTACAATTTTTTAACAATAATATTATAGTCATCTTTTAATTCTATAACTTGATTAAGTATGTTTAATTGTTATTGATATTTAGGTTTGAAATTGAAAATTAAAAACCCTGAACCTAAAATGAATTATGTTTAACTTAAAATTGAAAAAATTTTAAATTAATGCTTTGTTAACTCTAAACTGCCAAATTATCATCAAGTAAGATTTGATTAATTTCTGAAATGTCACAATGCAAAGCCCATTTTTAATAGAAGAGTAAGTCGACATTAGTGTTTAATCATTATGGGGTTTTGAAACCTAATTATTGGCTACATATCTGTAAAATGTCACAATACGTGGGACTAGTGAGTGATTCCAGTAATGGTTATGGCAATTTTTGGATATTTTGAATGATTTCTGTGGCTTATTGTGCCTAGAATAAGTTGTTAGCTGCTGATAGTGGTCGATGCACCTTGGCCAGCTGACGGTCCAGCTTAAACAACGGTCGGGAAATAGCCATTAGAGACTCCCTAGTCTGTTGTACGTACTCTCGCTGGTAGCGATTGAGGATGGTGGATCGTCGCTTGTGTACCAGGTGAGATAAGCAGATACTATCGTGGTGAGTTATGATTGGAAAGTGTGTTTAGCAATAGATGGCTGGAAATAAGAGAGAGCTGGTGGCAAGGCATGGCATAACTTGCAGGAGCTGCACAAAGTGAGAAGTTACGATGAGGTGTGGATGGCACTCGGCTTCGAGCTGGTAGAAGAGTCTGCGGTAGTTAACGGCAAAAGGAAAAGCAACTTCGAGCTAACATATGCATAAAAGAATACACATAGCTAGTAATAAGAAGAGGCAAGGTCAGTGTTAGAGATAATGTTTATCTTCTGTTTCAAATAGATAGTTTGTTAGTTGTAGATAATACTGATATCTCGTGATATTGTTGTAACAACTTTGTATATATATTGATACTATACTGATCAATAAAGTGCAGTGAATTCATTACAACCTTAATATTTAATATGGTATCAGAGCCTTCGATGGCAACTCAGGAAAATCAACATTCGTCCTCTTCTTTTTCTTCTTCAACACCTACTGATTCATCTCTGTCTGCTAGCCTTTCCAATGCTCTAAGCATCTCGTCTCCTTCATTGTGTACTACTCTACCACATGCTTAACTCCAATTCTCTCTCAAGCTCAAACCAATAAATTACCTTGCCTAGAAAACACAGTTTCATCCTATCATCAAGTGTTGTAATCTCAGCAATCATATTAATTGCACGAACCCACCAGAATCTTTTATCACCAATCCAACAACCAACGTTTTAGAAGCAAATCTAGTCCATTTGAAATGGATGCAAGAGGACCAACTACTCTTGAGTTGGATCTTATCATCTCTCACAGAAGAGATTTTTCCGTATGTCATTGGTCTTGAGACTGCTTTTGCTGCCTGGCAATCGCTTGCTGAATCTTTTGGTGCAGGAAATAATGCACGACGTGTACAATTGCATATGGCCTTACAAAACCTTTCTCCAGATGATAAACCAATGGCTCAATTCCTCCGTGAAGCCAAGTCCATTTCTGATGAGCTTGCAGCTACTGGAATTCCGATCACTCCTGACAAGTTTAATGCCAATATCTTTCGTTTGCTCCCTACCGAATATCATCCTATGGTTGCTTCCCTCTGTGCCAAGAAACAACAGGTATCCTTCTCTGATCTCTCTGGAAGACTTATTGCTCATGAAATTCTGTTGAATAACACTAGGAAACCAGCTCCCAATGTTGCCAACATCACCCGGCAGAATACTTCAGGCAACAGATTTTTCCATTCCAACGTTAATAATTAGCCTAAGCCCAACACCACTACTAAAGGCAAGAAACCGTGGTATCTAAATCCCTGCCAAATATGCAATCTTAACAATCACCAAGCTAAGTGGTGTTATAAGCGTTATGAGTAGCCTTCAGACAAGATTACTACTAATGTGGCTACGGCTTCCTCAAGCTCCGCCAACGATTGGTTTCCTGATACTGCTGCTTCTTACCATATGACTCCTGACTTATCCGCTCTTCAAATTTCAGAGGAGTACAAGGGTCCTGACAACGTTACGATAGGTAATGGCAGTGGTTTACATATCAAAAATGTTGGTCACATAACTCTCACCTCTGGTTCCACTAAATTTGTTATGAGGAATGTTTTACATGTTCCTACTTTGCAACAACAATTAATTTCCGTTAATAAGTTTGCTACCGACCATCATTGTTCCGTTACATTTGATTCCAATGGATTTGTTATAAAGGATTAGAGAAGTAACCAAATTCTGTTACGGGGACCAGCAAAGGATGGTGTTTACAAACTTCCAGGTGTTGCGTTGACTTCTATTGCTAGCAACAGTGTTGCTTTTCAGGCAGTCAAGCATTCATCTCCAGATTGGCATTCAAGGCTTGATCATCCGCAACAATCCACAGTGTCCTTTATTGTTAATCATTTTCATTTGCCTAGTGATTCAATAAAAGCCTCCACTAGCTTATGTGAGGTATATTGCTTAGGAAAGCATAGTAAGATTCATTTGCCACTTACTGGAACAGTAGCAAGTAAACCTTTGGAATTAATTCATAGGGATGTATGGGGCCCTGCTCCAACCTGCTCTTTTTATGGTAATAAGTATTTTGTGTTATTTGTGGATGATATTTCAAGATATTGCTGGTTATTTCCTATCAAACAAAAGAGTGCAGTTTTGTCAACATTTATTGAATTTTAGAAACTTGTGGAGCAACACCTTCCAATCCGATTGGGGAGGAGAATTCCGATCCCTTAATAGTTATTTAAAAGACATTGGGATCCAACATCGCACTATCTGCCCTCATACACAAGAACAAAATGGCATTGTGGAGCGTAAAATCAAGTATTTGGTTGATACTTGCTTAACTTTGCTTGCCCATTCTGTCGTGCCTTCCAAGTTCTGGAATTTCGCCTTGTACACCACTGCTTTCTTGGTTAATCGTCTGCCTACTCCACTCCTGCATCAGTCCACACTGTTTGACAAATTAACCAATCTTAAAACAGACTACTCTTTCCTTCGAGTTTTTAGTTGCACTATGTATCCCTTATTGCGTCCATATAATGCTCACAAATTTTCTTACAGAACTACAGCTTGTGTTTTTCTTAGATATGCCAAAGATCATCATGGTTATGTTTGCTTCAATCCGACAGACCACAAAGTCTACTTAAATAGACATGTACGTATTGATGAAACACCGTTCTTGTACAAAGAATTTTCTTCTTCTCATACCTCAGTGCTGGGTCCTCATCTAAAGACATTTGATAGTGGTCCTTGGCTCACTCTTCTAGCGTCATTTCCCACAGCTACTTTGGCACCAGTTCTTTCCATTCCATCCTCTGGTAATCCTTCCCTATCCACTTTGCTCACTGACGCTGAGGCTCCTGACTCTACTCTTGCTAGTGCATCCATTCCTATCGTCATTCCTGAATCTCTATCTGTTGCTCCACTCCTTGCAACTCCTCCACAGCAGCATCAAGGTCGAACACATCCTATGGTGCTGCGTCCCAATCTAAATCCCAAAAATCTTGCATACATGTCCACTACATCGAGTTCTCCTACCATGGCATCTGGTGATCTTGAACCCACTTGTTACACAAAGGTTCCAGCATGGTGTGATGCTATGAATGCTGAGATAACAGCCCTTCTCCAACATGGGACGTGGGACTTGGTTCAACGACCTCCCGATGCCAATATTGTGGGTTGTAAGTGGGTGTTCAAGGTTAAACATAAATCTGATGGCAATATCAAGCGCTATAAAGCCCGATTGGTGGCCAAAGGTTACACTCAAATTGAAGGAGTCGATTATGATGCTACTTTCAGACCTGTTATTAAGCCCACCATGGTCAGAATTCTTCTATCATTAACGGTTTCAAAGAACTAGTGTTTGAAGCAATTGGACATTTCCAATGCTTTCTTAAATGGCAATCTTGATGAAGAAGTTTACATGGTTTAGCCGCAAGGGTTCATTGATCACCGATGCCCATCTCATGTCTGCAAGCTGAAGCTCTCCATTTATGGTCTCAAGCAAACCCCTCGTGCTTGGTATAACAGGCTTAGTTCTTTTCTACTTACTCTTGGATTTGTGGATCACACACCGATTCCTCACTGTTTAGCCAGCATCATGGTTCCAGTGCTATATATTCTTGTTTATATTGATGATATCATCATCACGGGTAGTGATGCTCAGGTTATTCAGCATTGCATCACCCAGCTTTCCAATGAGTTCAAATTACGGGACTTAGGCAGATTGGAATATTTTCTTAGCTACCTTTCTACCGACATTTTATTATCTCAACACAAGTATCTTTTGGACCTTCTACAAACAACTAAAATGGATGGGGCTAAACCAGTTCACTCTCCCATGACAACTAACTTTGATGTTTACTTGATGGATGGTGAACCAATATCAGATCCACAACTGTATCTCCGCACAGTTGGTGCATTGCAATATGCATCCTTAACCAAGCCTAATCTTGCCTTCCCCGTTAACAAACTTTGCCAGTTCCTTACTGCTCTAACTACTACACACTAGCAAGCCTACAAACGTGTTCTCCGGTATGTCAGGGAAACAGTTTCTTATGGTTTGTTCATTACACCTACTGTCACAACCACATTACAGGCTTTTTGCGATGCTGATTGGGCTAGAAACCAAATTGACAGACGTTCTACTAGTGGTTACGTAGTTTACATGTGTAAGAATTTAATTTCTTGGTCTGCTAAAAAGCAACCAAATGTGGCACGCTCATCCACAGAAGCGGAATATAGGTCAGTTGCTAATACCACTATAGAAATCATTTGGATAAGATCACTTCTCTGGGAACTTAAACAACCCGTGTGTAATCCATCCATCATTTTCTGTGACAATGTTAGGGCCTCATATCTAGCAGTTAATCCATGCTTCAAAGCTAGAACAAAGCATTTTGAAATAGACTTTCATTTCGTCAGAGAACTGGTCAAAGACGGTTACATCTTAGTCTAATTTATCTCCTCCTTAGATCAAATAGTATATGTCTTCACCAAACCGTTGTCAATAAGTCATTTTCAGTGCATCAGAAGCAAGCTAAGACTCCTTGCTCGAAATCCTTAGCTTGAGAGGGGGTGTTAGAGATAATGTTTATCTTCTGTTTCAAATAGATAGTTTGTTAGTTGTAGATAATACTGATTGCTAGACTTTACTGATATCTCGTGATATTGTTATAATAACCTTGTATATATATTGATACTATATTGATCAATAAAGTGTGGTGAATTCATTCCAACCTTAATATTTAATAGTCGGCAGTGTAGGTAGGACCAAGCATGGCGACTATTAATTTATGCCCTACATGATAAAATAATTTAAAGGTATTCTATATTTTGTACGTTTTTAGACATACATGACAAATTTTATGAGATAATTATATATTGCAAATGAAATTATAATGAGATTGTAACTATAAGATTCATATTGCATTTTTGTATTATCCTTAAATTATTCCCAGTCATTATTCTATTAAGACTGAACATTAACAGAATGTAAAAAGACTAGGACACGCTTTGTTTTTCTTAACGAAGAAAGAAGTTGATCTCATAGACTAAAATATGGAAATATTTAAACAAACGTATGGGTACTTGTTAGACGACAAGTTCACTAAACCTATCCGATATGAGAAATATATTTGGAACATTATTTGGATGTCTTTAAAAATTCTCATTGTGATAATTATATAAGTGATCTTTTAACTTAAGTTCTCCGAAATTATATTGTATAGGGATTGCTATGATTTGATACTCCTTATGATTAATTTAATCGTGGGTCGTTCAATTGGTACTAATTAGAAGTAGCATGAATTGTATGGAGATTGTTATGTGGTCAAAATAGGATTCATCACTTTAAAGTAATTAGGCATAATGTTCTGCCTTTTTTTATATCAGTATTGATTTAGGAAATCCTTGGCCAAGGTAAAATGACATTTTGTAAATAGTTTACAAATTTCATTAATTGAATTAATAACTAATGGTAGAGAACTAATATGATGGGACTTAAAATATAGTAAACATTAATTTCATACTCTATGTCTAATCAGAATATTGAATGATGAAACAATTAAATTATATAGAAAATTATGCACAGAAGGGTTAGTTAAAACTACTTTGACATTCCTATATATTTAGATGATCATGATATATTGCTAGACATCAATCTTGATATATGATTACAAATTATTTAATTACAGAATTAAAGATAAATTAAAAGGAGTTTTAAATTATCTAATTTTAATTATGAATTAGAATTAAAATTTATAATTATTGCTAACATATTTGAAAATTTAATGGGTCTCAAATAAAGAAGGGTTGAAGGTAGCAAAGATATTTAAATTAAATTGGGCTTGATTGTAAAGTTTGAGAAACTTTATGATTAAATATGAGATATTTATAAATAAGAATCAATATGAGATATAGGATATAGGATATTAGTTAGGCATAATTTGTATTTAGTTAGAATTATCTATAATTCTAATTAAAGTTTAATTGAAATTAAAAATTAATTTTAATTAAATTATTAAAATATTCAAACCTTATTATAAATAGACTTAAGCTCTAATGAAGCTACTGCTTTTTGCTTAACCCTATCTGTAAAAGTTACAGAGTTCTTTTAACCTGTTATGTGGATACTATTAAAGCCTGACACTTGTACGGTTACAGTGGTTGAGATTAATCATTTTCAAAAATAGTTCGAGGGATACGACAAGATATGCATCAATCTTTAAAAGAAAGTACGAATTATGATTCAAGCTTTATTATGATTTATGCATTAATCACTTTATTGAATTAGAGTGACCTTGGTTTTCAGAAAATAAAAATACAAAAATATTTTTTACTTATTTTGCTTAGTTAAGTGGTGACTAGGGAGACAGTCTCCCACCAAATTACTAATGACTTTATGTGCTATAGTCATATGTGTTAAATAAGATTGTTGTGATAAGTTTTAAATTTTTTATTATCTATAGGGAATTAGATTATCTAGTAAATACCTTCACAACTAAAATTATAAGAGTATGGATTTATTTATGGAGTAAAATAGAATAAGAGATATTGTATAATGCAATAGTATTTTTTTGACAGCTATACCTAGTACAATGACTTACCTTCAATAGTTCCATTTGAATCAATTAGCATATTTCATATTAGATATGAAATGCTGAGTCTTTGAAAGAATCAAAGTTAATAATTTAGGTATGTGATGCTTAGTTGAAGCATGGAATATCCATTAAGTTTATAATTAAATTAGATAATAAAAGGTTATGAGATATCTAAAAGGTTGGATATAATCATATAGACCTATTGAATAGATTGTTTAATTCAATGTATACAGATAGGAGAATAGTTTTCAAGATAAGTAATGAGAGTAAGATGAAATTTCAAATCTCATGATAATACATCTAACTAGAACTAATGCCTTTGATGATATATTTGACGTATAGTTGAAAGGCTACAAGATGTTGAAAGAAGGTTAGTGGGAATATAGTTGTCCTCTTCTGTTGGAGTATGTATAGACATATTACTCATGGAAGACAACAATTCTAATTTTCAATTGTTGAAAATATAATTGTCTAAGAGCAACTCTTGTAGGATAAGAAAAGTTATCAACACAGTTGGGGGGAATAGGTCTATAGAGATAGATTGTAAGTTGTTCATCTATTCTAATTCTAAGTACATAGATAATGTACTAAAGATGTTTAGTATTTGAGATATTATATACTTATAAAGTATTAACGATATCCATTATTCTATGTATAAGTTGATATTTGACTTAAAGATGATGGATATTACTTTATAAGTAAATCCTAATTAAGCTATTTTTTACTTAAGAACAATATCATTCATGATTGGACAGGTTACAATGTAGAATGATTGCCAATTAAGCCATGATACATATTTCATTTAGTGGAAATGATTAATTAGATTAATAAGTTCTTTAATTAAATTAATATAGTTCCTTGCATTGTTCAAGTCTGTAATGTACTACAAAAAATTAGAGCCAATGGGCATGTTAAACAAGCTAAGGTCTCATCAAAGATCAAATGATGTATTTAGGTAATTTTTCTTAATTATGATGATAATTAAGGTAAAAGTTGTAAGATTAAAGTAATTGTTCACTATAGAAAACCTCATAAAATTTTCTCATTAAGTCACTATCCTAGCAATAGCATAATCATCATATGGTGATATGGTCTAAGATACTTAAACAATTGGCTTAGTACAAATGGGAGATTGTTAGTTTATGCCCTACAGCCAATCAATTGGTTGTAGTTTAGTGATAAAATAATATAAAGGTATTCTTTATCTTTTACATGTTTACATGTATATGACAAAGTCCATGAGATAATTATACATTGTAAAAGAAATTATAATGAGAATATAATTATGATATTCATATTGCATTTACGTATTATCTCTAAATTGTTCCTAGATATTATTCTATATAAACTAGACAAAAGTGAGAAGATACTTAAATAAAAGTTTGGGTGCTTGTTAGCAAACAAGTTCACTGAACTGACTTGATATAAGAAATCCATTTGCAACATTACTTGTATGTCTATGGAATTTCTCATTGCAATGATTATATAAGCGATTCTTTGACTAGAAGTCTCTAAAGTTACCTGATTGTGGTTTTTTTATGTGCGTAAGTTCTAATTAATAACCTCGATAATTCGCAAGCATACGGGTCACTCATGTAGTACCTAAGGTGTCGATCCCACGAGGAGGGATAATCTAATCCTAAAATCTAAGGCCAAAACAATTCGTAGTAACTTAAAATGTAACAAAACTAAGGCAAGAATTTAATTCAATCATGCAACTCAATTCCAAGAATCAATTATGAAAATATTAACAAAGTAGCAATTGCAACACACACTTAAGAATCAACCAAAAGGAACTATCAATTGAGTAAAAGGGGAATTTTCCCCTTTTACCTATTTTTAACACTAACCTAATCGATTATGAATTACCAGATTGTTGGTTCTAAACGATCATAGGGTTGATTACTCTCTCTCGAGTTATAATAGTTAACCATAAATTATAAACCCTAATCAGATTATGAAAAATTGCAATTTCTCAATTAACATTCTATCCAAAACCCTAATTAGATCTGAAGTTGTCCAATAAACTATTGATAACCTATACGGGATCTCTTTTCACACAATTACTGATTTGATTAATTTCACATTCTTATTAAATAACCTTACTCTTGTTATACCAATTTAATTATTTTCATTTAATTCACCCTCTCAGTCTATTGCCAAATTATGCAATCACATAAATCAATCATAATAATTCCAATAAACATAAAGCAATCAAATTTTATTAAATCAAAGATTAAAAAAAAAAAGGTGAGTATAGACCATCTCAACATTCATAATACTGTCATCAAACTGCTATTTCCAATTCTATATAATAATAAAATGGAAAATAACAGGAAATACGATAACAATTATCTCTAGGTTTCTCTCCAAAAATGGCTTATGCAAAAGCTCCTTCATCTTCTTTATCTTATTCTTTATATAGCTTTTGTGTTTTGGGCAGCCCTAGGGTTTTTTTAGGGTTTGAAAGGTCCAAAAACTCCCTCAAAACTTTATGTTTTTTAGTGTCTACACGTCTATCCGATGTAGGCCACGATCGTGGGCCACACTTAAGCCTTCTGTCACAATCGTGGTAAGCAGGCCACGATCGTAGGCCGTATCTTAGGCTTCTATCACGATCACAACATATGGGCCACAATCATGGGCAAACTTCAATGCTTCTGTCATAATCGTGGTCTATTGTGCCACGATTGTGGGCCATTGTTTCAAACCGAGTGTCTTCGAAACTTCTCCGTTCTTCTATGTTGATCCTGAAGCACTAACAAACACATCAAGGTACCTTAAAAACATAATAATTAAGCTCAAAGACTTGTACTAACCCATAAAAATACTTAAACAAAAATAATTAACAAATAAACACAATTCTATCCTAAACACATACTAAAAGATTGAATTAGCAATTAACTACATATCGAGTTAAGCTTTAAAACATGATGCAATTCATACTTATCAACATCCCCACACTTAAATGTTTGCTTTTCCTCAAGCAAACAAATCAACAAACATACAAAATCACACAACACACAATGCAGTAATGAGATAATGGCTTCAACTTCATAAAATAAATTTACTTTTAAACACAATCATTCAAGTATATCAAATCATTAACATGCAAAATTTGTATCTTGTAGCTTTAAACTGAATATACATATTAATTCAAACTCAAGTGTTAAATTGTTTACCCTTTTCAATTACATACACATTAATAATTCTTTGGTCATTCAGACTCTGTAACTACTCTTAAGTACGTTTTTATGAAAAGTGAAGCTATTATAAGTTCGGTAGGTTTTTATGCGAAACCCACAATATTATTTTCATTTTTTATTTACTTTTTTGTGAACATGGACTTAGTCCTTTTACGCGGAGGTAAACATTGGTAACGAATGTCAATCTGATTACACAACTAAGTTATGTTTCTTATTAAGTTACTTGGTTAAAACGTCATGATAGGCTTTTGACGCAAAGGCACACATTTGTGATGCGTTTCGATCTGGTTACTCAACTACATCACATTATCAACTAGCTACTAGATCTATTCATAACCCGAAGGGCAGTGGAATAGTTATTTATTTAAAATTAACAAACATTTTTTATTTCCTACCTTGTTGCTTTAGCTACTCATTTCCATGAAAAAATACTAACACTAAATTAAGTGGAAAGGCCTCAAATTATAAATGAATGTGATAATTTAGAGGGTGACAAACTAATGCTAAATCCTAATTAAGTTGCATATTTAGCTAAAGACCCCAATTCACTAATTTTGTGAGTTAATGATTCTTTACAACCTAATAGACTATGTTCAAAATTAAATCAATTTCATTATATCTAAGTCATTGACACATTCACACAATTCAAAAAATTCAATCTAATAATTATCATGCAAAATTCACATTCAATGCAAATCATAAAACCTTCCCCACACTTGAATAACGCATTGTCCTTAACGTGAGAAGGTAGCATACAAACTCATATGGAAAGAAGAAACATAAATTAGAATAAAACAAAAATAAAATAAGACTAAATTTAAAAATAAAGGAGTTAGAACAAAGCCTAATGGAGATGGGGATAAGAATGGTATTGGAGGTGGAAGTTGAACACCTTGAGCCTTGAAATAATGATGGATAAGACGTTTGTCCCAGATCTGACGTCATTGAGTTTAGGTCATCTCCTTCATCCTTCTGGAGTTCTTCGTCAGTGTATCTGTAATTACCTTGGTGTTTATGGAGATTTGTATCCAATACTTTCTTCCATCCCGGTTCTTCTGTTTCTTCTTCTTCCTCAAATTGCTCGTTGGTCGAATCCTCTTCTTATTTTTGTTGAGCATTTAAACTTGCTTAACCAATCCTGCCGTTTATGTATGTCTTGGCACAAATATCTCGAAGTTCTATATTATGAGATTTCAGGATTTCAGCTTGCCATAGATAATGATGGTTCATAAATTCAGGACAACAGACTACGAGACCATTACAGTCAACTTTATAGTAATTAGCTATGGCCGAAACTAAGTAAATCATTACTAAGTTATTGCTCTTCTTCTTCCGAATAGGAATAATTTCGTTAAAGATATGGGTGGTTGTGCAAATTGGGATGCTATGATTCATGCACATGAAAAGTTCTTTCGTCGAACACTTGTTAGTTTCTGTTTTGTCAAAAATGGTTTGACATATGAATTTGTGCATAAACAAGTGTTCATGGCTCCTAATGATGTTGTTATGTGCATTTATAGTGTCGAAACACTCTAACCTAGTTAGTTTAGTCCAGTAAGGGATGACACGAAAATCTTCATGCTAATCCACTACGGATGACTATAGGAAATCACAAATTTCATGTAAAGTGTCATAATTAAGCCCAAGGTTGTCCTCGTAGTGTAAACCACAATTCCCTAGGTTTATTGGATTTGAATTGAAGGGATGTAAAGAATTATAAGGTAAGTTCTTCGTAAATTGGGAATTGAAATTGAATGAACTATCCCATTGAATTCTCTCTGCTAAACTTTGGACCTTGTCTCGCAATTCTAATCTATCTAAAGTTTCAAAATGAAGATGCTTTAGAACCATAATTTGCTTGTTGTGAAGAGAATGAAAACATGAACCTTCCTCATATGAGAAGATCGGGAAAGGTGCTCCATAATCAGCTGCCTTGTTCCTTTCCTTCATCCTGATACTTGGGTTCACCCTACTGATTGATCTCACCTTATTGTTTGCTTGATGCATGGCATACTAGCTTGCGAGTCGATAGAAGTTAGAAGAAATTTTAGAAGTTTTAAATTTGGGTAGAGAGAAGTGAGAGTGTTTAGACGATTAAAGCTTAGAGAGATAAAGTAAAAATAAAAGTGAGTGAAAAAGTGAAGTAAAAAATGAATATATAGGTGATTGGAGGGTAAAATAGTAAAAATTGAAAATCACATTCATGTGTTCCTATTTTTACCTTGCTGTAGGCCACGATAATGGCTTCTACCAATTTTTATTTTTTCTTTTCTTTTGTCCTTCTCCACTTTTCTAAAATCACTTTTTAACTCTTTATGGCCTTTATCTTTTCACCTCTCTTTTGCTTACTTCCTCAATCATCAAATTCATATCGAAGTCCTTTGCCTTCTCAATTTTGTTTAGAAACAAAACACCTAACTACAGAATTCAAACTATCTAAAAATTAAAGGAAATAAATTTCCATAAGTTGCCTCCCATACAGTGCTTCTTTTAATGTCAGTAGCTCGATGCTCTTATTTTGCTCATGGTGTTTCAAATGATTAGTGCAATGGTAGTGCAGTCACTGATCACAGAATTTGCATATGAGCTACCATGCCCTAGTTTCCACCTTCCTTGTGATTCTCCTTTCTTCGCCTTCTTCTACGCGATTGTTTCTTTCTAAATACATTCCCAAGATCCTCAATATCTTTTCATTGTACTCAAGTTTCGGGTTCCTTGATATTAGTTAGAAATAAGGGAGAGTTCTTTCTTCGTCACTTTGAAGGGTTTTTGGTGTTTCCTACCCTCATATTTAGTTTACCCCATCAACGTAAATTATTGAGCAAACAGTGGCCAAGAATGGTCATCCAAAGATCATAGGGGTTTCCACATCTTCTCCAATATCCAATATATAGAAGTTTGTGGGAAATGTAAATTTACCAATTTGTACTTGCACATCCTTAATAATCCCCTTCGATCAATGAACTGTTCTGTCGATCATCTTTACTAGCATCTTTCTAAGTTCTAACTCTCCTAACCCTAACTTTTTACTAAAGGTATAAGGCATCATATTGATACTCACTTCCAAATCCATGAATGCCCTATCTATGTTGACTCCATTAATATTACAAGGAATGTACAAATCCCCTGGTCCTCTTTCTTTTGTGCTACCTTAGGGTTTTCTTCCATT
>JANSVA010000005.1:13809329-13825425 GCA_025504915.1 Erythroxylum reticulatum | reverse complement strand
TTTATTTATTTAGCAATTTTTATTTATTATGAATAATAAATTTCTTGATTTATTAAAAAAGATATTTTTCTTGATTCTTAAGGTATTTTCATTTATTAATTAAGAAAATAAACTTTATTTAATATTTTAAAAAATTATTAAGGAAAGATCTAATAAATAATTATGAAATTAATCTCTACATAATCAATAAAGAACTTTATTAATTAAATTTAAAAGTATTTTTATTTATTTTTTGAAATTAGTTTCTTTTCAACATTAGATAATCTTCTAATTAAAATTATTTCTAATTAGATTGAAAATATTTTTAAGATTGGATTAGAATTTTTACTTTTTGAATTATGAAAAAGAAATTTTTCTAAATTATAACAAGAAGAGTATTATGTTGGAAATTATCTTCAATTAAAGGAAATAATTGGAAATAGTTTTCAATTAAATTTAAATTTTATTTTTAATTCAAATTAAATTTATACTTGGAAAAAGAATTTAATTTACTTGGGAATCAATGTGCGTAATCTTATTTAATTATCTAAAGCATTGAAAATATTATTTTACATTATGAACTAGAATCAAACAAAGCTTAATATTTCATAAATATGATTGATTATATTAGCATATGAAATTGCATGGTATTAATATATGATTGATATATTTTGGTGTATATTTGATTACATGTTTATATATATATAATACTATTACCTATAATTTTGTTTTTGATGAGAAGAACAAAATTAAATCCCTTATTAAAATATTAAATACACATTGAGAAAGTGATTGTTACCTTTCATTGTTATAAGAACAAACTAGAGTATTGTTTATTATTAGGTTTGTTGAACAAACTTAAAGCCACTTTAACTTGAATATATTCAGTCTTATAACAGTAGGTTTTAGTTAACTAAATTTATATGATCTGGAAAAGTAAACTCATAATGATATAAATTTAGAGGTTAGGTTAGGAAAAAATATATAAGATATATTTGGCAAAAGTTGTTGCCTAATGGATTTAGAAGTCACATGAAATATGATTGATAAATAAGTAAAAGTTACTTTTATTTAGTATAGTTAACAATAAATTCTTAGTGAACTAAATTTCTTAGAGATAGGTTAAGTCTGAGAAGAGTTCATAAAGATGGATGAAAGAAATTTTGTATGTCTATTATTTAATATTGCTATTAACCATGATGAGGATTTGTTGACAAAGTTTTAGAGATATGTGAATATCTTATTGATGACAAAATCTAATGACGTTTTGAGTTTACTAATGTCTCATAAACTTTAAAGACAATATTTAAGATAGATGCCAACACTGAGATACCACGATATAAGAGGTTGTATAAAGTAGAGCTAAAAGGTATAATACATTGATATAATTGTTCCACTTAGTTTAGCCAACTTAAAGCATAAACATAGACTTTCGTTGAAGGCATTTGCTATAGTATGTAATAGTTTTCGTTAGAAGAAGAATGATTGCATGACTTTTCTTTCATGATTTTTCTTTCCTATATATGATATGATAAAGATCATGTATAGTTCATGATTATGACTTTTGATGTTAAATTTAGATTTAACATTATGATAATGTTAAATGTATAATAAGAAATAAATTGTTGAGTAAAAGTAGATGATCTAAAATTATACAAATTGTTTGTATTTGTTGAATTAAAGGAGATTTAATCTTGCTATAAGTGGCATGAATACAAAGTTGGATAACCAAGACAATCCTTTATGCCACGTTGGTTTAATTAACATAATGAGAATTGTAAATTTTCATACTAAGATATTTGTATCCTTTTGATTATGAATCATATGAAACTTGTTACGTTACAGGATAACCAAATCAATATTTTATTAAATGATGATGTTGGTATTAAATTGTTAAATTTTATATAAGTTAAGTGTTAAATGTAATAAAAATTTATAAAAGGATAATAATAGTATTTTATTAGATTTGCTAATGACTTTCTGTAATATAGTCATATGTATTAAATGAAATAAGGGTTTAAAATTTTGAAAAGTTCAAAATGTCTAAATTTAAGTAGAAACTAAGCAACGAGAATGCAAAAGCTTTTTGATAAGATCAATGTGGTAATATTTAAATCTTAGTTATCTAAAAGTAATATGATTCTCTTATGAAAATCTCGACAACTAAATTTCATAATAATATAGATTTGTCAATGGAGAAAACATAATATAAGATAATATACGGTGTAATATTTATTTCTTCTATAGTTATGCTTAACACAATAACTTACCTTTGAAAGTTCAATTAAATAAATTAGAAAGGTTCTATAATAGATATGGAATGGAATAACTTTGATTGAGGCAAATTTAGTGATTTTTGGATACGATGCTTAGTTAAAGCATATACCATCTAATTAATGTATTACTAAATTAGATAATAAAAAGACATGAGATATACAAAAGGTTCGATATAATCTTATAGACCTTATTAAGTAAAGTGTTACTTATAGAAGAATGGGTCTCAAGATAAGTAGTGGGATTTAGATGAAATTTGAAAGGTTCAAATCTCATAGAAACAAATCTAGTTAAACCTAATGTCATTGTTGATACATTTGATGTATAGTTATAAGATTTTGAGACGTTAAAAGATTCACTTTTGTGTTAATCTTAAAAATTTTATTTTGGAGATAATTATGAATTTCCATGTCTATAAAAAAGTTAGTGGATGTGTTATTTCACTTTTCAAGTGGATATTTGACTATGTTTTACCACCCATATTTGATGTGTTTTGTGTGATATTTTACACTTTATGGTATATTTGGTATTTAGTTTGCTTCAAGTGTGTTTATAGGTGACAGTTGCCTTCATAGACTTAAAGGAGAAGAATTCAGGCGAAAACGTGACTTAAAATAGAAAATTAGCAATTTAGAAGGAGTGTATGACTGTGCACTTTCACGATACTCAAAGGATTCTGATTATACACAGTTGGATGAACCGTCTTGCATAAGATCGTGGACAACCTAAAAATCTAGGTGTTTATATAAATTTGACATTTCAAAGGCAAATGGAAGGGGGAAGCAGCTGGCACTATTTTGAGACATTTAGAGACGATTTCAGAGGTGATTTGGAGCTAAAAGAGTGGGAGATGTGAAGATTTTATCGATGGATCCACCAAAATACAATATCAGACATCTATATCATCAGAACACTCGATAAAGAATAGTCAAGGAGATTTAGAATTATGACTTTGTCGTTTTTGATTCAAGTTTCTGCATATCTGTATCTGATTTCATATTTAACAATGTGTAACTAATTATTTCATTAGTATCTAGGTTAAATGAACCCTATTTGGACACATTAACATGTGTTGATTATTTCGTCAATGTAATTGATTGATTGATTGTTGTGATCCAATTATTTATTTTTATTTATGTTCTAGTAATCCGAAATATTAAAGATCATAATCTGATTTCAACATAGCAATTGATCTTAGGTTTGAATAGATCTATAATAATTGGAAAGAGTTCATTGTAATCCTAGAGATAAGATAACATAAATCTTCCAGATTAGGGTCAAACCTAATAGAGGAATTCATAAAACGATAATGTAATCCTATAAAATTTAACCTGGGTGATTCGATTAAAAACCTTATGATTAGTTGTTAGTACAATCAAGGTCAGCTACTAGCATATTTTAGGAATCTCCATAGTTCAATTAATCAGCAACATAATTGCATTACAAATGATCAATCGATTAAGGGTTAGGGGGACTCAAAATCTAGATACTGATTACTTAATATCGATAATTTCCTAATGATTCTTGAATTCTCTATTCAATTTTGTTTCCTATTTTATTTTAATTGCCTTTTTTTTAGTTTATTTTAATTAAAAACCCAAATTCAATCCTTAAGCTAGATAATAGGGAAAAGGTAAGTACTAGTATTTATAGTCTTCGTAGGATCGACTCGTACTTGCAGCTACTAGCTACAGCTACACCGTGCACTTGCAGTATTAAATATTAACTAACATGCTCTAAGTCAATCAAGTTGTTAGTGTCGTTGTCAGGGACTTTGATATTAGGAAAGCCTGAATGTTATTACTCTAGTCTTTTTGATTTTATTTAGTTTAATTTTATTTTTATTTTATTTTACTTTAGTATTTATTTTATTTTATTTGTCTTATTCATTTAATTGTCTTTTGAATTTCTCTATACCGATAATGTATGGTGGTTTATTTTAGGAATTGATATTTAACATCGTATTCACTACTCACAATGGATGGATGGAGCGGACAGTATTATTATGGGAACCAAGATGTGTATTTGCAATATGAAACATCACCGTATTAAGAGCCATTTCCTCATATATTTTCATAAGCTCAATTGACATATATGTGGGAGAAACCAAACATGTGCAACTGACTTCAAGGCCCATCATATGAGAATATGTATAATTCAAAGTGGAGCAACCCTTACGTATATGGATGGAATAACTATGCTCTAATTGAATATGTAAACAAGAATAGTGATACGAAAGTATTATAGATTGATTAATGGAATGCCTTGCCGAGAGAGTAGCTAGTCAATGTGAATTAGATGACAGATTTTCTTCACCTGCCTATAATGAGTATACTTTGAGCTTCCAACTACCTCAAAGTGAAAAAGAGACAACAGTTGATTTCATGAATAAAGATACATTTCAAGAAGGTGAGGAGGTAACTGCTGCTCTGAGAGATATGATGATTGAGTATATTCAAGATTTAAACATGAGGCATTAGGAAATAGAGACTCATATACAGAATATGGTGAATCAAATCGTTTAGCTTATGGATATATTATCTGACGAGATGCAAGGGAGATTGTCCAGTTCTACTAAAACTGATACTATCAGACGAGAGGCAATCACCCATAGTAGTGAAGAAGAGCTTCCTGAAGATCAAGACGAAGAAACCTTCATCCAAGAAGAGGAAGTAGAGAAGGAGCAAAAGATAACTGAAGAAGATAAGCCAAAAGAAGATAAGTCAGAAGCCTCCGTCTAGGAAGAAGAAGAAGAAGAAAAGTGGAAAGTGGTAATTGAGGAAGAATTGGTGGAGGAACCAAATAAAGAAATTATCGATGAGATGTTAGCAGTGACCTTAAGTACAATAGGTTCCCACTTCCTTACAGATAATTTGTTTGAGCTAGTCAATGATATAGGGAGTTTTGTTATTCCTTATGATTTTAACAGTTTGTCATTAAAAAGGGCACTATTGGAGTCTATTGGTTTTATTAATCTAATAAATTATGCCCTTATGATTATATTGCAATATGTCACTTATTTACAGGATATAAAACTACTTTATGGAGAAAATAGTGGAAGCAAGCTACTAATTATTAATCCAGGATGAAGTTGAGTATAAAGGTTACGTCGAGCTACCGATGTTAAAGAAGTGCTATATGGAGGCAACCTATAAGTTAGTTTTAATTTTTCATTTTCTAAATTATTTTTCATATTAGCATAGAATTTTATTCTCTGTTATGTTATTTCTTTTTGTTTCTTTTTATCCTTTTGTTTTATATTTTGCAAGAATGTTAGTTTTATGTTGGATGGATCAGAATTAGAGAAATCGTCATAGTCAGGAAAGTACCACTAAAACCTCTCACTTTTTCATAAATGGTTATATTGTGTACATTTGGGACAATGTACAACTTTAAGTGTGGAGATGGGTTTAATGAATCTTAACATGATTCTTTAAGCTTATTATAATCTTGATTATAATATTTTACGAACTGATGTCTTGAATTGGTTGAAATTTGTCCATAAATGCTATACATCCTCGTTGAATATTGATTTGAATTGGTGTGCAAAAGGATGATGGTTAGAATAAAAATAGTTTTCTAAGTCATTTTGTAATCATTGAAATTTTCAAGTTAAATTAAATTGCATATTATTTACACAAATATATACCCAATTTTTTTATGAGCTTTCAAGCCTAAAGAGCATATTTCCAAATTTTTTACCTTTTTTTATTCTTTCATATGTGTGATATCGTGCATAGTAGGATAATGCTAGAACTTGCTTTCATTATACATATTGAGACCATATTTGTTAAATTAAAAGCATTGACGTGATGAAGGCACCTAGATTTACCAACTTGTTTAAGCTTATTTCTTTGAAATTACCATACCCAAAATTTATTTTTACAAATAACCAAGTTGAGCCTTAGCTTTTTTCATTGTTTAAACTCAAATTATAAACGTTTATCCTATTTTTCTTTGACAACTTTTAACTATTTTGAACCTTGAAGATTATTTACATTATTTACTTGTTGAGACTTAAAATTTATGAAAAGGTCCAATATTTCTTGAATTGTGATACTGAATGAATATTGTTGAAAAAAGAAAGAAAAGGAAAAGCATAAAAAGGAAAAAGAAAGAAAGAAAGAATAAATATATAGTACCAATGGATTTATAATGAAAGGAGGTATGTATACTTGTAAACAAGTCTTGTATTATTTCTTTGAGTAAATTTCTTTCACTTAACCCCTTTTATTATCTCATTCATATTGTACCTAAACCTACAAAGACCTATTGATTTGTTTCTAGTTTGTACATAAGTAGTGGAGATGTGATTTTATAGCAAGTCTATGGTAAAAGTTCTACTATACATTGATTAGGAGTTTTGATGCTTTTCACCTTAAACACTTGAGTGCATTGAGTGAAATATTGGTAAGGGTGTAAATAGATATGCTTTTGATTTCAATGTGATTGTTGATGTGATTATTGTTAATATTACTTAAGAAGTTAATTTTAGGACAACTTGACTCTAATTGTATGTTAATTTGATTCAATAGGATATGATGATTTATAGTATAAATGGACAAGTTAAGATTGATGATAGATTGATGATGTGAAATTTATAATTTTGATTATGGTTTACTTGAGGATAAGCAAAAATTTAAGTGTGGAGATGTTTGATAGATGGATATTTGACTATGTTTTACCACCCGTATTTGATGTATTTTAGTTGATATTTTATACTTTTATTGTATATTTGGTACTTAATTTGTTTTAAGTGTGCTTACAGATGATAATTGCCTTTATGGACTTTAAAAAAAAAAGAAATCGAGTGAAAACATGGCATAAACAAAAAAAAATCAGCAATATAAAAGAAGGGCATTACTATGCACTTTTACATGCCTATGCACTTTTACGATGCTTGACAGATTCTAATTATGCACAGCTGTGCACAAGACCATGCATAACCTAAAGATCTAGGTTTTATAAATTTGCATAACCTAAAAATCTAGGTTTTATAAATTCGACACTTCATAGGCAAATACAAGGAGGAGCAATTTGCACTATTATGAGACATTTAGAGATGATTTTGGAGGCGGTTTTGAGCTAGAGGAGCTGGTGATGCAAAGATTTTATCGATGGATCCACTAGAATACAAAATCAGACATCTTCATCATCAGAATACTTAATAGAGAACAATCATGGAGATTTAGATATATAATTTCATTATTTTCGATTCAAGTTTCTATATATGTGTATCTGATTTTGTATTCAACAATATGTAACTATTTGTTTCTTTAGTATCTAGGTTAGATGAACCTATTTAGATACTTTAACATACTTTGATTATTTGTTAATACAATTAATTGATTGATTATTGCGATCCAATTATATGTTTTTATTTATGTTCTAGTAATCCAAAATATTAGACCATAATTTGATTTCAATGTAGCAATTAAGAAATCCTAGGTTTGAATAGATCTACAATAATTATAAAGAGTTAATTGCAATAAGAGAGATAGGATGATATAAATCTTCTAGATTATGGTCAAACTTAATAGAGGAATTCATAAAACGCTAATACAATCCTATAAAATTTAACTTGAGTAATTCGATTAGAAACCTTAGGATTAGTTGTTAGCACACTCAAGGTCAGCTACTAGCATATCTTAGGAATCTCCGTTGTCCAACTAATCAACAACACAAATGCATTATAAATGATTAAACAATTAAAGGTTAGAGGGATTTGAAATCTAGATACTAATCACTCTATATTGATAATTTTCTAGTGCTTCCTAAATTCTTTGTTCAATTTCATTTCCTATTTTATTTTACTTGCCTTAGTTGTAGTTTCTTTTAATTAAAAATACAAATCAATCTTTAGGCTAGATAATAGGGAGAGGGTAAGTACTAGTATTTATAGTCTTCCTGGGATCAACCTGTACTTGTCGATACTAGCTATAACTACGTTACGAACTTATGGTATTAAATATTAACTAACATGCTCTAGGTCAGTCAGAGTGTGTAAAGACATACTGCTTATAGAGAATAATAATTCATGTTTTCAATTTTTGAAAATACAATTATCTAAGAACAACTCTTGTTGGATATGAAAAGGTAACAACTTAATTTTGGGAATTAGTTTTATAGAGATAGATGCAGAAGTTATTTACCTATTATTGTCCAAGTATATAGATAATATATTAAAGTTGTTTAGTATTTGAGATATTTTATACTTATGAAGTATTAAAGATATTCAGTATTCTATATATGAGTTCATAGTTATATGGATATTAACTTTAAAAGTAAATCCTTGCTAAGGTATTTCATACTTATAACAATATTATTTTGAGATTAGAAAGATTTTACTATAGCATAAATTGCCAATCAGATCATAATACATTACTCATTTAATGGAAATGATCGTTTGGATCAAGAAGTTCTTTAATAAACTTTATAAAGTTCTTTGCATTTTTTAAGAAAGTAATATATTATGAAACAATAGAACTATTGAGCATATGAAAAGAGTTAAGGTCTCATCAAAGATCCAAATATACATTTAGGTAATTCTTTTAATTATGACGATAATTGAGATCAAAGTGGTAAGATTTAAGCAAGTGCTCACCATAAAGAATCTCGTAAAATTCTTTCACTAAAACACTATCCCAACAGTAACATGAATGTCATATAGAAATATGGCATAAGATACCTAATCAATTAGCTTCGTACAAATGGGAAATTATTTTTATTTCTTACTGTCAATCAGTTAGCTATAGTAGTTTAGTGACATAATCATTTAAAAACATTTTTTATTCATACATATTTAGGCATATATGATAAATTCCATAGGATAAATGTACATTGCAAAAAAAATATTAAGAGATTATAATTATGATATTCATATTTTATTTATATATTATCACTAAATTGTTCCTATTCATTGCTCTCTTGAGATTGAAATTTAATAGAGTATAAAAAGGCTAGTACACATTATGTTTATTCCTTATTAAGGAAGTTTTCAATCTTATAAACTAAAGTATAAAGATATTTAAACAAACATATGGATTCTTATTAGAAAACAAGTTCACTAAATTGACCTCATATGATAATTCTATTTGGAATATTAGTTGTGTATCTATAGAAATTCTTATTGTGATAATTTTATAAGTGATCTTTTGACTTAAAATTACTAAAGTATCTTATATAAAGATTGTTATGTTTTGATACTATTTATAAACTATTATAGTCAAAGGTAGCTTAGTCAGTAGTCATTGGATATAACATAAATTGTATGGAGATATTTGAGTGATAAATATATAATTCATCACCTTAAAATGATTAGGGAGAATGTTCTATTGTTCTCAATTAGTATTGATTCAGGAAATATTTAACCAAAGTGAAGTGACACTTTGTAAAATAATTTTCAAATGTCATTAATTAAATCAATTATTAATAGTGGAGAACTAATATAATTGGACTCAAATAGCATAGACATTGATTATATATTTTACGACTAATTAGAATATTATATGATGAAATGATTGAATTATACGAAAAAATCATGCACAAAAAGTTACTCAATATCACTTTGATGTTCAAAAATATTTGGGTGGTCATGATGCACTGCTAGGCTTCAATCTTAATTTATAGATATAACTTCTTTCATTAAAGAATTAAAAATAAATTAAAGGAGTTTAACTTATCTAATCTTGAATATGATTAGGATTATAATTTATATCCATTACCAACATATTTAGTAATCTAATGGGTCACATGCAAAGACTAAATTAAAGAGAGAAAAGGTGATTTAATCATGTTAGAATTAATTTTAAAGTTTGAGAAAATTTATAATTAAATATCTCTTTTAAGGAACAATATGAGATATTGGACCTTATTTTGGCACAAGTGGTATTTAATTCTAGTTTTAGTTAAATTTTAATTAAAATAGAATTTTATTTTAATTAAATTATTAAAATGTCCAAGACCTGTCATAAATAGGCTTAGGCTTCAATGGAGCTAACATTTATGTCTAGCCCTCTCTAAATAATTATAGAGTTCTGTCATCATGTTCTATACTTATTGTTAGAGGCCAATACTTGTGTGACTTGAGTAATTAAGATGAAATAGATTCATAAATGGTTTAAGGAAAATGATAATAAAAAGATCAAACTTCACATTGTGATATAAATTATGATTCACGCTTTATTATATTTTTGTGTCAATCATATTATAGAGTTTTTGTCTGACTTTTAAGAAATCAAACATAAAAGTTTGGTTATTATTCCACTGCATGCAAGATCCTATCCCTCCACGATTTTCCAACTGTAATATCTTCCTTTTATTCGCTTATTACAGCTACAACTGTGCTCTTTATCAATCTATTGATCTTTATAGCTAGTTTTTTCATTAGATCTATCACACCCTTTACCACGTTAATGTTCTCTCCATCATTTAATATCCAAACATGTACGCCTAAAGCAATTAAGTTCTTCCTTAAATTTGGTACAATTCAAACATTGTTCATGTCCTAAAAGCATCATCAATTATCTTGATCTTAACATTTCATGTTGCAATAATTTCGTAATCTTTATCATCATCCAATAAATAATGTCAAAATTATCTAATGTGTATGACATAAACCAATCCTTTTTTGGTTTCATATGATGTGGGCATACTGAATTTAGTATCCAGTATCCACGAGTCCATAAGTTGATTGGTTAAAACATAAAACATGTCTCCATTATTATGATTTGAATCCCTTCTTTGCATTTTATTAACTGACCTTGATGAATCATTAGTTTTCCTTTCATCACTTTACTCTTTCTTGTTTGAATAATCCCTCTTGAACCAGATTGCTTATACTTATAACACTAGATTTTCATTTTACCTTTAGGTATATATCTAGAGCTCTTTTTAAATGATCCATCCTTATTCTACAACCCTTCACTTTAAAAGTTATCACTAACATTTTATCATAATTGATTGTGAGCCATCTTCCATACCAATTGTCTCCTTATCTAATGTAAGCATGGTCACCCAAATGTTCATAGTATAAAGGTAAAGAACAAAATAAACTCATTACTTTAACCTCGCCTATAATAGTTACATCGAGCCCTAGTAGGTTACTCACTATTTGGTCAAAGACATTGATATTTTGTTTCAAATATGTTTCCTCATGCATCTTTAGCATGTATAGTCTCTACTTCATATACAACTTGTTTGTAAAAGACTTCAACATGTATCAACTCTCTAACTTTTTTTCATATCTCTCTAACTTTTTTCCATATCTCCACAAGAGTTGCAATATCTACAACATGGTATATGACCTCATCTATTAGATACAGACTATAGTTCTTGCCACTTGTGTCTATAGCTCTTTCCAGTTTAGCACATCCATATGTTCTAACTTATCCTCACACAACCCTTTAATATGCATTTGCTCTAAAAAAATCCTTCTTTATCTATTGCCTCAACTTGAATTTTTCAATTTCATTGAATTTTCTCACCTTAACCTTAAAATCAAAATCATTGTCACCTCAACTATATTTTGATAGCAAATACTGAGAAATAATATATGGTAGGAATATAGAAGAATGAAAGAAGCAAATAAGAACCAAAAAAAATTAATAGGGCTCAACCAAATGGAAATGCAAATAATCTTAGAAACCAAAGAGTGGTTGATTTCACTATATTAAAAATCTCTTGATGAAGATTATAAATTTCATACATATATACTAGCTTTATGACAAGTATATTGATATGTAAAGTCTAGCTATTACAATTCAATATAAATTGTCCCTTACTAAATTCAAACTAACTTAAAACAAGACTATAATAACTTTTGGAATCCTTCTATAATTTCAAATCCACTAAAAATTCATGCTTCCGAATAAGGCTTTTTGTTGCAAACACAGTCTAGGACATGATCATATGATTGAATATTTTTTAAAAACATATTTATATGAGATCTGGCACACTTGTGTCTTAAATCATATAACTCAATATTTTTGTTCACACATGAACATAGGTTTTGGCATGTCCGTATCTTAGGCTGTACAATTCAGTGTTTCTCCTTGCACATGGATGCATGCATTGATACGCTCGTGTACTTCTTTTAAAAAGTCTTTGCCAAACTAATATGCTTGTGTTCTAACTCATTTCTTCACCTCTACATTACAAAGAAGAGCACAGTTAATATGTTGTCATATTTACCCGAAGACTTTTAAGAAACATATATGTTCATCTAAAAACACTCCAAAATTGCGTAATGATATTCACTTTAGTAAATATGCTGTGTTTGAATAACACCGCCAAACAATGCCTATAAAATTATATGTCCATGTATATATAAGTTACACATAAAAACTTTCCCTTTCCCCATTTATATAAACATATCCTCGACTGTAAGTCTTTTCATTTAAAGAACTTTCAAACGCAATCATATGCATGTAATCTAACTTTGTTGCTTCTTTTGCCACTCTTATGCACCATTCTTAGCCAAATGTCAGCTCTTATTTGCTATAAATAAACAAATGTTTTATGTTAATTATTTCCTAATTAGGGCCAATCAAAGTCTACTTTTTCTTTTAATTTTCATCCAAATTGAAGTTTGGATAATTGTTCGTGACACTAAATTGGAAACATATACGAAGAGAAGACCTGGTAAGTTTGGAAAAGTAGTTAAAAGAATGCGGATAAAAGAAAACTGATGAGCTGCAGTGAGTTCTAAAGTATTAATTTGTTGAGAGATACCTAACTATTATTGATCTCATCAAATTCTTAATTTAGCTATGAAGTCATTTTTGGCCGAAGTGAAGTAAGCTTACACGTAGTTATGAAAAAGAAAGGGCCTTACCATGGCACAAAGGTTGAAACAGACTTTGCTTGCCCGTCGTGGTAACAAATAAAGGATTGCAACTTCCTTCGTAACTTTGCTTTGTCCTATTTTGCAATTAAAGACCATCACCTGGCTAAGTGTAGTTCCTACATCAAATAGATTTTGTCACCTCGTGCCCTTCATTGTATCTTTACAGGGCCCACTCTCCAAGTAAGAGTCGTAAAGAAATTCTGCTCTATGTAAAAGTGATGTTCTGGGAAACTCGCTATGGACTTTCATGTAGAGCCTATCTTTTCAAACATTGTCGATCTAATAATGTTAGAAATGCAAAAAAATTCAATAACATCCTTAATTTAAAATTTTAACATACTAACATTAAATTAAAATAATATTTTAGTATCTTATGTCACTCTCTTTCTCCTACCACTTTTGTACTAAAAGATCTTTTTCTTCTTATGTTCAACTTCTTCTGTCTTTATTTATGTACATAACATAATATCACCTCACATGATATCCAAAACAGACAAATAAGGATCAAATGGAGACATCTTGTTTAAGTTGGATACGAAGTTTGCTAAATTTAATACAATCCGTTGTACAAAGATTGGAAAAAAAAAACTTCTATTTTAATAATGTCCTGCAAAATTTCAAATGAGATGGCCTGGTAAATGTTAAATTTTGCCAACCTGCACCTGAATAAAAAGTAATATTATACTTATTACTTTTTATGCTCAGCAGATACGTAGTAATTTATTCTTACAATAATGGTTAGCAATGATAATGCCACTATTAGCTTTTATTTTGTTTCCTCTTGGGTTGTTAACAATAATCAAATCAAATAATGATAATAATAGTTATTATTACGATGATGATTGTTGTTGTTATAAATTCTATATTTTCTTCTAAAGTATACCATCTTGAAAATTCGAATCAGGTGAAGTAGTTCGAAAAGAAAATGATATTGGGGTTGGTGAGTAGTGACCAAGGCCAACGGGGGCGGCCGCTACATTTTACAAGCACTTATCGTGGGCCGCACAGGATGCATTCGGAGAATTTGCGGGAGGGGTCAATAATAGAGATTGTGGGACCCATATTCGTGGAACCGTGGACTTCGCAAAAGTGTGGGAGTCAACGCGCGTGAATGTGAAAGCGTTGAAATCGCGAAGTGTAAATTACGTGGTCCTGATTGTCGTGTGCCTGTGCCGTGTCCTTCTGGTCAAATTCCTACTCATTTTATATCTTTTGGACGCAGCGATAGAGATACATTTCAGGTCTTCCTACAATAAACTAATTACTGATGTAATTTACATAACGTAAGTCACTTCTAATATGTTTTACTTAACATCCAATTACAAAGCAAGATTAAAATTATCAATTCTATTAGTCAGTATTTCAGTCTTAAATCTTAATTGGTAATTCCTTTATTTTTATCGAATAGAAAATAGCAAATCAATTTGGTCCGACTCATGATTAAAAAAACAAAATGAGGATATTATTTACTATAATGGTGGAGTTTGTGACCATATTTGTTAGTTCTGATAAATTTATAACCTTAATGTTGCATAAAAGTCTTATTTTCTGTTGATTTGAGTCATTATTTTATAAGCTTACATTTAGTCGATAGCATTCAATTCGATTTTAAATATTGATTTTGTATGAAGAACAAATACACAGACGCAGAAATTCGATGGTTAAAACTTAAAACTACCACAACCACAGCTATCGACTTGGGAAACGCGTTAAAGAGGCAGCATTTTGCATCATTATGTAGGTCACACACAAAGAGTTTGTGGCCCATTCTATGGCTTGGAAATGATGAACGATTTCCTCAGCCTTTGAGATGAAAATTAGTACATGCGCAAATTGACGTAAGCTGTGGTCCCTGAGAGGAGAAGGAGGCCCGAATCTTAAAGTAAAATTAATTAATTTTAAATAATATGTCCAAATAAAATAATCGTCATTAAACTGAAAGATACAATGAACTGTCACCACGGCCACGGCTCCTAAAGTGAATCTCTCTTTGTGTTTACATTACTAATTAAGGTTATATTTTAAGTTTTTAACGTTGCCTCCAAAGCAACCTAACCAATGTTAGGTTAACAAACTTGGAGGAACATGATTTAACTGGAGATAATCTCGTCCGTTTAATTCAATTTTTATGAACTAATTGGCTTTACATAAAAACAGTAATTAACAACTCATCTAATATATATTGAATCTTTATGTCTCAAGGATTATTCAGCTATTGATAATATCCTCCTAGTATTGTCATTTCCAAGTCTGCATTTCTAACTATAAGCAGATGTCTTTAATAATCGTTCATGTCCAAATTTTTAAAAATTTTATTTAATTAATCAACATTTTAAAACCTTAACATTTCAAAACATTAGTTTCATTAGTAATTTGTTGATTTGACTAATGAAATCTTTAATGTTTATGACATCTAGATGTTCACCTAGAAAAATAGTGACCATGTTTAGACTGGAGTAGATAAAAAATTTTCAAGTGGCCATTAACATATTATGAACAACAAATATTACATTAGTCAAATTAACAAATTACTAATAAAACTAACATTTTGAACTGAACTATGAAGATTTTAAAAGAATGATCACTCAATTGAAATTTTAAAAAATTGGACACTCTATTGAAAATTACTAAAAGGTTCTGCACTTTAAAATTAGTTATCCCTTTTTAAAAAGATATAGTAGTTTATGCTAATCTCTTTTAATATAATCTAACTACAAAATTACATACATCAACATTTATTCATAGGAGAAACAAGGGAAAAACAATGACCAGAGTACATTAATTAAAACTAGATTCTAAATATGACTAATTTTATTATTCTATTTTATTATTAATCTAGATGATAATTGGACACGGTAATACTTTTTTTTCCCTTTTCTCTTTTTAAAACTATACTTCAACTACTTACAAAATGTAATTTGCTTGGAAATTAATATTTGGCGACACAAGCAATGAGCTCCAATTGATTTTTCTTCTTATTTAGCTATCAAAACACTT
>JANSVA010000005.1:13779284-13804709 GCA_025504915.1 Erythroxylum reticulatum | reverse complement strand
TAGACATTTTAGAATTGGTTATCCCTTATAAACAATCAAGAAACAAATTAAATAAGTATTTGAATGCCACAAAGAAAAAAGAACTCATGTTTATTAAATAAAAAAGATATTAAAAACTCCCCCAAACTAAAAATAAATATTCTTTAAATATAAAATTAAAAAACTGGAGTTTCAAGTGAGGCATGATTTAGGACACAGATGTAGGCCAAGCCATATTAATTACAAATATTTTAATGCCAATAGGCATGATCTGGGATACATCTATTTCTAAGACTGCTGATTTTTTTACAACTTTGTGAAGTTAGATACAGTGTAAGGCAAGCCTATGATGGAAATTGTGAATCTTTCTATAACTTTGTGAAGATAGACATGATTTGATACCCAATCATGCGTCAGTTATGTTCCTCACTAAAACGTCAACTCTTACATTTAAGGGTGTATATACTATAACACATCTACGTGTGAGATCATGTTCAGCCATAAATGAGTATATTACCTTCAAATTTCTCTAACTCCAACTCCTATTATTGTTCCAAGATTATATATGAAGAAGTTACTTTGTTGGCTAGTCGTTCGTATATAAAATGCTAAAGAGAGCATCCTTTACATCTTCTCTACAAAAAAGCATTTTAAGATGATAATAAAGCTCATCATCAATCCTAGTAGGGATAATGAAATCCAGAAAGAAGGTTCTCTGATCTTAGAGATTGGATTCTCGTAGTATATTATGGAAAAAATTAAAATCAATATACTTAAATTGACATTGATCACTGTAGATACATATATATATGAACAATGTTTATTGGTTTGTTTTTGTTTCCATACATATAATTTTCATGTATGCTTTCATGCAAACTCTTTTTTGTTATTAGATTACATCCTATAAAGAAGATTAGAGAAGGTATTGATAGTTACTCATCTCTTCTCTAGACTTTTTAAAAATGCCTTAATGTTAGAAAAATTGGAAGTATTTATTTTTTTAGAAGAGGTTTTATAATTTTTAGCTTCATCATAAAATTTATGCCAATAGTGATTATTTCTTCAAAACCTACAATGTTGATAAGGAAATTATTAAATTTAAATATAGATTTCTTTTTCTTATGTTGTGCTTCTAGTAGAACTCCATTGGAGTATGATTACTTCATATGTTGTTATTGAAATTTTCCTAACAATTTATAAAGGAGATCACCGCTTTTTTTTGCAAAACTTTATCTAAATTTTCCCTTATGTACCTAATGATTGACTACCTTTTTTTCCAAGTGAAGAAATTGCATTAAAATCTCAAATCTAAAATTTCTACTGCATTTATGCGAGGCCTAAGATCATCAAAGTTAAGAGTTTAATCTAAAATGGTTACCTTCTAATTCAATAAGAAACAAGGTTTTGTTGAAATCCTCTAATAAGATCCAAGGAAGGGTAATGCATCTTATAATTTACACTAAATTAGATCAAAGATGTTTATAGGTGCATGAATAGTTGGAAGCATAAATATATGTTATTTGAAAAGAGTTGCTATAGTCGAGGCATAAGAATTAAAGGTGTATGCATTGGTCTAACATGGAAACAATTGAAGAAGACAATTTATCAGGGTTATAGCATTTGTATCTCTTATTTCATGACTAATGACTAAGAAAAATACATTTATAAAACCTAGAATATAGTTTGGATTAACCTTAACACAAGAGAAAATTTCTATAAGAGGGGAACATGGTGAAGAAATAGTTAAGAGGAGTTTTAAAGTTAAGAACTTTTATTGGGATTTTGTATATCAAATAACACGAATTAACAATTACATCTCAACCCCCCCCCCCCAAAAAAAAAAAAATATTTTCTAAAACACTAGTAATGAAAAAAAGGGATCTTGTCACTTCACATAAATGACAAAAAGTAACTAGCCATTTGAAGTAAATGACACCATTTTGTTTAAGAGTGTTAATAGATGAACTCTAATGTAAAATCTCATTGTTTTGAAAGAACTCTAAAAAAATTGGATTAAAGTACCCTATATAGTATGAAGCATTTTAGTTCATCCATTGAACTAGGAATTAACCATTGGACTAAAAAAAAACCTTAAAACATTTACAACATTAGATTTATCTTTTAGGAGATATACCTATGACATATATGTCTAGTCTTTAATAAAAGTGATGAATCATCTTTAATTATGTGAATATTATCACACGAGAAGGACCTAAAATTTCACTATGGATCAAGTAAGAGGTTTTAAAGGACTATATGATTAAGGAGGTAAAAATTCCCATTATGTTTAGTCATTTGATACACATTACATTGAAAACATAAAATTTTATTTTAAAATAAAAATGGGAACTAAAGTTTTGTGTAAACAAACTTGAATGTCATAAACAATAATTGAATAATATTACTTTATTATTAGTAGAAACATTAGCTCATTTAAACTAGGCAGGAAAGAAATAAATGAAAGATAGTAAAGTCCAATGATTTTACAAACACTACAATCCTCTTCCCTATCTTCAAATCCCAAAATACACTAGATTTTGAGAAATTAGCAAATTATGGCATATTAGTTGTTAACTTGTAAATTGGCAACAAATTATAAGATAAAATAGGATCATTAAACTCATTTTCTAATAGAATTTCCAAAGAAATTTAAGCATTTTATATCTCAATAACTACTAAAAACTTTTCACCAAAACTTGAACTTTTTTCTAGCCTAAACATGGCAAACATTTTTTAGAAAAGATATGCATTACCAATAATGTGATCAATTGCACCCAAGTCGACTATCCCTTGCTTACCTGAATCATGTATAACATTACCAATAATGTGACATATTGTTTTATCTATTTATATGAATCTGATATCATGTCAATTTTCTAAACTAATATGACCTTATTTTATTCTATTTATTTGAGTATCTCGTCAAAGTTGAACATTTGCAAACTGAAGATTATCATAATGGATTGTCCAACTAAGAAAGATGTGTTAACTAAAACAATATGTCAATCCCATCTATCATATATCATTATAGACTAATGTCATCTGACATATCATATGAGTAAGATTAAGAATGCAAATATGTTGATCTAAACATCCTTTTTACAAAAGGAATATTGTCAGAGTTATTACTACTAAAATTTAAAATACCACCACTAGAGGCTTACAATGAAATGATAGATCCAAATGACCATATCATTTGGTTCAAAGAAATGATGGATCTATACAAAGCGATAGATGAAGTTAAATGTTGATGAACTAGTTACCCAACCCTTTTTGCAAGCTTAATATTAAATTTCAAGTATTTGAAGAATAGTTTTGAGGCACACTTTGCAAGCGATTAGCATAGTTCATAAGATTCGATGACTTTATTAGAATTCACACAAAAGTTAGGAGAAACCTAAAAAATTTATAAAAAGATTTATCTTTAAGGTTATACAAATATAATCTCTTAAACATATTTATAACAACCATCACTTTTGGGAAGGGGCTAAAGATACACAAACCACTATAAAGATCTCTTTAAATTAATTGAACTTATACGTTTAGTTAAAGGCATAGAAACTATATAGACTTAAGGAAAGCAAAATTATCCCTGGAGCGGCTACCAAAATGCAAACCTCATTGGTAACAAGTAATGCTTTACATAAATTAAAGGTGGTTATTAGACTTTTCTGTAAAAGTTGTATGTTGCATTTACCTTACAAACATGAAAATCAATATATATTCCATACATAATCCTTTTACTAAATTATTAATTAGGTATGAGGAACATCCTTTCAAAAGAATCGCAATTCTAAAGATAAAATAATCATGATCATTCTCTTAGATCAAAACAAATGAAACACATTAGGCTAAATGATAAGCAAATAATCTCAAATTTAATGACAAACAGAAAACCTTAACTTTAAGCCCAAGCAAAACACCTCGGACATAACAACAAGCGAAGTATCTCCGGTGTAACAACAAATGAAATACCTTAAGCCTAATGACAAGAGAAATGCCTTGTCTAATAATAAGAGAAACAACTTAAGCTTAACAAAAATCGAAACAATATAACTACATAATTTCAAAATTAAATAATTTCTAAAACAAAAGACTCATGAATTGACTAAGGAAAAATAAGCCAAATGATAATTTATATGATAGGTTAACCAAAAACAAAGAGTCAAAAGACAATAGAAACTACAAGATTATTGATCTTATCACTAAACTTAAGGACAAAAAAAAAGTTTCCAAGCCCTCATACTAAAGTTGTTGCAATTTTAATGTAGCCCATAATTGAGCTTATAGATTCATGTTTGAGCTCTACATTTAAGAGTGAGTTTAACCTTCAAGCAAGCATGTGGTCAAATCTTATAGGACAATAATAGATATCAATCAAATCCTTTGGGCCTATAGTGAGAAGAGAGTCCAAACAACAAAAACTTTCTCAATCTTTGTATAAGATGAAGATAAATGATATAATTTCATATGCTCTATGTCATTATGTAAACATTAACTATTCTAACGAATGAGGTCATTATATTCCTTTTTCATTAAATATTATATATTCTCTCTATATATTCATTAACTCATTCCTTAGAGACTAAACACCAAAATATACTTTGACATTAGTTTTGTAGATCTATTAAGAGAAAATTCCTAAACCAAACTCATACTATATTTTTTACATATCATCTTATACCTGGCACCGAATGCTTAAACTTAAACCTAGATTTGAAGAGTTCAGGATAATTAAAATTACACTATATCATAAGGGATTTCAAAGAAAAACTATTGACTATTAAATAAACATTATAAGAAGGTAAGAAGAATAAATAAAAGAAAAACAAAAGCATTACAACAGCAATGACGAGATAATATTGAGGTGAAGCAAACACTCATCATAACTAAAAGTAATTAAGAAATAAAAAAGCTTTACACGAGACGTCTATCCATCATAAAGAAGGGGGAGTAGCTATCACATACAACACTAAAATAGGTATTGATCAGTAAAATAATACAAAATAGCAAATGGTGCACCCATAAACAATAGCAAACGACTGCATTTGAACAATTCGAATTGATCAATCTACAAGTCTGAATAAGTTAACCTTGAAACAAAATGTTCAGCCTTAAGTTGACTATACTTTTGTGGCAAAGCAATAAGGAGGAAAAAAATATATAAAATGACGACATGACCGAATGGAAATAAAATAAAGGAGAGATAAAATATAGGTGGGATTCCTTGAAACCAAAGCATCTTTGGTTTGGGTTCGGGTTTTAGGTTCGGAACAAATATAACTGTTGAGGATAAGAACGAACTCTCTTGCCCTGTCCCCCTGTCGCCGCTTTCTACAAGAACCCCAAATTTCTCTCAGCCGCCCCCGCAACAATAACTCTCTCTGTAGGCTTAGCGTTCTTACTTTGTTCTCTCTCTCTCTCTGTAGCCTAATACCACTCTTTCATCCATTCATTCCTATATCGTTTGTTGTCTCTGTCTCTGACTGTAATATCACAAAGTACTCTGTGTCCCTCTGTTTATTAAAGCTGGCGATCGAAAATCAGGAGACTACCATTAGGCCTAAGAATCGGAGAATCATGGTATTTAAAAGAACTGTGTTTTTTTTTATTATAGCTATTTTTTTACAGCTTCTTCATTCCTTTCTTGGTCTTCGTTGTCTTCTGTTTTCATTATTTCATTCCTATAATACGTTTGCAGGGAGCTGGAGGTCCAGATGATGATGACAACCGATGGCCACCATGGCTTAAGCCCCTTCTTAGAGAGCGATTCTTTGTTCAATGTCCATTACATGTTGACTCTCATAAGAGCGAGTGTAACATGTATTGTTTAGATTGTATGAATGGGGCTCTTTGCTCTCTCTGTCTTGCCTATCACAAGGATCATCATGTCATTCAGGTAAAATTGATTCACCAATTGGTCATCTGGTTCTCCGAGTGCAGTTCATTTTCATTTTTGTTAGACAGCACCATTCTATTACCGTGTACAACATTCTCTAGCTGTATTACAAAGTTGTAGTAGGCAGGTGGCTGAAAATCAGGCATTATGGCTCATTTCTGAGCATCCCGAGTAGGGAACTTTTGCTTATTTACATTTTCCTCGAATAGTTCTTGGTTTGAATGAGTGCCAATTCTTATGTTTATTTCATAAGCTAACAATTTCAATGAGGAAAAGAAGATTTTCTTAGCCATCTGTTTTGGGTGGTACAGATAAGGAGATCATCATACCATGATGTGATAAGGGTATCTGAGATACAGAAGGTGCTGGACATATCTGGTGTCCAAACATATGTTATTAACAGCGCCAGAGTTGTATTCTTGAATGAAAGGCCTCAGCCTAGGCCTGGTAAAGGTGTCACCAACACCTGCGAAGTCTGCGAGCGCAGCCTCCTTGATTCCTTCCGCTTTTGTTCTCTTGGCTGCAAGGTTGGTGCCAATTTCGATGTAAAAAAGTCAACAGTAACGAAGAGATGTACAATCCTCATCCGCAATTTGCATATTTAATGTATTTTATTAATATCTCTTCTCTCCTAATGGGTCAATACTAAATTTTGCAGATTGTTGGTACATCAAAGAATTTTCAGAAGAAGAAGAAACAACAAATGAAAGTGGCATCAGAGTCCGAGGATTCTTATAGCAGTAGCAGCCACGGTCGCTACAAGAACAAGAACCACAACAAAGAGCATAGCTTTTCTCCCTCGACACCACCTCCAACTTCGGTAAATTACCGAACTGCCAAGCGAAGAAAGGGAATTCCTCACCGGGCCCCTATGGGAGGATTAATAATAGAATACTAGCATTCATGTTGCTAGTTGCCTCCTATTATCAGCCTAGCCCATATTTATACTTTCGATAGTTCTATACCAATGTAATGCTTTTCCTGTACAAGTAGTCGAATAGTCGAGGCGTTATAGACTGGAGAGGGGTCGGGTATCGTTGGGTTATAGTTACTCTCCCCTTGTGTATATAAATTTAATATATAGCAGCAGTAGTGGAAAGGTGGGGAAGAAGCATAAGACGACATGTGAAGTCTCTGGACTGGATGGCAAACAAAGGGGAGAAAAACCGAGGAAGAATAAGAAGCTTTTACCGACCTCACATCAGATGTTTTAGCGATTATATATATATATATATACACACACAAGTTTTGAACCTGGGAGAAATGTAAATAGGGTTTTCTAGTTGTATGGGTGGTCAGACTAAGACGCACTCCTTGGAAATAGGTAAATGATGTATGTGATGTTTATATGTGTAACATGGATGTAAGACCGTTGTGTATGGTTCATGTTTGGAAAGAAAAAACACTTATAAGCGCAAATTGTTCAAATTCTTCGATTGCCTGTAGATGGCGGTTATGACTTATGAGACGTTCCAGTCACGCGGGCTGCACGGGAGATGCCGAAACGTGTGGGACGAGGCGGACGGTGATTGGTGGGTACTGTGTAAAAACCTATATTAGTGAGTGAGCCGCCCTTTCGACCGCGAAGATTGGGTTTGGTTTCCTTCTTAGCCAAGGACTCATTACTGACCGCAAGATAGGCATTTCGGGTGTCAACTAATGTTTTTTGCGGGGTCCACTTGCAACTTTATATTTATACTTAATTAGTTAATTGGAATTGGAGCCTTGCCCAAATCGATGCCCTCTATCATGTGCAGATTGCAGCTTGTCATTCTCGTACAGGGACAATTTTCTTAATATGTAAAACAAATGATTCGAAATCCAGTCTAATGAATTTCGCGGTTTCGGACTTTCTGGTTAGTTTCCCAACTTTTGTTTTCTTTTTCAATCCTTTTGTTATCTGAACAATTTGTTTTAAAAAAATCGGATTGAATTTGAGTTTTATACGCTAAAAGAAGAAGACATGTATCTTCTTCATAAGATTGCTTTTGTAACCTTTAAAGCTCTCCACGTGATGTGCCTTTTTGGCATCCTTATGTCAGAAGGCGGTTAAAAAACCTACCTTCACATTTTGTCCTTTTTATTATTATTTCCGACCATCATCATCATCTCTCACACATAAATCTACCTTTGACTGCCCTGTTTAACGTCCCTATTTGTCACGTGCCTTTCGTGTTCATCATGTGACTCCCTACATTTTCACTAGGTATCTATCTAATTCCAATTGTCACCCTTAACCATTTACACATTTAACCTGATCTCAACATCATCACCTATTTGTATTTGACCGCCCTTTCTAGTTCATTTGTCTTTTCTGTTGGACATAGTTGATATAAAACGACACAGCGGGGGTAATCTTGACGAACAGAAAACAATTGACAGAGTCTTTTCTAGGCCGAAAGCTGCCAAAGAGAGGCCCACAGAGACGAGACGAAGGTACACGCAGTCTCTGGCGGATCTGGGTACGACACGTATAATTTGTACCCACTTTACCCCCGGAAGTGACAAAATGACACGCAAATTGCCTTTTCTTTTTTTTTTTAAAGAAAGCTGCCACGTCTCTCTTATAAATGCCAGCAACATCTCTCAACCGTCCACCACATCGCGAGCTCCGTTCAACGTGGTGAACCTCTACAAGGTGGGACATTGTTTCAAGGCACAATTTTATTATTCAGGTGATACTTTTGAAAACGAAATAGAGGATCTTCGTCTCCATCCTTTTCTAGCATATAATTTATTTACAGGTCAGGAATTCGGGAATTTTGGGGGCGCTCTAGATTGAATATGGGAATTTCTGTAACATCAAATATTCACTAGGAGTAATTTCATTTATGAACAAATAACTTTACAACAGAAATTTAATCGCACGGCTTAATTCAATTGTTGTCACTAGTGTTATTTTGAAGGATTCATTAGATCTCACCTGACGAGCAAATAGGAAATAGAAGCATCTAAGGCAATAATTCTAAAAGAGGATACATAAATATATACAGATACATGATCGTACAACATTAATAATAATAAGGTCGATTGTCTGTAGTTGAGATTGACAATATTATTGGCTTCGAGCAACAACATTTCACCCTTACTAGAAGAAGAATGTTCCATATCGGAGCTTACATAACTATTAACGATTATTAATTTTGTTTGAAGCTGTTTTCGTGAAACTAAGTTAAGCCAGGTTTTGAGAAAGTAGCACTTGGAGACGCCACTATAACAACATAAGTTGAAGTATATGGAGAAATTTAGCAGAATGGATGCATATTGCTAAATCTATCGGCTCCTGGGCACTAACTAACAAGCAAGGGTTTAGGCAACTACCCCCAGCTCTTTTTATTGGTATGAGTTGTATAACTCAGCGAACTTCTTTATACAACAAATTATATCACGTGATTATTAGATTAAATTGTGTTGTGTTATCTGTTCTGTTTCTATTACAACATTTATATCCCAAGAAAAAATATTATTGAAAAAAAAAAGGGTTTTAACCTTCTTTTCATTGTACTGGGTACAGGTGCACGGCAATTTTTCTTTTCACGTAGCTGCAGAACATCTACATGTTCTAGAATCATGAACAAAGCAGCACATGTGTTTGGACTTTTGACGCACAATAGACATGTGGCCTAAAACATCCATTTCTCTTTACCTCGAAGCCGCATCATGAGCAATTAAGAGTAGGAAAATGAGCCATCATGCTACTGGTATTCACTTATTGTTTTCATGAGAAAATTTGCATCTTCTAATTAATGTCTAAGGTGAGGTCTATCTCAGATACCGTAATGGTAACCAGATGCAACTTTAAATTAATCATGTGGGGTATAAATAGGTACATACAAGATTCGAATACAAGTATTAGATAAGGATGAATATAAACAATAAATAATGATAAACTCTGTCTAAACAAACTAAAACCAGTTTAAGAGATAAATGAGAATATTTATCCTTATCAACCTCCCACAAATTGATAATCTTAAAGTATGATGGTCAATTTGGTTTTCAAAATATTGAATCTTTGCTTGGGTAATGGCTTGGTTAGAATGTCTGCGATTTAATCATTAAAAGAAAGATACCTGACTTATAATTTTCGATTTGTGACTAGATCACATATATAATGAAAATCAATTTCCAGGTACTTTGATCTAGAATGAAAAATTGGTATTATTGTCAAATACGTTGCGCTGAGATTATCATACCATAGAATAGGAGTTGTGACTTGTGCATGAGCAAGTTCTTAGAGTAAAGAAAGTACCCATTATAATTCAGATATCGTGGAAGCTAAAGCACGATGCTCTACTTCAATAGAAGAGCAAGCAACAGTTTGTTGTTTGCAGGAGCTCCAATCAAAGAGATATGATCCAAAAAAATGCAATAACCAGATGTTAATTTTATGTCATCGATGGAACTTGCTCAATTAGCATCACTATAGGCATAAACCATTGGATTGGAGCTCGATTTGAGAAGAATCCCATGCTGCATAGTGGAGCGTCAATAACACAAGATGCTTTTGACAACATGCCAATAATTTTCAGTCGGTTGATACATAAATTGGGATATTTTTTCACGAATAAGAGATATCCAATCTGGTAAGAGAGAGATATTGCAATCCACCAACAATACTACGATACAGAGTTCCATAAAAAAAAAGGAGTGGTATCATTTAACGTCAACTTGAATTGTGGACAGGCAGGAGTAGAAACTGAATTAGCCAAAGACATATTCACTTTAGATAACAAGTTTGTGATATTTTTACGCTGAGTGAAAAGAAGGCTTGTAAGTAATCAGTTGGCTTCCACACCAAGAAAGTAATGTAGGCAACCTAAGTTTTTGAGCACAAATCTATCACTTAAGGAAGTAATGATTTGTTGAATATGACTAGAGTTACTTCCAGTGATTAAAATATCATCAACGTAAATTAGACAATATGCTTGAATTTCTGCATGGTTGTAATAATAAAGGGAACTATCGATTTTTGAGTTCTAAAAACCAATAGAACGAAGTACTTTAGTAAGGCAAAGAAACCATTGTTGTAGGGCTTGTTTTAAGACTATAAAATATGATCTAGATATAGAGAACTGATAAAAACTGACAAAATCCTGTGACTGTTGCATAAATATCTCTTCATCAAGGTTGTTACGTTAAAAAGCATTAGAGACGTCCAACTGATAGATAAGCCAGTGATGTGAGCATGCTTAATAACAAGACTATAAGTATCCCTATAATCAATACCTAGGTGTTGATGAAAAGTTTTTACAATGAACCTGGCTTTGTATTGCTCAATAGAGCCGTATGATTTTCTTTTGATTCAATATACCCATTTGCAACTGATGGCATTGTGAGAAGAAGAGTGAGGAACTAATTTCCGTGTGTTATTAGCAATTAAGACATCCATTTCAACAGCCATAACATCTCGCTATTTGCTTGATTTTACAACTTGTTTATATAGGGTTGGTTCAGAGTCTTCAACTTGTGTATGAAAGACACTTGGTTTTAAAAGGCCAGTTTGGGAATGAGTGATCATCGGGTATGTTTTAGGTATAACTGATGATATGGAGGCATGATGTGGTACAGAAGGGATAGTTGAAGGAAAAAGAGATAAAGGGTTAGGTAGAGATGATGGAGGAGAAGAAGACTGACATGAGATTGGAGGCTAAGAAGGTGACAAGTTGAGATTGGAATTTAGTGGAAATGTTATATTTAGAGTAGGATTGACAGATAAGAAGAATAGAAGTAAAATGGTTGTTGGTGATGTGTTATAGAAACTGGCATGAGCAACTTGAATATTGTAATGGTAACTCATATATAAGTTATAAATAGGTATGTATAAGATATAAGTATCAAATAAGGATGAATACAAACAATAGATAATAATAAACCCTATCTAAATAAATTAAAATCAGTTTAAGAGATAAATTGGAATATTTATCCTTTATCACTATTAGGGTTGTTGATGAATACAAACAATAGATAATGATAAACTCTATCTAAACAACCTGACACTATCCTGGTTTGTTTAGATGTCTACTCCATATGGATGCCAATGTAAAAGAAAGCACGGGCCATTTCAAGCGGCACAAATGAAGAAAACATCTACCTCATCCCCAAAAAGTAAATGACCAAATGGTAAATATTTTACAATAAAAAAACTTCAATTGATTCCGTGTTCTTCGTGGTTGCAGATGTAAGAGCACTTAAAAAAAGGAGTGGTGGATTTATACGTATGTTTTGATTAGCTTCTTTCTTTTTCTCCGCCCCTATTCCTATCCCCCAAAAGCAATCTTGTCTCTTTTTGTTCTATCATCCCATGCCTTTCAGCTTGCGTCCCTCGTAATAAGATATAGTCATCATATTACATAAATAAATAGATGTGGATCCCACTTCATCAACTTGCCTAGACAGTGATGTCATTAGTTTACTAACCCTTGTCCGGGATAATTGGTCGATAAAGCAAAGAAGTAAGCCATTGCCCACTGGCCACTCCATGATCACTATCTCGCCTCATGTGGGTCCCCCACTGGAATCTCATTGTATTCACATTGATTGGGTGATCTTTGGTCAGGTCACCAACACCACCTAATTTTCAATTATTTTACAAAAATAAAAATGTACAATTTGTTTTTCTAGGCATATTTGGTTTAAGTTATTGACTTATTTCCCAGACCATTAATCGTGACACCATCCACTAGTCAGGTACAGAAGCACGTTGGCAAATGTTGGTATCTCAGTCAGTTGTTTCAACTAACTGATCGGCCAATGTTACTATTAGAGATGCTATTCAACACATTTTTTTTAAGAGGGAAAGGAGAAAAAAATTTGGCCCATTTCTCAATTTGTACGTGTCAATTCAACATCTACATACATACATACAATAAATGTAAGATGCATATTATAATGAAACTGAGTACATTTGTCAGAAACAAATACATTATCAATAAAATTAATGGTTGAATGGCCTAGAGTTATCTCGCAAAAAGATTATATAAAAATCCCATCTTACATTTGAACGTTCATATTGCTTCATTGTTTTTTACATGAAAAGTATAATTTTGAATATGAACAGTTTTAAGCATGGATATTTATGTTCTTGAGAGAAGCTAGTTTAACCATTTGCGGTAAGGAAAGAGATCGTAAAGCTGTTCTAAAATCTCATTTTGTTGTTTCAGTACTGGAATTCGAATACTTAGTTCTTTCATTATAAATATATCATTCATTTCACCTTGCATTTTATCTGTTGGGGATTAGTCCCAAAAAGGCAATTGTTTGTTCAGTTCCTTGAACCAATTGTCCTAATTAGAGCCAAATCTTTCTGATTTAACAAGGAACAAGTTCCTCTTTCTCCACAGATTAGATTCGCACTGAACAATTCCTTTTGTCCCTAGTTTGGTAAAGCATAACACCTCACTCCATTCCGGGAAATTTTGTTTCATATACTAATAATTAAAAATAAGTAACAAGTTGATTTCACAACGTTTAACCTTTATCTATTCCGCTAAATCTTTATCCCTTTACAACCTGATTTAGTGCAAATCTAAGAAACCACGATTATATAGATATACGTATTTAACTTAGAGAAAAACACATTACCATATATATATAGACATTGCTTTGCAGGAACCATAGAATTATTGTAATGAATATGTTCTACAATTGAAGATATAACATATTCATTACAATAATTCTATGGTTCCTGCAAAGCAATGTCTAACAGATATTCTAGGATATATATATATATATATATATAACACTTTGTAGAAATTTCGCTAACATGAGGTCTAGAGAGGTACACTAATATGCACACAACAACATAACACAATTTTGACAACGAATAATTTCATCGCTGAAAGACAACAAATTGTCGTAAAACATTTTTAGCGATGACAAAAAATTGTCGCACAAATGATCGCAAAAGCTTGGTAGCAAATAATTATTTGCGACATTTTCACGAAATCGTCGCCCAATACATTTTGCTATGATCACAAGTCCATCGCAAAATGGGACAGGCTAAGAGAAAGAAAATTTTTCGCAAATGCCATATTTCAACATTTGTTTTTAGTGGCTAAATGTAATTAGCTTTGTTAGTGTTGATGTAGGTCATAATGTGTAGCGACGATTTTTTTTAGCAGAATACATGTAGTTACGTTTTTCAAAACCTAGCTAAAGGTTATTGGAGATGTTTTAGTGAAACGTAGCTAAAAAGTTTTGGCGAAGATTTTGTACTTGTAGCTAAAAAGTTTTAGTAATGAATTTTTATTTTTAATTACACTTTTCTATTAAAAATTTATCATTTAATTATAATAATTGATAACATTTTTAATTCATCTTATTAAGTAACATTTTTGAATTATTGTTGGTAACATTGTTTGAATAATAATTAAGTAAAATAAAATAATAATTAAAAATTAAATGCATTTAATAAAAAAAGTAATTAAATGTTAATTACAAAACTTAAGAAAAATATTTATGGATAAATTAAGATTTCTCATCGTCACTACTACTTACATACTTCGATATAAGTATTTGTTTGACCATCTTTTAAAGCTTGGTTAACTCTCTTTCAGCATGGTTTAATTTTTGCTTATTATGTTGTAATTTTTCTTTAGTACACTCCAAATTTTCTTTTGTACGATTTAACTTTTCTTCACTATTTGTAACTAAGCCTTGCAGGATCGATTCTCCTCTTGAAGCATCGTTACATATGTTGGTCATAATGATGATGAACCAATTGACTTAAGGCCACACCTAAGTCCTTTGATGTACCCTGATCTTGTTCCAAAGACATTGTTGCAAATGTCATCCACATTGGGCTCATTTATGTCAAAAAAATGATCCTTGCAACAACTACTGCGTCTTATCCTAAAATTTAAAATACAAAATCGAGATGTGATTCAAATATTATTAGTTAGTATTACATAAATAAATAAACTTTAAAATTAAAATATTTATACTTACATAATTATTCTATGCTTCTTTAGACGCCTAACCTTAACCTTCCTTGTAGTGTGTCAATTTGTAGAGTATGATCCAATCACACTTTTGTCCATATAGTTGAGTTTGACTTTGTTATAGAATTAAAAAAATTAAAACATAATAGATTATATTGTATTTACTAACATAATAATAACTTCTAAATAAAGAACTTACAAATTCTTGTAGTACGACAACGAATGATTTGGAGCCTGTGTTGTGAGGAGTTTTCATTTTTCCTCTGTTAACTTTGGCATTCTCACACTTTTCCTAAATAAAGAAAAGAAATAGTTATTAAATTGTGCAACAAAATTATTGGAAGCAAATGTTAAAAGAAAGAAAACAAACATTAACCTTAGCAGAGGCCCAATAATCAAATATTTCACTCTAATTTTCTGGAGTCACCAGTTTTGGAACATGTATCCTTCCTCCTCATCCGAAAGAAAAGACTTGTAGTATTTATGAAGTTGATAACGATGATCCTTCACCCTTTGTTTCAATAGTGAACTCACACAGCTTGAAACTTCAAGGTTATCGATATTGATGATATTGAGCTTCATCTGTGAATATCACGTATAAGTTAAATTAATCTTTAAATAAGTAAAACAAAATTGCATACAATAAGTTGAAAAATTACCAAAACTTTGTCCAAAGCACTCTATAGCAAGTTATCTATCTTCAACTGCCTAGCATGTTAAAGGCAAGGCAATTCATTCCTGAGAATAACTCCTAACTCACTAGACAATTTTTCTGATTGGATCTTATCAAGAGGATGCCGTTGCCTGGTGTTAATATACAGAAACAACTTGCTGTTCATTGCAACGTTCTACATAACATAACTTAAAATACCAACCAATATTTTGCATAACATAACTCAACATCATGACTCCATAAAAACATAACTCAAACACACACTAACATTTTACATAACATAAAACATACATTAACATTCCGCATAATATAACTTAAACACCAACATTCCAGATACATCAGACAAACATCAACAATCCGCATAAATATAACTAAAAGAACCATAAGTGAAACACCAACATTTTGTATACACATAAGTAAAACATCAACAATACACATTAACATAAGTGAAATATCAACAATACGAATTAACATAACTCAAACATCAACATAACATTTCAGAGAATATAATCAATAATTTATTTACTTTTGATCGTCATGATTAAGATTTTGAATATCATCATCATTATCATTAGACTCTTCATCACTAATATATTAAGCTAAAGTATCATCATTGTCATGTAATTCATCTTAAGTATAGTCTTCATTTTCTTGTATGATAAGATTGGCTTGGACTTCATCTAGTTGTACTATATTGGGATCAACATCTCTCCTATAGAATGATGATAGATCTGCATCTTTTATTCGAATGGCTTCATTATTGAACTTCGATTCAATCTTTTGATATACTTCATCTTTATCCTCTATGAATTGACCATTATCCCTTTCACAAAAATCGAAGAGAATTTGGTGTTGAAACTTTTGAAAACCTTTCAATTGCTATTTAATATAGTATCATTGAGGTATAAAACTTGCTTCATTCGACTTGCAAGGACAAAAGGATCATTATCATACTAGGTCTTACTAACATTGATGCTAGTAATATTCCCGTTCACTTTCATGTCAGTAAGATTAAACCATTTAGAACAACCTTCCTATCCTTGATGTAGTGCAACTCTATTATTTCAAGATGATATCGTAAAAGTCAATAAATTGTCATCATGACATCTCTTAACAATAACCCCATAATTTTGGCTTTTAAGTCAACTGTCTCGATCTTGTCTGTGAAATCTCACCCCATTAACAATGCAACTTATATATCTTTTCCTACAAATATAAGGCCTACATGCTAAACAATATAATGTTGTTGTTGCCTCTTGCACGTTGTGGTTACGTAACCATCTCATCTGTATGACATAAAGAAATTAGAAGTTAATCTGACATATAAATTGTCATAAGTTTATAATATGTAATCAATAGATAACTTGATTTCTAAACCATGATACAAACTTAAGCTTATTTCTTTCTTCAACATTAATAATCCCTTTGCTTCAAATCTACTCTTTGTGCTTCTGTAAACAAAGATAAGGAAATGAGATTCAATCACAAAATTCTAATATGATTGTTTGAATCAAAAGTAATATAATACTCTATATATGTATCAACTTTATCGCATTGTTCAAAATATACCAATGGGCGATTTCAAACTTGTCTTTAGTTAACTCCATATATTTACCCACACTAAATGGCCTTACTTTTTGGGACAAAATTGACAAGTCACCATATTCATCAAAATCAAAGTTATGTTCTGGTCTATTAAATCTTGTCTCCACATCATTTAAGTACATCGAATAAAATGTCAAGCATTCATTTGCTATATAAGCCTCTACAGTAGACCCTTTAGGTCAAGCTCTATTATGTACATAACTCTTAAGAGAGCATAAAAACGTTAACAAAACATAAAATATTAGCAATTATTACTAACAAATTGTTGGTCGCAGTGGGTGTATTTTTTGCAAAGGAAAAATAAATTGAGCAAAACGGATACAAAATATTTAACGTGGTTCACCTTTAACTTTGGGCTACGTCCACGGACAAAACTCAAAATAATTCTTCCACTATTACAAATAGTAGATATACAAAGATAAAATCAAAATAGTGGCTCATAAGGTGTTTCCCAACTTAAAAATACTAACCTCACTATTTTGTCACTCACCAACCCTTTAGGAATATATTTCCTAACTTCAGAGCATTTGATTTGCTATGATTTTCCTTCTATATTTGTTGTTGTTTGATGAAGCAGGGAATGCCTTATATAGGCACTCCATCGTGTCAGACAACTCCCTTTGCAGTTGTCTTCTTCCATTTATTTAACAAAAGCAGTATGCGGCAATCAATTTCGGTGCCACAATTGTGGACATGGAGTCCCTCCATGTGAGAGGGACCCATATCCAACAAATCTCCCCCTCCCGATTACATGGAGGGATCTATCAAGCCTGCTACTGATCGATAATACTTGAACTTGCCTTTTGGTAGAATCTTGGTTAACATGTCTGATCCATTTTCATCAGTATGGATCTTTTTTAACTGTAAACATGTCTGATCCATTTTCATCAGTATGGATCTTTTCTAACTGTAATTATTTAGTCTCCATCACATCTCTGATCCAATTATATCTTACATCAATGTGTTTTGATCGTGAGTGAAAAGAGGCATTCTTACCAACAATCAACATATCATCCGCATAGAGCAATAAAATAATGAAATCATAATCAGAGAATTTCGTCATAAATACACAGTGATCTAAAGTAGTCTTCTTGTAGCCTTGCTCCCCTATAATAGACTCGAACTTCTTATACCACTATCTTGGTGTCTGTTTTAGACCATATAGACTCTTCTTTAGTCTACAAACATAGTCTTCTTTCCCTTTTTTCTCGAAACCCTTTGGCTGCTCCATATATATCTCTTCTTCCAAATCCTGATATAGAAAGGCAGTTTTGACATCCATTTGTTCAACCTCCAGATTAAAACTTGCGGCTAGCCCTAGCACTGTACGTATAGATGTCATTTTCACCACCAGTGAAAATATCTCGTCAAAGTCAATACCCTTCTTTTGGCTGAATCCTTTGACCACTAATCTTGCTTTGAATTGAGGATGGTCGTTGTGTTCTTCATGCTTAATCCTGAACACCCATTTATTCTTCAATGCTCTTTTGCCTTATGGCAACTTTACCAGCTCGAATGTTTTATTCTCATGCAAGGATTTCATCTCATCTTGCATGGCTTCTTTCCATTTCTTCCTGTGTTCCTCATTCATGGCTTCATTAAAGCTTTTTGGTTCTCCCCCATCAATCAGTATTACATACTGATTAATTGGATATCTAGTAGATGGTTGTCTATTTCTACTAGATCTTCGTAATGGGACTGGAGAATCTTCAGGTACTGGTGGTTGAATGTGAACACCATCATCATCATCCTCTGGTTCAACTTCATTGGGGGAAATCTGTATTATCAGCTTCTAGCTGATCATTCTGCACTTCATCTCTAACTTGTCTAAGCACCACTGTTAGAGAATTCAATTAGTAGCTTGTTAAGTCATCATCAGATCTTGGAACTTCCTTCTCCACCTTGTTGATATTTTCAATAGTTTGATCTTCAACAAATATAGCATCACAACTCTTGATAAGTCTTTTCTGCACCGGATCATAAAACCTATAGCCAAATTGATCTTGACCATAGCCAATGAATACACATTATCATGTCTTGACATCAAGCTTTTTCCTTTCACCTTTAGGAATATGGACAAAGGCCTTGCAAGATCATAGGAAACATCCTTTCTTGACCACACCTTTTCTGGAACTTCATACTGGAGAGGAACACATGGTAAACAATTTAATGCATAAACAGCTACAAGTAAAGCTTCACCCCAAAATGCCTTAGGCAACTTTAAATGTGAAAGTAGACATCTAACTCTTTCCATCAAAGTCCTGTTCATCCTCTTTCCATTCAATTGCGGTGTTTTTGATGGTGTCATTTGATGTCAAATACTATGCTCTTTACAATAAGCATCAAATAATTCGATGTACTCTCCGCCAATGTCTGTCCGAATGCACTTTACCTTCTTCCTAGTTTGTCTCTCAACTGAGGCATGAAATTTTTTGAACACATCTAGCACTTGATCTTTAGTCTTTAGAGTATAGGCCCACGTTTTCCTGGACTGATCATCAATAAAAGTCACAAAGTATTGTGCGTTACCGAGTGACTTTGGCAATGGTCTTTACAAATCTGAGTGAATCAGATCTAGAACATTCTTCATTCTGGATGGAGGAGAACTTTGGAAAGAAACCCTTTTTTGTTTCCCTGCTAGACAATCTGCACATTTCTTCTGATGTATCTGATTTAGACTAGATAGCATATTCCTTTTTACAAGTTGAGTCATCCCTTTCTCACTAATATGACCTAGTATTTTATGCCACAAATCAACTGTATTATCATTCTCCACTGTATTGACAACATCATTGGGGAGCTTTGCCTGCATCATATATAGTCTTGAGTGCTTCTGACCTTTGGTCACTACTAAGGAGCCCTTAGTAAGCTTCCATTTTCTGTTTCCAAAAGTATTTCGGAAACCTTCATCATCTAGCCTGTTTATAGAAATCAAGGTCAGATGTATATCAGGAATGTACCTGACATCTTTTAGCAACAGTCTTGAACCATTCACTATCTCTAAAGAAACATCTCCTTTGCCAACAACATTTGACATATTTCCATTTTCCATCTTAATAATGCCATAATTCCTAGGTGTGTATGATGAGAAAAATTATCTATGAGATGTAACAAGAACAGTAGCTCCACTGTCAACTATCCAACTTGTTTCTTGTAACACCAGGCTGACTATCTTTGTATCAATAACAAGGTTAGATACATTAACAATGTTACCTTGTTTATCATCACTGCTTTCTTCTTTCTACACATCTTTGCCTTTTTCCTTCTTCAACTTTTGGCAAAATTTCATGATGTGGCCTTTCTTCTTGCCGTAATGGCATTTCATATTTGCATATTTTTTTGACTTTCCTCTGCTTTTGTCTCTCGACTTTGGACCTTTGGATTGACTCCTTCCTCTATTTTCTGTAAGTAGAACATCTGAATATGATGAAGAGGCTGCATACTGTGATTTACGTCTCATCTCTTCATTTAGTATACTACTTTTAACAGACTCCATATTTAATATGCCATTTGGTGTAGTATTTGTCAAAGACACATTCAAAGTCTCCTAAGACTTTGGTAATGGAGCTAGCACCATTAGAGCAATCACCTCATCATCAAACTTTATGCCCATCTTTGATAACTGATCAACCATCCCTTCCATATTGTTTAAATGATCAGCTATAGAAGTACCCTTCTGGTAATTTACCTGCATCAATTTTGTTAGATAAAATAATTTGTTGTTGCCGATCTTTGAAGCATACAACTGCTCCAGCTTATTCTACATCGTTCTTGCATAAATCTCGTTACAAATGTGACTGTACGTATTATCAACAACAAACTGTCGAATATAACCACACGCTCATTCATGCTCAAACTCCCAATCTTCGTTGGACATCTCCTCCTGTTTAGTTGTTGAAAATATTGACAAATGCATCTTTGTAATCATCAAGAGGTCCTTCATCTTGGGTCGCCATATACGGTAGTTAATACCATTTAGATCGATCATTTTGCTTGTCTTCACTTCCATTTGCTAAATTAAGCCAAATTTGAGAAAACCAACCTACAAAATGGAACTAGGACATCAAAATTTGACAGAAAGATATCTTTTAAAATTTCACCACGAGACCTAAATAGTATCGTAAAACTCCACTGGAATAGTATTGTAGGACCTGATAAATAATAACTTATGAATAGTTCTCATCGAAATAGTGTCGTCAGACCTTACTGGAATAGTGTCATGGGACCCGATAAATAATAACTTGTGAATAGTATCGCAAATAGTACCACGGGACCTAATTACTATTGCTACATAGTGCCGTCACCTTGTAAATTCATTAAAACAACTTTGGAGTACTATTCATCACCTTTACCGTTTTACATCAACTTTTCGAACAGATCACGCCAAAAAATTTATTATAATTTTGTCTTACCAGTGATTTGCTTCTTTTAAAAAATACCTTCAATGAAAACATAACTCTGATACCACTTGTTAGGCGTAACGAGTGTATTTTTTGAAAAGAAAAAATAAAATGAGCAAAATGGACATAAAATATTTAATGTGATTCACCTTTAACTTTGGGCTATGTTCACGAACAAAACTCAGAATAATTCTTCCACTATTACAAATAGTAGGTATATAGAGATAAAACCAAAATAGTAGCTCGCAAGGTGTTTCCCAACCTAAAAATACTAACCGCACTTTTTTGTCACTCACCAACCTTTTAGGAATATATTTCCTAACTTTAGAGCATTGGATTTGCTATGATTTTCCTTCTGTATTTGTTGTTGTTTGTTGAAGCAGGGAGCATTACATCTGTCTTCTTCCATTTATTCAACAAAAGTAGCATACGACACTAATTTCGATGCTGCAATTGTGGACATGGAGTCCCTCCATATGAGAGGGACCCATATCCAACAAAAATAACTTTTTAAAAAATTAAAAGCTAATATGGATTACGTTTTAATAGAGAACATCTATCGAAATTAAATCAGTCCACAAAGTTTTGCTTTGTATGGTAAGTAAATTGTCAAATAAACAATAACATCAAAAAATGATAGGGCGAATACTAGTTCATGCTTATATAGAATCAAGTCTATGTCTTTTTCCACTTTGCCAAGCTCTTCAACTTTAAGTGTCTTGCAACATAATTGTTTAAAAAACTCACCCAACTGACCTAAAGTTATGGACACATCCTTTGACAAACATCCAAGTATTGCAACAGGAAGTAATCGTTGCAAAAGTACATGACAATCATGGCTTTTAATCCTTAATACTTTTCTCTCTTTAACATTCACACAACAACCTATATTTAATGCAAACCCATTAGAAAACTTGACTGATTTAATAATCTGAAAGAACGATTACTTCTCCCTTTTTGACATCTTGTAATAAGTAAGGGGAATAATGTATGACCCATCATCTCTTCTTTTCAAATGCAAGTCTTTTCTTATATTCATGTGTTCTAAGTCAAGTTTAGCCTTAATTGTGTCTTTCAATTTCCTATAAGTTTCTATCACAGTTCCTAAAATATTCTCATAAATATTTTTCTCAATATACATCACATCAAGATTATGCCTCATTAGTAATTCCTTCCAATATGGCAAATTGAAAAATATGCTTTTTTTTAATTCCAATTGAGGTCAACATCATGTCTCTTTCTCTTTCTATTACTTGGGTGTTTGCCAAGTGTAATGTCACCCAAATGTGATAGCTGGTAAACAATATCATCACCAGAAAACTACAAAAGAGCTTCACCCAATTCTACTTTGCCATTAACCAATTTGCTTCTTTGCCATCTATGCCCATGTTCCAAGTAACGAAGATGGCCTATAACATATTTGACTTCGTAGCCTCATTGAATAAATTTGATGGTTACACATTGGACAAGCCATATACCCTTTAGTGCTCCACCCAGACAAATTCCTATAAGCTGGGAAATCATTTATTGTCTACAAAACAACGACATGCATTATAAATGTTTTACTTTGAACAACATCAAAAGTTTGTGATCCAACTTACCATAAATCATTGAAGTCATCAATTAATGGTTATATGTATACATCAATATCCTTACCAGGAGTAGTAGGTCCTACAATAAGGAAAGATAATAACATAAAAGGCTCCTTCATACACTTCCATGGAGGTAAATTATATGGAACTAGAATTACTAGCCACATGCTGTATGAAGTACTCATATTACTGAAAGGATTAAATCCATTTGAGGCCAATCCAAGTCGAACATTACGACAATCCTGTGCAAACCATGGAAACTTTCTATCAAATTCTTTCTATGTCATTGAGTTTGTTAGATGATGCATAATGTTATCTTCAATACATTTCTCTTTATGTCATTTCATATCTATGGCTATTTGTGTTGACATAAAAAGTCTTTGCGGTCATGGTTTAATAGGAAAGTATCACAAGATTTTATTCTATATCTTTTTTCCTCTCCCATCATCCACTTTCCACCTTGATGTACCACAAATGGAATACTCCACAAGATCTTTATTGTCCTTCCAAAATATAGCACAATCATACTTACAGGCATGTATTAATATACATCCTAATCTAAAATCCCTTAACAATTTCTTTGCATCATAGTAAGATTTGTGCAATTTGTGTCTAACAGGTAATGCATTATTGAGCAAGTCAATCAACATGTCAAAAGACTTGTTACTCCATTTATTATAGACTTTCAAATGCAACAACTTTACAACAAAACATAGTTGTGAGAAATTTGAGCACCCTAGATATAATTCTTCTTGAGAAACCTTTAATAACTTCCCAAAATTATCTTCTATAATACTATTAATTATGTTAGGCATACATATTTCATTTATAATCTCCATATAATTCCCATAATCGTCTAACATGTCGCTAATCACCATCATCATTAACATCACAATCTTCTACATCATTATTATTACTATCATCATAACTTGTACCAACACTTCAACTGCAACTTGCTTCCTTACATTCGCCGTGACAAAGCCATGGAGTATAGAATTTATCTATGCCTCATATTAGCAAGTTATTATGTACCACATCTTGACTTTGAAAGTTGAAATTTAAGCAATCGATGCAAAGACAATAAATATGTCATGCATCATCCATTTGATGTTGTACAAATTGCATGAAACCCTTAACTCCTTCTATGTATTTAGTGGACCATGTTCGATGAGACATCCAACTTTTATCCATGTAGATATATAATAAAAAGTTAATAAATAAATTATTAAATGCAGTCCTCGTTCAATTTTATGTGACAATATAAGTTACTGCTTCAATTTTCTAATTCAAGTTTGTTCACAAAGTTCCAAAGCAAAGAAATAATAAGGTTCGTGAAATTGTTTAAACTTGTGAATCGAGAAAGGGACTTCTCACTGTAACTCCTAGCCTCGTAGAATTTTTTACCGATAAGCCTCATCAAAGTTGCGTCACCAATTTCTAGCCTATACACCATCATACGAGTTTATTATACATTAAATTCATTTTCAATTTTACGTGACAATAAAAGTTACTACTTCTTCAATTGTTTGATTCAAGTTCATTCAAAAAGCTCCAAAGTAAAGAAACACTAAGGTACGTGGCGTTATTTACACCTGCGATTCGAGAAAATGACTTCTTGCTGTGGTTGTTAGACTCGTGGAAAATTTCACCAATAAGCCTTATCAAAGTTGCATCCCCGATTTTCAGCCTATATACCATCCTTCATTTTTAAGAATATTGCAAACCACGACACAAAACCAATACATCCTTTGCATTCACACAAAACCCGAACACAAACTCATGTACTATTAAAGCAAAACAAACTCTCCTATCTCCTTTGAAAATCACCTTCTCACCATTGCCAAAGTCAAACTCTTAAAATCTAACTTCGCATAATATTTCTCCATGGCATCCATACCGAGTATAACATCTATATCCTTCAGCTCTAGAGGCAATAAGTCTCCTACTAGTCTATCACTCTCAACAACCAATTCATAATCTCTATATGCTTGACTTATTATCACTTTTCCTCCCTCAAGGAGTGCTAACAATCAAGGGACTATCCAATAGCACCAAATTCACATCATGTAAAATCATGCTTCTAGAAACAAATGAATGCGTGGAGCCATAATCAATTAACACATATACTGCAGAATTAAATAACTGAGCCATAATCGTGACAACTTCAGGTGCAACTGTAGCTTCCTCTCTGTTCAAGGAGAACACCCTTGCTTGAGCCTGACCCCTAGGCCTTCTTGGAGGAATAGCCTTCCTTGCAGCTCTAGAACTGCCTACCTTAGTGACTGGTCTGGTTACTACTGTTTCTTCTCTCCTTAGGGCTTACACCTATAACTTGCCT
>JANSVA010000005.1:13758652-13779184 GCA_025504915.1 Erythroxylum reticulatum | reverse complement strand
AATATCCAACACTTGATTAAACTCTAATCAAGAATGTTCAACTACAAATTACAAATCCTAAACTTAGGAGTTCATAACAATATAGCTGAACATGGAATAAACTACTCCCCTTTGAATCCCATTGAACCCTATCCATTGCTACATCTTCAAGAGGAGAGAGGTGCCTAGCCAAGCATAACTCCAGGAGATTTCACCACCAGGAACCCACTGGAAGCATCCATGGTAGTAGTATTCGGTAAAGGAGTAGAACAGTGATGTGGATGAGAGGGGATGAAGATGTGTAGAAAAATTTTCTTCCAAAGGTAGAGAGAGTGAGTTTGTATCCTTCAAAACTGTTGGCACTCTCTTCCTCTTAACCTAAAATAGGTAGGTTTTAAAAAAAAGGGTTATAGATCGGGTTGCACAGTGGGTAAACTTCCACAAATGGTTCAGATATTCGAAGGTTCACTACGGTGAACTTTTCTCGAAAGTTTTTGTTTGGAGTTTTTGGTTTCTCCGCCACGGTGACATAAACTTCACGTCGCAGTGAAACTTTTCCCGAAAGTTTTCTTGAATAATCTGCTGAGTTTGTCGCAACGACGTGACCTCACGCAGCGGTGAAATTATCCCAAAGAGTCTTTGCTTGGATTCTTTATATTTCGCTGCGGCATAACATCACCTCTCGCCACGGTGAACTTCCTGTTGCCTTGACTTGTTGACTTATCATTTTTAGCCTTCGCTCCTTGCTTCACTCCTTGCCTTTACTTCTTTGAATGTCCTACAATAAACAAATAGTAGTTTGCAGTATCAATTGTTCTTAGAAAAATTAATTTAGTGCAATTGATAATAATTTGTGACAATGTTACTCTCAAACTACATAAAGTAAAGGCAAGCACTCAAGAGTCAAATTAAGCATAAAATTTAAAAATAAGAGCCAAGAAGTATAGTAAAAACCATAAAAATGTCACCAATTTATATAAGAAACTTGGGTTTAATCATAATACCATAAGGAAGGTGTTATTAGATAATAAAGTATCTAATTTTGGAACTTATAAGTAGTCAAAGGAATGAAGTTTATTTATGATGGTAATGTGATTTAAAGAACATGAGTAATGTGTTAGTTATGAATGTTTATGAATTTAGGAACTTGAGTAGTTATATATAATATGTAATGACTTAATGTTATATTGAGATATTGATGTAAATACTTATGTCTATAAGGTATATTGAGTTTGTTCAAGTGAGAATGTGTTCAAGTTGGGCATCAAGAAATGAATTCATACTTATGCACTATTTCACTGTTATATGATTATGATATTGTGATAATTTCAAACCATCAATTGTCCGAGGAGTTTGATAATTGGGATTGTATTGGAAGTGTTTTCTAATTATGTGAATATACATAATGTGTGATGACTCAATACATCTATTGATGCTTTAATCCATATGTTTGTATTTATAAGGCATGTTAAGTTTGATCAAATGAATAAGGTCATATGTTATGTACTACATCATTTACATGAAATTCTGAAATCTGAAATGGTTTGTTTTAAAACTGCTAAGTCTTAGTCGTGGGTAGGCATACCTAGAAGAGTTTGCAGCTGCTCCTGTAACTAGACACTAAGGTGTCTTCTATACCAAACACTTCGTTGTCATCTGATTTTAGACACTTATGTGTCTTTTGTTTCAGGTACCAATCATGGTATCTTCTATTATGATCCCGTTACCCACTTTTGTAAAAGAGATTAGCAGTCTAACTTGTTTTGTATTATGATACATGTTCAATTTTGATATAAGCAAATTATGTTCTGATAAAATATAAACTCTTATTTGATACAAAGCAAGTTCCGTTCTGACATAAGTGATACCTTGATCTGAAAGGATTATATCCTATTCTAATATTCAATTATGATATTTGTACATTTTGTTATGATATTTATAAGTTTTGTTTTGATGCAAGAATGTTCTATGTTGAATGATGAATCATATTTGGTTATGAGACATAATGTTTGGACTACTCTGTATTATGAACAATTATAGAATGTTGTGATATAATTTGAATTTGTATCTCTGAATGTTAGATGATTGTTAGAAATAGTCGCCATTATGCATTATGTTTAGTTTTCCCCACTAAGCTATATGCTTAGCATAATGGTTTTGCCTCTGTGTAGGTTTTGATAAGAAAGTTTTAGATTAAGACAAATACAACCACTGTGGCCAACGAAGAATGTGTTCTGCTTTGAAATTTCATTTTGTTTTTGAAAGATGTATATTTGAGTTTTTGAGTTGTATCTAACAATATGAAACAATTTTTATTTTTTTTAATGGTTAACAACCTTATTACAGGATGGATTATGTTTAAGGCATGTATTTTGATAACTTCATTATATATGAAGTATATTATGTTTGTTTACAACAACATTTAATGTTATGTAATGTATGTTTGTTTGAGTTGCTAAAATGCATGTAAAGACTGTTTGGTATGATTTGGATTGTTTCAGTTTTGTTTTGTGTGACACTTGCATATCCTCTTAAGGGGTATGTAGGAGTTACAACATCAACTCCTGCATCTTATCCTAAAATTTAAAACACAAAATGGAGATGTAATTCAAATATTATTAGTTAGTATTACATAATTAAATAAACTTCAAAATTAAATTTTTTATACTTACATAATTATTTTGTGCTTCTTCAAACGTCCAGCCTTCACCTTCCTTGTCGTGTGTCAGTTTGTAGAATGTGATCCTATTAGACTTTTGTCTATATAGTTGAGTCTGACTCTGTTATATGAATTTTAAAAAAATTGAAACATAATATATTATATTGTATTTACTAATATAATAATAACTTTTAAACAAAAAACTCACAAATTCTTATCGTATGATAACAAATGATTTGGAGCCTCATTTTTCCTCTATTAACCTTGGCTTTCTCGCACTTTTTTTCTGAATAAAGAAAAGACATAGTCATTAAATTGTGTAACAAAATTAATTGAAGTAAATGTGAAGAGAAAAAAGATAAACCTTAACCTTAGCCGAGGTTAATAATCACACATTTCACTCCAAATTTTCTGGAGTCACCCGTTCTGGAATATGTCTCCTTGCCTCTTCATATGAAGGAAAAGACTTGTAGCATTTATGAAGTTAATAGCAATGATCCTTTGCCTTTATTTCAACAGTGAATTCATACAGCTTGAAACTTCAAGGTTATCGTTATCAACAATATTGAGTTTCATTTGTGATCAACACATATAAGTTAAATTAATCTTTAAATAAGTAAACAAAATTGAATATAACTAAATAAGTTGAAAAATTACCGAAACTTTGTCCAAAGCATTATGTAGCAAGTTGTCTTCCTTTAACTGCCTGACATGCTGAAGGCAAGGTAATTCGTTCCTAATAACGACTCCTAACTCATTGAACAATTTTACTGATTGGATCTTATCAATAGGACAACATTGTGTAGGGTTAATATACACAGACAACTTATTATTCATTGCAACATTCATGTGTTGCAACATGTAAATATACATTTGAGCATAACTCTAATAGGTGGTTAAGAATAATAGACCTAAAGACCCCTCTACACTAGTTGAGATAGATAGAGGTTGTTGCTGTCTGGCTTCATTGGTGGATGAACTCGGTGGTAGTGACTCTATAGGGTTGGATTGATCTGGTTGTTGTGAAGGAGGAACATCTTCAGTAGTTGCCACCTTCTTTCCCTTCTTTCTACTAGGTGTCATTATATTGAATATCTATAAATGAAATATCAACATTACACATAATCTTTACTCAAACATCAACATTCCATATTGATATAAGTCAAACATGGACATTTTAATAAATATAAGTTAAGCATTAATGTTCTGCAAAAAATATAAGTCAAACATGAACATTCTACATAAACATAACTCAAACACTAACATTATGCTAAAACATAACTCAAACACACACCAACATTTCGTATAACAAAACTCAAGTATAGACCAATATTTCGCATAACATAACCTAAACGCCAACATTCCGCATACATAAGGCAAACATAATAATCCATATAAACAGAAGTAAAAGAACAACATTTGCATAAACATAAGTCAAATACCAACGTTTCACATAAACATAAGTAAAACATGAACAATATACATTACAATAAGTGAAATATTAAAAATATGGATTAACATAGCTCAAACATCGACATAACATTCCAGAGAATATAAACAATTTATTTACCTTTAATCATCATGATTAAGATTTTGAAAATTATCATCATTAATTACATTATCATTGGACTCTTCATCACTAATATATTCAGCCAAAGCATTTTCATTTTCATTTAATTCATCCTGAGTATAGTCTTCATCTATTTTTACGATAAGATAGGCTTGGGTTTCACCCAGTTGTACTATATTGGGATCAACATCTCTCCTATGGAATGATGATATATCTACATCTTCTATTCGAATGGCTTCATTATTAAACTCTAATTTAATCTCTTGATATAATTCATCTTCATCCTTTATGAATTGGTTGTTATCCCTTTCAAAAAAATCGAAGAGATTTCAGTATTAAAACTTTTGAACCACCTTCCGATTGTTACCCAGTATAGTATTATTGAGATAGAAAACTTTCTTCACTTAACTTGCAAAGACATTATCATAACATGCCTTACTAACATTGATGCTAGTAATATTCCTGTTCACTTTCATGTTAATAAGATTAAACCATTTATACTTAAATAAAAAAACCTTCTTATCCTTAATGTAGTGTAACTCTATTATTTTAGAGATGACACCGTAGAAATCAATAAAATCATCATCATGACATACCTCAACATCAACTCCATAATTTTGGCTTTTAAGTTGACCGTCTCGATCTTGTATGTAAAATCTCACCCCATTAACAATGCAACTTGTATATATATTCACAAAAATATGAGGCCTACATGCTATGCAATATGATGTTATTTTTGCCTTTTGCACCTTATGATTATGTAACCTATCATCTGTATGATAAAATAAAATTAGAAGTTAATCTGATATACAAATTGTCATAAGTTTATAATATGCAATCAATATGTAACTTACTTGATTTATAAACCATGATACAAACTTAAAATTACGCCTTTCTTCAACATTAATAATCCTTTTTCTTCGAATGGACGCTTTATATTCTCTATTTAAAAAAGAAAATAGAGGTAAAGAAATGATATTTAAACACAAAATTCTAATATGATTGTATGAATCAAAATTAATATACATATTCTATATATATATTGACTTTCTTGCAATTGTTCAAAATATGCCAATGGGCAATTTCGAATTCGTCTTTAATTAACTCCATATATTTATCCACACTAAGTGGCCTCACTTTTTAGGAGAAAATTGACAAGCCACGATCTTCATCAAAATCAAAGTTACATTCTGGTCTATTAAATCTTGTCTCCGTGTCATTTAAGTACATCGAACAAAATGTCAAGCATTCATTTGCTATATAAGCCTCCATAATAGACCCTTCAAGATGAGCTCTATTACGTGCATAATGTTTAAAAGAACATAAAAACCTTAACAAGATATAAAATGTTAGGAATTATTACTAACAAATAACTTTTAAAAAGTTAAAAGTCAATATGAATTACATTTCAATCGAGAACATCCATCGAAATTGAACCGGTCCATAAAGTTTTTCTTCGTATAGTAAGTAAGTTGTCAAATGACCATAACATCAAAACATAATAAGGGTAATACCAATTCAAACTTACGTAGAATCATAGCTATGTCTTTTTCATTTTTTCAAGCTCTTCAACTTTAAGTGTCATGTAACATAATTGCTTAAAAAACTCACCCAATTGACCCAAAGTTCAGGACAGATCCTTCAACAAACATCCATGTATTCCATCAAGAAGTAATCATTACAAAAGTACATGACAATCATGGACAATGACCTATATTTAATGCATGCCCATGTTCCAAATATCAACGATGACCCGTATAACATATTTTACTTCGTAGCCTCATTAAATAAGTTTGATGGTTACACGCAGGACAAGCCATATACCATTTAGTGTTCCACCCATACAAATTCTCATAAGCTAGGAAATCATTTATAGTCCATAAAACAGTGACATGCATTATAAATGTTTCACTTTGAACAACATCAAAAGTTTGTAATCCAACCATAGATCATTTAAGTCATCAATCACCCCTTTATACACTTCCATGAAGGTAAATTGTATGCCATTATAATAAAGTACTCATTTTACTGAAAAGATTAAATCCATTTGAGGCCAACCCAATTCGAACATTACGATAATCCTATATAAACCATAGAAACCTTCTATCAAATTTTATCCATGCCATTGAGTATGCTGGATGACACATAATGTTACCATCTATGTGTTTCTCATTATGCAATTTCATATCTATGACTATTTTTGTTGACATAAAAAGTCTTTGTAGTCGTGGTTTAATAGGAAAGTATTGTAGGATTTTATTCAGTATCTTTTTTCCTCTCCCATCATCCACTTGCCACCTTGATGTACCACAAATAGGACATTGCTTAAGATCTTTACTATCCTTCCAAAATGGAGGACAATCATCCTTAAAATCATATATTGATATATATCCTAATCCAAGGTCCCTTAATAATTTCTTTGTTATAGTAAGATTTAGGTAATTTTTGTCCAATAGGTAATGCATCATTGAGCAAGTCAATTAACATGTCAAAAAACTTGTTACTCCATTTATTATAAACCTTCAAAAACAACACTTCTCAACAAAAGATAGTTGTGAGAAATTTGAGCACCCTGGACATAATTCTTCTTAACTTTCAATAACTTCCCAAAATTATCTTTTGTAATACTACCAATTATGTTCAACATATAAGTTTCATTCATAGTCTCCATATAATTCCCATAATCATTTAATAGCTCACCAATCCCATCATCACCATCATCATTAACATCACAATCTTATACATCATTATTGTTACTATCATCATAACTTATACTAACACTTCTATTACAACTTGCTTCCTTACGTTTGATATGATAAAGCCATGGATTACAGAATTTATCTATGCCTCGTATTAGCAAGTGATTATATACCACATCTTGACTTTGAAAGTTGCTATTTAAGTAATCGATGCAAGGATAACAAATGCCACATTCATCACCCATTTGATGTTATACAAATTGCATGAAACTCTTAACTCTTTCTATATATATAAGTGGACGATTTCTGATGATACATCCAACTTTTATCCATGTAGCTATATAACAAAAGTTACTTCTAATTAGAGTATTTTTTATTGAAGTTTGTTCACAAGGTTCCAAAGCAAAGAAACACTAAAGTACATGGTGTTGTTTACATTTGTGAATTAAGAAAGGGGCTTCTTGTTGTTACTCCTAGGCTCGTGGAATTTCTCACTGATAAGCCTTGACAGAGTTACATCACCAGTTTTCAGCCTATATATCATCCTATGTTTCTAAGAATATTGTAAACCACAACATAAAACCAACACATCATTTGCATTCACACAAAAATGAACACAAACTCACGTACGATTAAAGCAAAACATATGGTAGACATTAGTTGGACAACTTACCTAGACGGACGGGCAACCACAAACTACAAAGAAGAAGGACAAGGTTGGTTGATTATCAATGCTCTAAAACACAAAACAGCTTATGAAAAAATCAAATTCATATTTAATATAATAAACTTGCAAAAAAAACTACAAATTTTGGACACGTAACTAATATAAGTTTCAACAACTTTATGGAAATTTTGGGCTCACTATAGTTTGCGAAGGAGGAAACCTTCAACCAAGAGTGAGAAGTCAGAGGACACAAATCTAAGAGTGGCATTATTTTATCAAATTGAACTTTGTTTAACTTCTTATAGGCAGTAGTAAAACAAGGTTCATAACACATTTTAACATTCACTTAACCAATTGAAGACACATTGTAAATTTAAGGACTTATATATCAACTACTTATGTCATGGTATTCCTATTTCTTTTGCACAACAAAGTTGAATAGTTGTCCAAATTTAGTAGTATCTGAACTTGTGGATTTTAACATGAAAATTTTAAGATTTAATTTCATAAATAAAATGATATTTTTTGTTGAAAATGACATGTTATGAACAAAATATATGTTATTTTTTGAACTTCCTTCTAATGGTAATATTTCCTTACATAAGTTCCATTCTAAATATGAAGTACATCAAAGCCATCTAGCCTCTCAAAATTGAAACCCTTAGGCCTAATAATATCCATTATATATATGGAGAAATCTTCCTATAAAAGTACCTTTTTCTGAGAAATTTTTTATCTTCGTAGAGTGAGTCACCATTTTGGATATGCTAATATCTTGTATTATAGGAGTTCAGCTATTTGGCTCTTTAAATTCTAAGTGTAGTTGGTCATCATTTCTCTAAGGATTATATTCTTATACCCTTAAACGTAGTAATTAGCTCTATAGGAATCAAGGCTTCAACTTCGAAAGCAAAATTAAATGGTGTTTCTCTAACAATTTTTGTCGTTATTCATTATGAAAAAAAGATATTTACAATCTTTTCATCCTATAGTACTTCAACCTTAAGAATGAATCTTAGGTATGGCATGGCGAAAGATCTTGTGAAATAATTGCCAACTTATAATCAAATATCTTAAGGCCTAAGTTAAAAGCATTTTTATTTCTTTTTTTAATCATCTATTAATCTTCCTTTTTACTTACCCTTAAAAATTACTTACCCTTATGATTGCTTAAAAATTTTTATTTATCGAAGGATTATATGTTTATAGCCTTATTAATCTTCCTTTTTACTTACCCTTATAATTGCTTAGAAATTTTTATTTCTCTAAGGATTATATGCTTATACCCTTATTAATCTTCCAATTTAGTTACCCTTAAAAATTAAATTGTCATATAAACATAATTGTTTAAAATTACTTACCCTTATGATATTAGTTAATTGTCATATGAACCTTTTCATATTTAGTTAACTTTATGTATTTTATTAAAGTAAAACACAACCACTATTGAGGATTTTCATCGAACACCTTATAGGTAGCCAAAGTTCATCCAAAAATAGCAAAAACAATTCTCTCTTTTCCCTTTCTTCACCATCATTAACACATATTCAAAACCATTCAACCATTATCAGTCCCAATTAACGCAAACAACTCAATAACAAAGTTAAAAGCATAACTAAAACATAACATGTTTTCGAACACAACGACAGAAGAAAAAAACTAAAACATCCACTGAACTACTTACCAGGTGGAGATAAACTATAAGGAGATGATGCAGGACAAAAACTTGTAGAGAGAGGATGAGAAAATGAACGGATGAAGGTGGTTTAAGTCGAAGAAAAATCAGGCAAGGAGGGAGGACCGAACGAAATAAACAGGTAGGGAGGGGGAGGGCTTTCAGGCGTGTTTGATGAAACAGATGCTAGGACGATGTCATTTGCCATCCCATAAATGATGTCATTTGTCATCGAAAATTTAATTGAACATAATGAATTTTATTATAAATTCACTTTTCAAAATATAATGCTTAACATAATTTATCGGGGAATGTCAAAGTGACAACTATTTTTTGATGCTAGAAAGTCATTCCATTAGGAGGAATGTGGAAAAATTGCTCCTAATGAAGAAAAAATCAATGCAGAACAAATCCCCTGTTCATACACTAATAACTATTTGCCTTCCATATTTGTTCTTCTTCTTCAAGATTTTTAGTATCATCCAAACTACCTCACTTTCCTTATTATCTATATCTCATTTTCTATTATGATGCTATTATATGTATGAACATTTGATTATATATACTATATGTTGTGTTAAGCTTCCTTGAATCTTCAAGAGAATATAAATGGAAATGGAGATGGGGGTGACGTGACAATGGTCCATAAAAGATTAAGGAAATCAATCATTTTGGAAAATATGTCGATTCTAGTAACTATGTCTGGTCAATCAGGTATGCATGTGTTTCAATTTGGGTTTGTTATACTATTTCACTAAACTAGCAATCTAAGTTCTACACCGATTGTGTCTTAGGTGAAACGCATCATACTGACAAGAAATCTGATCAATTTGTCTTCAATATTGCATTTGGGGATTCATTCACTGTATCCTCTAGAGCTTTAGTTATAGCAAAGAAGATGTTGGAAGAAGGTGCTAATAATCCTACACTTGAGAAAAATCTTTCACTATTTCAATTAGTGCCTTCGAACATGCAAGGACTGCTCTTGGGAATGTAGATATGGGAGACTTATTTACCTTTGCCGACTCTCATGTTACTTGGAATCCAAAAAAATAATTATTTCATCCATTTGTCATTGGAATCAGCTTGAAACTTTATTTATTATTCTGTCTGTAAGAATTTTTAAAACAACATCTCTAATAGGTAGAGGTAAGGCTACGTACTATTGGATTTCCCCAAACCTTGTATATCAGAGGGATTCATACTAAGTGTTGTTGTTATTATTGTTGTTGTTATATATCTGCAATAATTGTTGAACTTCTAATTAAAATAATGTACTACTAGGATTATATAAATGTCAACTATAATTAACCTTGTAATAACCCATTTCTATACTTAAGGATTTAACTGTTAGAATGAGTCCTATCACACAAGAATAAATGAGCTGAATTTCACTTGCATTCATCACATTAGCATATATACATGAATCATGATTTAGGGATATTGTAAAAATAGTATATGCACTCAATTGACTATCCTAGGGTATGAAAGATCTTAAATGATTATGATGTATTTGTATGTTAATCACGTCTTGAATTTTGTGTGATATATTATAGTTAGTGAATTGGGAAATTATTATTATAATAAAGTGATTGATAACATGATATGTGCATCTAGTATAAGAAAAATGTTAAAGGACAAAACAAAATGAAGCATGTGAATTTAAGTTGAATGAGCCTGTGAAATGGTGACATATGTCATTAATAATAAAGTGACAAATGGCTTGAATCTATGAGTGACAAATGGTGGTATAGTTGAATGACATGTGACCTAGTGATTAAATGACAAATGGACTAGTTATGGAGTGACAATTAGGAGTGTAAGATAAAGACACATAACATGGCTCTTAGCATGACAAGCGTTATGCCAAGTGTCCATCTTTTTCACCACACACCTTACCCACGTCTCTTACACTTTCAAGACCACCTTCTTTCATGTTTTGATCTTATGTTTTCACCTTCTTTCCTACACTAATAACACACTCATATAAGTTCCATAACCCTTGAATTTTTGCCCAAAATCCTACACCTTACCACTCCAAAATCTAGTTGTCTTCATCTTATTGTTTAAGCCCCTTTGGGTTTTCATCTCGTTCTTGGAATATGCTTTATGTTGGCAAGTTTGGAGGGCTAGGATATCTTGTAGATTGAGGTGAAAGTAGAGTTAAACAAGTAAGTAATTTCTTCCCCTGTTGAGATATATCTTAGCTTAACATTCATGATCATTAAATTAAGATAGAATACATGTAGGGTTGATAATAAGTTATGTTGGAATTTGATAAATGAATTGGTTTTGTTTTCATGCATAGAAATAGTAGATTATTAGAATGGTTTAGGTAGAGATTTCAAGTGTTAATGAGGGTGAAGCTATATCAAAGAGGGATGTTATTGAACTGTTCTAGAATTTGACAAAGTTAGGGTTATATGTATGATGATACGTGATGAATAATGAAGAACCAAATAAGTAGAGTTTTCATGAGATTTTTATAGATAATTTGGTAGTTGAATTTGCATAAATTAAAGTTGCATATAAAGGAATGTATTGTGGAAATTTAGAATTTTTTTATATGTCTTTAGGGTTGATAAATTCGTAGGAAAGTGAAAGAAGAATGCAGGGCATGATCATGGCCCTCAGTGCACGATTGTAGCCTGGATGTTTAGCTTCTGTCACAATCGTGGGAAGGTTCCCTATAACTGTGGGCAGTGCTTTTGGATGATGAGCTTAGTTTTCTGCAATTATTGAACCAAATGATGATAAGTCACTCTAATTGGCATCTTTAGAGTTAATTAGGGCCAAGATGAACCTAAATGGGTATATAAATATTGAAGAACATAAAGGTAGTGTGAATGAGAATTTGAATAAATGTATAATTGATGGCCTAGGAACGGATTAAGATCTTTTCATAAAGTTACATACCCGAAAAGTCAATTGAGCATACATGGAATATAACACATATGCATGTGTATAATTGAGCATCCATTTGATTAAACTAGTTAGTTATGTGTACGTATGTGCATATTGCATAATATAGAAGCACAAATTGAACATCCACATCCAAACATTGCTGACTCTTCAAGGCAATTGTTAATTGAACCATACTATGAGTAACCTAGATGTGAAATCTGAATTATATATATGGTTCTATTTGAATTGTTTTGATATGGTTATGATATTGATAATTCCAGGCATTGATTATCCGAGGAGTTCAATATTCGGGAATGTATTGGAAGTACTATCTACTTGTATGTGAATGTAGGTAAACAAGTGCTCAACTAAATGTTGAATGCAAGACTTAGATCCGTTGAATGTGTTGTATGATTGTGCACACTGAATGAGAGTTATTGATAACATAATTTGCAATTTGATGCATTTCATGACATCGATACGCATGATTAGATAAAGGAGTTATTACCGGAGTGACTAAAATGAAAAGGAACTTAAAGCTCGAAAATATGCATAAAGAGCCATAGGCTTGGTTCTTAATGAGTGTAGTATCCACAATGGGTACGGGACAGTATTTGAAATGAGCTCAGTGTTCACAACAGACATAGGACAGTTAAATAGGCACTCGGTCACAATAGAATCAAAAGAAAATGGAGTCACATGTGTATTTTCATTTATATATATATTATGTATGTGTCATGCGGATAGTTGTGAAGATTTACTAAAAATATGAAATATTTGTGCACATATTACTGAAATGAATGACTACGATGAGTGATTGGATTATTTGAAATGATATATATATATAGATTTGGTATGCAAACTAAATGATGTGATAAATGGGAATTGGATTTGAAGAATGTGATATATTTAAGAATTTGGATTATATGTTGTGATATTGTGTCCTGACTTGAGTGAACACATCGGTGATGGTTCACTTACTGAGTTCATAAACTCATCAAGATTGCATTGTTGATTTTTAGGTACCGGGATAACTTAGCTTTTAAGGCAATCTAGTAGCAGTCACTGTTAAATTTTGGAAATAAGAATAGCTCAAAGGTCTGGGCAGCTGATACCCGTATAGTCTAGATATAATACTTTTATTTTGGTTCTCATTTCATGTTGTACTTTCTATATAGAGCCTTAAACTCTCAAATGTTATGTTGTGTACAAACATAGATGATGAAATGAAATGACAATGTAAGTAACTTTCACTTTGTGAATGAAATGAGGAGGTTTGATCTTTGAAAATGCTTATGTTCTATATGATGCCATATAAGTTGATGTGATTGCTCTAACATGCCATTCTCATAGCGTATGTTCTTAAACATCCTCTAGATGTTTTTGCATATGCCTTATGGTAGTGGAATATTAAAATTTTGGTATAAGAGCCTAGTTTGGCATCCCTAGGGACATATAGGAGTTGTTTAACTTAATATTTAGTGAGAGATTTGTATAGTGATCACCATCGTTGTTTGTTATAGGTCATCCGTAATAGGAAACAGAGTTGTCGAATCAGCTGACCTTGAGTCCATAGGAGCTAATAAAGAGTCTTTAGTACCTCAGTCTAAATAAATGCCTCCGAGAATTCCTAAAAGGAGAGAAAGAAGATATGGTAAACTTAGAAAGTAGGGGGTTGTCGATTTTTACGGAAGTACAGGCCCTGCCAAGGCAGAGAGCTGGATAGAGAAAACTAAAAGGATATGGGACCAGATGGATTGCGAATCAGATGATAGGTTTGATTATTTCGTCTCATTACTGTAAGGTCCAGTTTACCAGTGGTGGAAGACCATTCCTGGTAGCTCTATCCGATCATTTAGGTTAACTTGGGAAGATTTTTTGGGGGTCTTCAAGGAGAACTACATGCCAATGATCTACCTAGACTAAAAGATGAAGGAGTTCCTCAATCTAAAATAGGATAACCTCACTATAACTGAGTATGAAGTATGGTTCAATGAATTATTGAGTTATGCTACAACCATGATCTCGACTGAAGATGAAAAATGTAGATGGTTCAAAGATGGATTGAACATGGAAATCAGAACGAGGCTAGCAATTACCAACTTGAGTAGCTTCACTGAGCTGAGAGCTACTTCAATCATAATTAAGTAGTTACTGAAGAATAAACAGGGTGAGTATGGGCAAGAGCTCATAATGAAGAGGCCTAGAGTGTTTCAAGCTAATTCTGGCAGAAGATTTAGTAAGCGCTATAGCAAACTATCATGATCTCAGTTGAGACCGAGACAGTTAGGGTTTAGGCCAAGAGGTAGCTTTGTTTATTCTAGTAGAGGCTAAGTGTCAGGAGGACATATTTATAGCAGGTAACCACCACAGATGCCTAGCTGTGAGCACTGTAGGAAGAGACATAGTGGTGAATGTTGCAAGCTATCGGGAGCTTCTCTCTATTGTGGCTCCTCCGAGCATTAGATCAGAGATTGTCCTACTGCTATTGGAGTATATTCGGGAGTGAGAGGAGAAATGACAACTAAAATGACTGCCCAACAAAGTAGAGCTAGTGGAGTGGGTTAGAAAGGTAAAGGAAAAGGTAGAACAAGTTTTGTAAGTCCTAGTGCCAGAACTAAGGTGTGAAACAATCAATCGCAGTCCCAGGCTGGGATATATGCCATTACCAAATAGTAGGCTCAGGACTCCCTAGATGTCATTGCGGGTATGTTACATGTCTTTCAATTTTAAGGCATTTGCATTGCTAGATCTAGGATCTACCTATTCATTTATCACACCGCATCTAGCATCTAAACTGCATTGTGAGAGAGAGATGTTAAAATATGGCTTAGTAGTGAGTACTCTAGTAGGCACTACCACAATAATTGGGGAAGTATGTTAAGAGTGTATTATTCAGATTGATCAGGCTTAGTTAAAAGTTGATCTGATAGTCTTGCAATTGAGAGAGATAGATATTATCCTAGTTATGGATTAGTTCACTACATATAGGGTTGTGATGAATTGCTATAGTAACGAGGTGATCATTGAATCTCCTAATCAATCAAGGGTGATATTTCGAGGTGTTAGTCAAGCAGTACGAGCTAGATTAATTTCCTTAATGAATGCTTTTAGACTGATTCAAGGTGGATGTGAGGCTTACTTAGCTTATGTAACTGATAGTCAAACTAAAGAGACTGTATGGGATATTCCTATTATTAGGGATTTCCCGGATGTGTTCCCTACTGAATTATCAAGTTTACCCCCAGAAAGGGAGATGGAGTTTATGATTGACTTAGTTCTAGGTACTACTCCTATATTGATTCTTTTGTATAGGATGACACCTTTGGAACTACGAGAGTTATTAGACAAGGGCTTCATTAGACCTAATGTGTCACCTTAGGGAGCTCCATTATTGTTTGTGAAGAAGAAAGATGGAACCTTGAGATTATGCATTGATTATATACAGTTGAATCAAGTGACAATGAAAAATAAATACCCATTACTGATAATTGATGTTCTATTTGATCAACTACAAGGAGTTCAGGTGTTCACTAAATTGGATATAAGATCAGGGTACTATTAGTTAAAGATTATTGAAGCTGATGTACCGAAGAGTGCATTTGGGACTTGATATGGGCATTTTAAATTTTTGGTGATGCTTTTTGGATTGACTAATGCTCCGATAGCTTTTATGGAACTAATGAATAAGGTATTTCAGCCTTATCTAGATTACTTTTTGATTGTGTTCATTGATAATATCTTGGTGTACTCGAAAAATAGAGAAGAACGTTCTGAGCATTTGAGGCTAGTATTACAGATAATGAAGGAGAAACAATTGTATGCCAAATTTAATAAATGTAAATTTTTGCTCGATTAAGTAGTATTTCTGGGTCACATAATGTTTGGACAAGGTATACATATGGACCTAAAGAAAGTTAAAGCAGTGATGAAGCGGGAAGCCCCGAAGAATGTATATGAGGTTTGGAGTTTGCTTAGATTAGCAAGATATTATAGGAGGTTTATCGAGGGGTTTTTATCGATCTCAGCCCCTTTGATAAAGTTTTTGAAGAACAATGTACCCTTCAAATGGACTGATGAATGCCAGAGGAGTTTTGAGGCATTAAAACACCGATTGACAATAGCACCGGTGTTAGCTATTCCATCTCGATTAGAAGGATATGTAGTATACAGTGATGCTTCGTACCAGGGGTTAAGATGTGTTTTGATGCAGTATGACAAGCTAATTGCATATGCAATGAGACAATTGAGACCTCATGAATTCAATTATCTGGTTCATGATTTAGAACTTGCTACAGTGGTATTTGCTTTGAAGATTTGGAGACATTTTCTATATTGTGAGACATTTCAGATATTCACATACCATAATAGTTTAAAGTATTTGTTGATTCAGAAGGAGTTGAATATAAGACAAAGGAGATGAATTGAGCTGTTAAAAGACTATGATCGTATGATAAAGTATCACCCTGGTAAAGATAATGTTGTAGCTGATGCATTGAGCAGGAAATCAAATAGCAGTGTGACAGATTTAGACCTTGAGGTTACCGAATCTAGTCTAGTTGAGATCCTTGAACATTGAGTTGAATTTGGGCAAGAATGAGACATTATTAGCTACACTAAGACTTAGGCCATTATTGCATGAAATGATCAGGAAAACTCAGAACAAGAATCCAGAATTAGTGAAGCTTATTGAAAAGTTGAAAAAAAATTCAAATCCTAAGTTTGAATTGATAGATAATACATTATGGTTTAAACAAAGATTATATGTACTTGATGTCAATGATCTGAGAAAAGAGATTTTGAAGGAACCTCACTTAGCAACCTATATTATGCATCCTGGTACTACCAAGATGTATAACACTTTGAAACATCATTTTTAGTGGCCAGGGATGAAGAAGCAAATGGCTATGTGTGTTCCTAAGTGTTTGACATGACAGTAGGTTAAGGCTAAGCATCAGGCACCAATTAGGAAGTTACAGTCTTTAACTATTTTGGAGAGGGAATGGACAAGGATCACTATGGACTTTATTATGGGTTTGTCGAGGACTTTGAGGCAACGTAATGCTATATGGGTCATAGTTGATAGATTGACAAAATCGCCCCATTTGTTACCGGTAAGGGAGAATAATGTATTGGATCAGTTGGGCTATAGGTATGTTAATAAAATAGTGAGATTACACAAAATCCCATTTTCTATTGTGTCTGATCGGGATCCCAGATTCACATCTAGATTCTAGGGTAGCTTACAGACAACATTGGGTATAAAGTTAAACTTTAGTACAATATTTCATCTTCAGACAGATGGATAGAGCGAGAGAATTATTAAGATTGTGGAAGATATGCTTAGAGCTTGTGTTTTGGAGTTCCAAGGAGCATAGGATCAATATATAGCCTTTATTAAATTTGCTTACAACAATCATTATCACAGTAACATCAATATGGCTCAATATGATGCACTGTATAGCAGAAAGTGTCGATCAGCTTTATAATGGGATGAAGAGGGGCTAAGGATGGTTGAAGGCCCAAAGTTGAGTCAAGACACTATTGATAAGATGAAAATGATCTGCAGTAGAGTCAAAGCAGCTTAAGATAGGCAGAAAATTTATGCGAATTAACATCGGAAAGATATGGAGCACCAAGTAGGAGATAAGGTGTTTATGAGAGTATCACCTTAGCGAGGAGTACTAAGGTTTGGTAAAAAGGATAAGTTAAGACCTAGATACACTAATCCATACGAGAATACTGAGAGAGTTGGATCATTGGTGTACATATTAGCATTGCCAAGTGAGATGGAAAAGATTGATAATGTATTTCATGTCAATATGCTCAAGAGATATCGATCAGATCTGACACATATTTTACCAACACAGGAGTTTGAAATTGCAAATAATTTGAGTTATATGGAGGAACAATTATCATACTAAAAAATTGAGAAACTGAGTAATCCCATTGGTTAAAATCCTTTGGAGGAATCATTTGAGAGAAGAAGCCATATGAGAGACTGAGGAGAATATGAAAAATCAATACCCCCACCTATTTATTCAATCAAGTAAGAATTTCGAGGACGAAATTTCTTAAGGGGGAGAATTGTAATAACCTGTTTCTATACTTAAGGATTTAACTGTTAGATTGAGTCATTTCATGTGAAAACAAATGAAGTTCATTTCACTTGTATACATCACATTCATATATATAAACGAATCATGATTTAGGGACATTATAAAAATAGTATATGCATTCAATTGACATATCCCGGGGTATGAAAGATCTTAAATGATTATGATATAATTTGTGTGTTGATTATGTCTTGAATTTTATATGATGGATTATAATTAGTGAATTAGGAAATTATTGTTACAATAGAGTGATTGATAAGGTGATATGTGCATCTAGTCTAGGAAAAATGTTAAAGGACAAAACAAAATGATAGATGGGAATTTAGGTTTAATGAGCCTATGTAATGGTAACATATGGCATTAATAATAGAGTGACAAATGACTTGAATCGATGAGTGATAAATGGTGGTATAGTTGAATGACACATGGCCTAATGATTAAATGAAAAGTGGACTAGTTATGGAGTGACAATTAGGAGAGTAAGACAAGGACACATAGCATGGCTCCTAACATGACATGTGTCATACCAAGTGTCCATCTTCTTCACCAGACACCTCACCCATGTCTCTTACACTTGCAAGACCACTTTCTTTCATGTTTTGGTCTTATGTTTTCTCCTTCTTTCCCACACCAACGAGATGCTCACATAAGTTCCATAACCCTTGAATTTTTGCCCTAAATCCTACCCCTTACCACTACAAAATCTAGTTGTCTTCATCTTGTTGTTGAAGCCCCTTTTTGTTTTCATCTTGGTCTTGGAATATGATTTATGTTTGCAAGTTTGGAGGGTTAGGATATCTTGTAGATTGAGGTGAAAGTAGAGTTAAACAAGTAAGTGATTTCTTTCCCTATTGTGATATATCCTAGCATAACATTCACGATCATTAATACATGTAAGGTTGATGATGAGTTGTATTAGAATTTGATAAATGAGTTGGTTTTGTTTTGATGTGTGGAAGTAGTAGGTATATGAATAGTTTAGGTTGTGATTTGAAGTGTCATTGATGGTTAAGTTATATCAAAGAGGGATGTTATTAAAGTGTCCTAGAATTTGACAAAGTTAGGGTTACATGTATGATGATATGTGATGAATGATGAAAAACCAAATAAGTAGAGTTTTGATGAGATTTATGTAGCTAATTTGGTAGTTGAATTTGAATGAAATGAAGTTGCATATAAAGGTATGAATTATGGAAATTTGGAAGTGTTTGATATTTCTTTAAGGTTGATAATATTTTAGGAAAGTGAAGGAAAAATGCAGGGCACGATCGTAGCCCTCAGTGCATGATTGTGGTCTGGATGTTTAGCTTTTGTCACGATCATGGGAAGGTTTCCCAAGTTTGTGGGCAGTGTTTTTGGATTATGAGCTTAGTTTTGTGCAATTATTGAACCAAGTGATGATAAATCACTCTAATTGGCATCTTTAGAGTTGATTAGGGCCAAGATGAACCTAAATGGGTCTATGAATATTGAAGAACATAAAGGTAGTATGAATGGGAATTTGAATAAATGTATAACTGATTGCTTAGGAACGGATTAAGATCTTTACATAAAGTTACATGCCCGGAAAGTCAATTGAGCATGCATGGAATATAACACATATACATGTGTATAATTAAGCATCCATTTGATTAAACAAGCAACTGATGTGTAAATATGTGTGTATTGGATGATATAAAAACACAAATTGAGCATCCACATCCAGACATTGCCGGCTCGTCAAGGCAATATCTAATTAGACTATAATGTGAGTAACCTAGATATGAAATCTTAATTATATATATGGTTCTATTTGAATTGTTTTGATATGATTATGATATTGATAATTTCGGACATTGATTGTCCAACGAGTTCAATATTTGGGAATGTATTAGAAGTGCTATCTACTTGTATGTGAATGTGGGTAAATGAGTGCTTAATTAAATGTAAAAATGTGGGACTTAGATATGGTGAATGTGTTATATGATTGTGAACAATGAATGAGAGTTATTGATAGCATAATATGTGATTTGACGCATCTCATGACATCAATATGCATGATCAGATAAAGGAGTTATGACCGGAGTGACCACAGTGAAAAGGAGCTTAAAGCTTAAAAATGTGTATAAAGAGCTATAGGCTCAGTTATTAATGAGCCTAGTATCCACAATAGGTATAGGACAGTATTTGAAATAAGCCCACAATAGACATAGGACAGTTAAATAGGCACTCATTCGCAACATAATCAAAAGAAAGTGAATTCATATATGCATTTGCATTTATA
>JANSVA010000005.1:13748047-13758552 GCA_025504915.1 Erythroxylum reticulatum | reverse complement strand
AGAGGATCAGATGGAAAGGTAGAGACCTTTAAAGCTAGATTGGTAGCTAAGGGCTATACTAAAAAAGAGGGTATAGACTATGAGGAGACTTTTTTTCTAGTTTCCATGTTTAAGTTCATCAGGATTCTTTTGGCTATAGCAACCTATTTCAATTATGAAATATGGCAAATGGATGTCAAGACTGCATTTTTTAATGGAAATCTTGAGGAAACGATTTATATGGCTCAACCAGAAGGATTCATTGAGCTAGGTAATGAGCATAAGGTTTGCAAATTGCAAAGGTCCATTTATGGACTTAAGCAAGCATCTAGGTCTTAGAACATTGGATTTGATAAGTCTATCAAAACCTATAGGTTCATAGAAAACCTAGATGAGCCTTGTGTCTATAAAAGTATACAAGGTGAAAAGGTTATTTTCTAATCCTATATGTTGATGACATTCTACTCATTGGGAATGATATGGGAATGTTATCTACAGTTAAGGGATGGCTAAATGAATAGTTTTCAATGAAGCATTTAGGAGAGGCTAATTATGTTCTAGGGATCAAACTTATAAGGGATCATAAGAACAAACTGATAGCCTTGTCTCAAATATCCTATACTGAGAACATGCTTAATAAGTTTGCCATGCAAGATTCCAAGAGAGGTTTCACACCTACTAAATATGGAATCAAACTTTCAAAGGAACAAGCACCTAAAACCCAAGAGGAGGTTGAACATATGCGTAACATTCCATATGCTTCGACAGTTGGAAGTTTAATGTATGCATTGCTTTACACTAAACCAGATATCTGTTATGCAGTGGGACTGGTAAGTAGATTTTATTTCAATCCATGAATGGAGCATTGGATGCATACTAAAGTATCTTTGTAGGATGAAGAACTTAATGCTTGCTTACTCTAGAAGTAATCTTATTCAGATGGGATATATGGATTCTGATTTCCAATCAGATATTGATTTAAGGAAATCAACTTCTAGTTCTATATTTTTTAGGAAGTGAAGCCATAGTCTGGAGGAGTATCAAGTAATCTTGTGTTGCTGATTCGACTATGGAGGCTGAGTATGTTGCTGCTTGTGAAGTAGTAAAAGAAGCAGTCCGGCTCCACAAGTTCCTAAATGATTTGGAGGTGGTTCCTAAGGCAGAAAAGGCCATTACATTTTATTGTGATAATAGTGGGGCAGTGACTAATTCAACAGAACCTCGAAATTACAAAGCTACCAAATAATACAACATGGAGAGATGAATGTAGTAAAGATTCCCACAGAGTAAAACCTTACTGATCTATTCAAAAAGACATTATCTCAAAAGAGCTTTGAGGGTCACCTAGAAGGGATAGGAATGAGGGATATGTCATACTTGCTTTAGGATAAGTGGGAGATTGTTGGAGTTATGTAAATATAGTGCCCTAGAAAGCAAGTGTACTTACATGTAACTTAATTTTCTTCCAGTTGTAGTTTTGTAATGAAAACATTTATTATTAATGAAACAAAAGAGTTTGGTTTTATATGTATGAGCATTATATAACTAGTCACAAGGTACCAAGATTCTTTAGTAAATAATATATATATATACATGGAGATGTAAGGGAAACATGTATATTATTAGAATCTGAATTAATTGATTCACAATTGAATAATCAAGTTAGTGGCTTGATTATAGTTTAGACTGTAATGTTGCGATTTATCTTCATATAAGTAAAGGAGTTTACTTAAAGGGAATGATGAGTTTCATATCATGATAGTAGTTGAATATCAATAATGGCACTATCAAATGAATCCGGAGTCAAGTATGTTTTAAAGAATAAAGTGGGTCATTACTTTAATCTTAAAACATACAACATAAACATTCGCTTATTATGGACCATAATCTTGTTGAGTAGTGAACTCATATGTGTTTCATTATAATTCTTGATATGATCAGAATGGATTTTTACAGAGTATTAATCCAGTGTCTGCATGTTGGAATTATTAATTGAAACATGTGTCAGGGAACATTCACTTAAATAAAGAGTTTATAGTGACATTATCACTTCTAGATGTTTTAAGGAGATTGGTGATTAAACTGGCGCCAATAGTTTGATGGATTAGCTACCCATCAAGTCTTAACTCTAAGATCAGATCTTGTGTGTCAATCGTCATATAAAATAAAATGGGAGATCTAGAAGGAAAAACCAATATAAGGGCAATATGGTAATTTTACCCTTTGTTGTGCGAATGACTATAATAAGGTTCAAAATAGGGTTTGCAATTGGACATGAAATATGTGTTCTCATAATATTTACTAATTTAAGAGTTCAAATAATTGTCTTTAGTGGAATGACATTTGGTTAATAAGCTATAATTAATTCTAATGAGATTAAATTAATTCCAGGCTTATTGGAGCTTGAATTATCTAAGTCCAATAAGATTCCCCACTTGGCTTCAAGGAAGGTTATCAAGCTAAGTAAGAAATAAAAATAAAATTTTTAAAGCCTATGATTGAATGTTGGGCTTGCACTAATTAATGGTTAATTAGAAGCTCAAATGGACATTTAGAAATGAACTAGACTTTGGTTTAATTTCATTAATTAAATTAAAAAAATTTAAAGAAAGGAGAAGGAATTTCAATTTTATTAGGGCTGAATGTGCAGCTACATATTTAACATTAAATTGATAAATAAATATGGTATTTATCATGGTTTATCATAATTAAATGGAGTTATGAACTTATCATTAAATGGTTATCTTTTAATTATAGCATGTAACCTATTAGCATTCATTGGATTAAAGAAGAAAGAGGTACATTGGATGGACCATCTTCTTTCTTTCATCATCAAAAAACCGAAGTTGATAGGTCTTATATTAGGTGATTGGTTTTTTCATATAGTCATCTTAAAACAAATGAGAAGTGTCTCATTTAATGGCTTCTTTATGATTGATTAAAGAAAGGTATGATGCATTGGATGCTCACTCTTCTTTCCTTTTCATGTATAACCGCAATTGGTGTGTATAAGAAAGTATTCTTGCATTGTGTTGACCAACTCTGTCCTCTCACATATGCATGGTCGAAACCTAGAATGAGAAGTGTCTCATTGTTTCCTTCTTTCTTCTAAGAAAAATCTCCTCCAAATATTTCTTCTCCTTTCCCACCAAAGGATCTTGTTAATCAAGTTGTCCAAGAAGAACAAGTAGTAGATCAAATTGGTTGAGGATACAACAACAAGGAGAGGAAAGATTGACAAAGGTAAAGCTAGGGTTGGATATAAGAAGAAGGATAGCACAACAAGGAGTTAAAGCTGTAGTGAAGGAGTCGATAATCATCTTCATCTTGTTCTTATGTTTATTATCCTTATACCATATTATGTATCTATTGGCATGATGATTTGAATATATTGCTTCCATTGCAATTTAGATTTCTTAAAAGTTTTGAAATCTATCGTTTCTCTAAATACGACATGCTTTCTTTTTCCAATCCAACAAGAAATATCTAGCAATATACTACCCTCCTTAGAATCAAGCGCAAAAGCTAGATAAGCTTTACATCCCTTCTTGAGGAGCTTTCAGGCTTGTGTAGTAGATACCACATAAGTTAAGGAACAAGTGCGGATGCCCTGCAATATTATTTTAGGTTGATTAAGCCCCCTAAGTATAATTATCTTAACATTACAATTAACTATTGCCTGATGCTTGGATAACCAATCTATATAATCAAATCAAATTTATAAAAAGATAATCTAATTAGATCTGCTACATATTCATTTCCTTGGATCATAATAGGACAATTCTAAACACCTAATTAACCAACACACTACTACCCAGAGGATTGGTTACGTGAATGTCATACTCTAACTGATATATAGACATCTCCTTATCAGCATTTCTCTAACACAGATATAGGAAGGAGTAGATCTAGGATCAATCAGTGCATGCATTTCAGAATTAAAGAGAGAAACAGTAGTAGTAATGACTTTAAGTGCATCCTGATCCTCACGAGCTTTCAATGCATAAGCTCGAGATGAAGCAGAAGGCACAGCTGGTCGATCCACAGATTCTAATTGGGCACTCAGATTAGATCTATTATGACCGGATCCTCCTCGAACTTTACCATTTCCTTTGTTCCCAGCAGATGGATGAGAAACCGCCCTATTGACTTATGATGTCTGAGACTGTCTAAGAGGGCAATTGACTATATGATGCTCAGTACTGCCATAACAGAAACATATACCCGTAGCCCTCCAGTAAATACCCTAATGATGTACAGAGTAATGAGGGCACTCTACTAGAAATAGTCATTGAGGAATAATTTTGTTGCCTTCTCTGAGCCACAGATCTCTGAGTAAATTTTGGTGTAGAGGAAGCACCTTCCCAACTTTGTTTGCCAAGGACTGACCTCCTCTAGCAAAGCCACTTCGTTGACTCCTTTCCCTCTTAACCACTTATTACCTTTTTATTTTCATAGCAGTTTGCACTAGCTGATGGTAATTCACTTGTTGCAACAGAGTAAATGTCGCCAGATGCTCGTTGATGGAATCATTCAATCCATCTTCGAACTGATGACACTGGAACTCCTCAATAAGCATCGGTTCAGGGGCATACTTATTGAGTCGATTGAATTCCTAGTCGTACTTAGCAACTGACAAATTCCTCTACTTTAGATTCAGAAATTGCTTCCACTTCTCCTTTTTGTAAGCCTCCGTAACATACTTAGCTTTGAATTATTAGTTAAAAAAATCCCACGTCAGAGGCACCAATAGTTGAGGATTTCTCAAAACGAACTTCCACCATTCATAAGCAGCTCCCTAAAGGAGAGAGACAACATAGTGCACCATCTGATCTGATGGATAACTGGTCTCAGCCAACACCCTCTTCACTTTTTCAATCCAGAACTCAGCTCTTTCAGATTCCTCTAAAGACGTCCCAGTAAATTCCTTAGATCTATACATCTGCAGCTGATCAATTGGAGCCTTGGGTGTAGTCATACGATGCAATAATGTCACCATATCCTGGGACACCTTAACTAAAGCCTCTCCCTGAGCTATAGAAGGAGTTGGCACCTCAGCTTCTCCTCGATTAAACCCAGAGGGTCTAGATGTCGATGCATGAGATCGCTCAGGAGTATTACTCTCAGCAGCCTTGTCAATGGCTTTGTAAGATCTTTCCATCTTTACTTCTATAATCAAAACATGTTACAAACTGCATTAGGCCAAAAAACAACTTTTACAATCAAGTATAAGCATGAGTTAAGCACTGGTTAAACTAGAATCGCCTAAACCTATCTCTGATACCAAACAATGTAACACCTATAAACTCCTTGGGAGGATATGCAAGTGTCACACACACAAATAGAACAAACAAACCAAAGCATTTTAAAATCGTCCTTAAAAGCAATTCAGAAAAATATACATTATATTTCATTCCAAGATGAGTTACAAACAAAATACATTACACCCATTTAACTTATTACAAACTTGTTTTAAATCTCAATCCAACCTGAAATATAGTTATTACAAACTTACAAACAAATTCAAATTCATACACATCATATACAAGTCAAAATCGAACTCAAAAATACATTTTTATCAAACAAATCTTAAAAACCTTTAGTCATTGCGATTGACTTGTCCCAATCTTTACAATCCTCTCTCATAACCTACAGGGGGCAAATCTACTGTGATAAGCATATAGCTTAGTGAGTAATAACTAAACTATGCATAAATTGACAACTAATAATACCGAATCAAGTTATAGCATAAGAAAATATTAAAGGTTTATCTTAACAAACAATTTAAATATAATGAATTTCAGAACAAGTTGTATAGATAACAGAACTGAATATCAGAGGAGGGTATAACCCTTCATATTAGAACATGATTTTTTTTATATTAAAACCAAAAATATATTAGAATACAAAACCAGATGACTGCTAATCCTTTTACAGAAACAGGTAACGTGACTCATACAGGAGATACCATGATTGGTATCATAGAACAGGAGAGACTTATGTCTCAATAATAGGAGGTAGTGAAGTGTCAATATCAAATGACATCGAAGTTTTAGTAACAGGAGACACTGAAGTGTCACAGGAGTAGCTACAGATCCTACTAGGCATTCCTATTTACCCACAACTAAGACTTCACAGTTTAAAAAACAAAACAGGTTCATACATCCAACACCTTGGACATTCCCCTTAAATACACACATATAACATATATCAAATCAGTTCAGTATTAAATAGAATAAATGAAGATGACACTATCTTAAAATACGCATAATTGCTCCCTTTTCACTTATTGCCTTGAAGTCCCAGTAATATTTGGAAGCAATCATTCAACGTGCTCTTCTATATGCAATCATATATATTTTCATATTACTACATTGCTCATTTAACCAAATAAGCACATTTAAGAATGTGCCATTAATAATGTATCATGTAATATGCATATTTAATGAAAAATTCTTGGGTATATTTCCTTACTAAATTGATGTAAACATCAATTGTATTCCAATCGTTCCAGAATTGATACACTCATTCACTATTCCAGCTTTTTCCTCAAAAAAGACTTTTGGTTCTACTTTACATGATTATTATTACAAGGAAAATGAAGTATTTATGTAGCACTTTCTTCTATAAACTTGTCCTATGTCTTAAGTTTCTAATGACATCAAGATCATACAATTTGGTTCAATATTATGAAAGTTATACTCAAAACATTTCAAACTATTCTTAAACTAAAACAGAACTCTTAACTTAACTTCAGATCAAATTTTGGAATTCTTAAGAATTAAAATTCTATTTCTTCACGAAAGTTGTATAAATATGTCTCTATTTTAATTTTAATTAAGAATCAACTCATTTGGAGATTTAGAGATCAACATATGACTAAATTACCAATGTCTTTTCTATAGTTCATCACATTCTAGGACACATGATTATTTTCATCCTAAATTCACCAATCAATCTTTCCAGAATGAATTCAGATGGCTCTAAATTTTTATGGAGAGGTAGAACAATGTGTTAGGAGTTTATTGGTTCAAGAATCAAGTCATTTGGATGTCAGGAGAAGAATTTATAGTCAAAAGAATCAAAGTAGTACAGTTTGAAGAAACCTTCTCCATTTTCCAGAATTTTGCAGAGTTTCTTCTCTTCTGCCTCTCCTCCCTTAATCCACAATTTCTACACCATTTCTAAATTGTATTTTCTATATTCCACTCCCATTCCAACCCACCTTACTATAAAACAACTCAAAATGCAAGATTAATTACAAATACCAAAACCAGAAATTATACACAGATGTTCATCATCTTTTGCATTTGTTGACATCATTTTTTGCACTTATCATAATTCCATCCAATCCAACAAAACACAGAACCTATTTATCTTTTTTTATAGTTATCCACTTCTCAAATTCTCACTAATCTCAATTCTCACAATCCTATAAACACTTTCTACACAAAGTCGATTTCACATATTCATATAACTCAACTTATCATCACTATCACCGAATTGCTCCATACACAACTCATGCATGTATTCATTTCTAAACCATAAAACATCTTTAAACTCATTCAAAAAACCCAGAAACTTAAAACTTCACTTACTTCTTTTTTTATAAAATCACCAGTAGTGAGAGTAAAGGTCAAGGTTTAGTAAAGAACAAAGAAAAACCGAAGAACAAACAAGGAGCTACAAAATTTTGCCTTTCACAACTTGTGATTATGTGATTTAATATCTTATTGACACATGACCCCATTGTATGTGGGCCATTTGTCATCCACATAGAAGTGCTACATGTCAAAATACTGTTGGTCTATTTTTCCTAGTCCAAAATCCAAAATACGCTAAATTTTTGAAAATTTCCTAAAATTTACTAAAAATTATAAAATAATAATAATAATCTCCAAATAAATTTTCAACACATACAAAACCACAATTCTCATTTTAATCACATTAATAAATCAATTATACCCAAAAAATGTTGATGAATGCACGTACAATTATTTGTATGTGTCAAAAATACATATGCACGTATAAGTGAATACTCAAATATGCAAAGCTTACAATGCACTGCTAATTTCTCAATATTCTAACCCTTAACATAGGATGTTACATCTAGACTCATGGAATTTTTCACTGATAAGCCTCATCGGAGTTGCATCATCAATTTCTAGCCTATATACAATCCTATGTTTATAAGAATATTGCAAACCACAACATAAAACCAACATATCCTTTGCATTCACACAAAACTTGAAAACAAACTCACATACTATTAAGGCAAAACATATGGTGGACATTAGTTGAATGACTTACTTAGATGGACAGACAATCGCAGATTATAAAGAAGAAGGACAAAGTTAGCCAATTATCAATGCTTTAAAACACAAATGACAGCCTACGAAAAGGACAATTTATTATTTAATATAATACATTTGTTAAAAAACTACAATTTTTTGGCACATAACTAGTATCTTACCGTTAATAAAGTTTAAACGATTTTGTGGCAGTTATAGGCTCACTATAGTTTACGATGGAGGAAAGCTTCAACTGAGAGTGAGAAGTTAGAGGAGTCAAATATGAATGTGACATTATTTCATCAAAGTGAACTTTAGTCAAATTAGTCAAACTTCTTATAGGCAGTAGTAAAACAAGGTTCCTAACACATTTTAACATTCAACCAACCAATTCAACACACATATTATAGATTTAAGGCTTATATATCAACTACTTATGTCATAATTCTTGAATGTTTATGTTCCAAATATGACACTTCACGCAATTGGGTCAAAATAGGAAGTTATTTATAAAGATATAGAGTACTCATACGCAATAACCGTCTTTTATTGTTGTACAAATTCTTTTGGTTCCACACTCCCTACCCTACTCTCTACACATGAAATGTCCCCCATAATTATACACTAACACATTCTCTCCATGAACTTGAAGAAAAAAAAATCTAACTTGAACATTATCTTGGAGAAGATAAAAGACAATATTTAATCTAATTAAAGGTTTATTGTCAAAATTTCTAAGTTTCTAAAAATAATTACTTAACCTTATGATATTCTTTAATTATCATATAAACCTTTTCATATTTTTTCACTTTATTTATTTATATTAGAAAATAAACAATGTAATATTAAAATTCTTAACTTTCAAAATGACATCATTTTAAAATTATAAATAGATAGAAACTAATATAATATAAAAGAAAAATTCTTAGATAATTAAACAATATCACATTAATAAATAAAAAATTTCAAAGCATTATATTTATAATTGAAATGGAAAAAGGCAAACTCTAAGAATATAATTAACACTTTCTAAATTTTTGGATAAATTTTTTTCAAAAATTTTCTTGGCCAACTCATTTATATAACCCTATATCTAATTTTGTGCTACTAATCATTTTTTTTATGTTTAATTGGCTTAAGATGGAATCTCAACTCTTTATTCTTCCCCATCACAAAACAGTGACCAATTAGTTAAGTTTATAGGTTATGGATGTATGGTTAAGTACCCATAAATATATTGATTTATGTCTAAACTCATAACAAAAGAAGGTGAATTATCCAAATGCCTAAGTATCATTAAGCGCATGCACATATGTGTGTGACATAGTATGTGTTGCAATCCAGTTAATGATACCAATCATATTTTACAGATTCTTTTTGTGTTTTTGGAACCTTCTTAACCTAGTAGCACTTTAGGTAACAAATGTGACACCTAAATCTTAAAGCAGAACATAGCCACCATTAAAGACTTTCATAAAAAAAAACCTTATAGGTAGCCAAAATTCAAACACAACTAACAAAAAAATCTCTCTTTTCCCTTTCTTCACCAACATTAACACATATTGACAACCATTTAACCATTATTAGTCCCAACATAAACAACTCATCAACAAAGTTAAAAACTAACAATGAACATATCATGTATTCAGACAAAATGAAAGAAGCAAAAAAAATCCATCTAACTACTCACTAGGTGGAGTACAACTGTAGGGAGACGATGTAGGAAAAAAAACTCCTAGACAATAGACAAGAAGATGAACGGATGTAGGTGGTTTAAGTGGAAGAAAAATTGTGTGCTAGAGAGAGGATCGAACAATTTCATTTGCTACATTTGGCGACTAAAATAGAATTCATCATCAAATGTCCAGCATTTGCCTACTAAATTCAAAAACCATCGCCAATACTTTTTTCATACTTTTTTAATTTTGCTAAATTTTGTAAAATTTCATACCATAAATCAGGATACAAATTATAGTTAATAAAAACAATTTTGTGAGACCAAATAAAGTTATTAAATCATCATATATATTAAAAAGATTAATAAAAATTATACATTAGAATCAAATTTGTTCACTATTTTTTTTACAGTTATGCAATCAACAACATTAACATCATGTAGTAATCTTTGAAAAGACATTATTGCTAAAGCCATTTTCAATATTATTAAAATTTATTTATAAAAAATTTATATTAATATTTAATGTTGATTACCATTTTTAGTATATTGCAAATTAT
>JANSVA010000005.1:13719756-13731767 GCA_025504915.1 Erythroxylum reticulatum | reverse complement strand
TCATGTTATTCCACAACTTTGCCTATCATTTAATTTCTCCACCACTAAAATTCACATACAAAATTATGGCTAAAAGGACTTTCCAAGGTTGTAATGTGGGAAAGGTAAGGTGAGATGTGTAATAGCTGGGTTCTAAATGTGACATCCTATTACCCATGTTAAGGTTAAAATAGTAAGTGTGAGAGATTATTGAGAAATTAGAAAACACATTTCATGCTCATGCATTATATGATTTGCACATACATGTGAATATTGAATCTTTGCGCATAAAAATAATTGTACATGCATTCATTGGCAATTTTCAGGTATAATTGTTTATATATGTGAGTATATTAAGAAATGTGGTTTTAAGTGTTGAAAATTTGATTTTGAAAGTGCATTTATTGATTTAGAATTTTTGGAGAAATTTCTAGAAATTGTTGGGTATTTTACCTAGTAAAATTTGCCAAGTGGCAAAACAATTATTAAATGGTAGTTGAAATTACTGTCTAATGGAAATGGAAATTTTGATAAATGACTTTAGTATTTATTAACAAGTGCCATTAAAAATTGAAAAACAATTGGAGTATAAATTGAAATTGTTGGACTAGTTAAATTAAAGAACCTAGTCTAATGCTTTGGAAATTGGACATGTGACAAATGACAAATATCACTTGCCAAATAATGCCTTAAGCTTGCTACTCTTTTAATTTTAAAGACCCTTTTTATTGTCTTTCACGATGCTTCTCTCTAAAAAGGGGGAATTGGTGTTTTGCTTTGGTTCTCTCCATTTTCGTTGCTTCTTGTCTCCCTCTCTTCTTCATGAGTTTTAACCCTTCAAATCTCCATTCATGCTAAACACAATCCTTTCATTTTTCATGCTACTCTTCCACCTTGCTCTCTCCTTCATTCTCACTAAAAGACCCAACCTATTCCTCCATGAAAGTTGACGATCGTGGAGATGAAATATTTAGTGTTTAATGGTGATTTTGAAGATTTAGAAGTTATTTAGAAGTTAAATCAAGTAAGTCATGTTTTAATTTTTATGGGTTTGGATAAATGAAGCAATTGTGATGATAGTTAGAGGTTGATTTCATGAAATGGTGTTTTGGGTATATGTGTGACGTAGATGGTGAAAAATCTATAATGTCTTGTTTTTGTAATTTTAAATGATCATTAATGACCCATGATTTGTTATAGACATGATTTGGAAGTTGGATGATCCATATAATGATGTTAGGATGAGTGTAGAAAATCAATTATGAATGGGTTAATGAATATGTTATGTTTTTAGATAATGATCAAATATAGATCATAAATTGACTTATGAATGTTTTGGATTTGAAATGGAATTAAGAATGAAGAATGTTAGGGTAGAAAAGGTGATCTTAGTATAAGTTGTATTAGGGTAAGATTTGGAAACAAAATTTGGTAGTTGAGTTAGAAAACGTTGCAGCAACATGATCTTTGAATATGCTTCAGTCTTTTAGCCATAACTTCTTCTATAGTTATTCAATTGTGATGATTCTTAATTTGGATTAAACTAGAAACATAGGGATAAATTTTTATTAAGACATTGAATTTAAATTCTATCTTTAAGAATCCCAAAATTTGACATGAAATTGAGAACTACGTACAGTACATTGTTGGATGAATGTATATGTTGTGTTTTGTTTTGAATGTATGAGAATGTGTTATATTTTGGGTGTTTATGATCAAGTAGGGAATATGAAATGTGTATGGATAATGTTGAGTTGAAATTGGGTATATTTGAAGAAGTTATCCACTTGAGATGATGAATCAAATGAGTTGAGAATTGAGTTTCTCAACTCATTTTATTAGTGTTTGAGTGGTTATGGAGTGATATTGCATTAGAAAAAGGTGAATTTGGGAAGATTAAAAGTGGAAGTGATGTTAGAATGGGTGTAGGATTGATTGGAGGGGTTTTGGAGAAGGATAATTGAGTAAACCTGAAGGTTACACGATCAGGCCGTGTAAATTGACACAACCGTGTGTTTTTGATGCAAAAACACTACCAGACCTGAAAGAAACACGGGCTACCCCTGTGAATTCACAAGGCTGTGTTTTTAACCCTCCAAATGGAAAATCTCTTTTTGGAGTCTACACAAAAGTTGTATATCTAGAAGTCCTCTTCAAAACCGTTTAAATATGACATTAATCCAAGATCTATAGAAAACATTATACCAATTGTCCCAAAATAGGTACAATATGATTGACGATATAATCATGTTTGATTATTTTGGCCATAACTTCACCATCTGACCTCCAAATGAAGTGATTCTTGAACCAACATATTCCTAACCCATTTTTCTATCCCTAAATAAAAAAATTGGTAGCATTATGAATTTATATGAAAATTTTTTACTGAAGTAAAGCGAGAGAATTTGTTAGAATAGTATGAACTGGTGTGATTTCATTGAACATGCTTGGGTATTTTGGTTATATCTTGATCTTTATTCATCCAAATGAGATGATTTTTTATTGGAGTAAAGTAAAGAAATAGGGCTACAAATTATATGAAGAAGTGAAATTTTGATACAGTCTCTAAGACTTCCACTTTCGAGATGAAAATTGAGTATATTGTACTATTTCAGTATAAGAATAGCAGACCTGAAATTCAGTTTTGGAAAAATATAAAAGTGGTTCAATGAGTTATGAATTGTGATTTCGATGGTTTTATTAAGTTATAAACCTAATTAGAAATTATACTTATGTGAGTTTTGAGATAGAATGAATTATATGACTAGGATAATGGAAAAATACCCGGGATTGTCATGAATATGCATGGTACATATTTCATTGCATACATGTGCATTATTAAACACTTATAATTATGCAAATTGTAATATGTGTATGTTTTGCATGATATATAGGAACATATAGAGCACCCTCATCCAGACGTTTCTAGACCTTGGAAGCAAATGGTAATATGGAGTATGCTGTGAGTCAACCAAGATGGTCTCATTTCATTGTTTGTTCTATTTTGAATTTTGAATTGATTACTGAATGATCATATGAATGTGATTGTTTGTACTGGTTTTTGAATAGAAGTTCCGATGATTGTGAGGTATGAATGGGATATTGAAATGCTCCTTGTCTATGAATTTGATCAAATACATGATACATGACTTGATTGTTAAATGCCGGACCTAATTTCAAAGAAAAATGTGAATATGCATGTGAATGAAAAAGAGCTTAGAGCTCAGAATATGAAAAAGAGCCTAGACCTCAGAAAGTGATTAAGAGCCAAAGGCTCGCTATGTAAAATGAGCTCAGTATCTCTAATGGATATGGGACAGTTATTAATGAGCCCGGTATCTCCAAGGGATACAGGACAATTATTAATGAGCCTGATATCTCCAACGGATACGGGATAGTTATTAATGAGCCCAGTATCCATAATGGATACGGGACAGTTATAAGCGCTCAGTCACAACAAAGAAATAAAATGGAAAGTGAGGCTTATAAGTATTGCATATGCATAAGATGTGAATGATTATAATGGTTTGAATGATTTTGGATTATGGTATGTGTTGAATGAAAAATGTGAAATAATTGATCAAATGTATGTGATTCAATATGAATATAAATGAATGATGTGAATTATGTGAGTATGTGAATTATATGTGTTATGTGAATGAGTGAGCCATCGAGGACTTACTGAGGGTTAGAATGTTAGACTTTTAAGTCATATCATTTTATAATTTATGAGGTCCATTTCATTCACATATAAAATGTGAGCATATACACACATTAATGTTGATTTAGAAAACGTTGGAAAGATAGTATATGCACTTAATTGACATGTTTTGAGGTATAAAAGGTTTAAAATGATGATGATTTGATTACGTATTGCTTATGTCTTGAATTTTGGTTTAGTGGATTATAATTAGTAATTTGGAGTTAATTGTTACAATTTGAAATTTCATGAATTAAAATGTACATTTAGTCTAGGAAAAATGTCAAATGGTAAGACAAGTTGACATATGGAAAATTTGGATGACTAAGCCTATAAAATGAGTGACTTTTGACATAGAAAATTAAGTAACAAATGGCAGTAGTGATTGAGTGACAAATGGCCTAAGATACTAGTGACATTTGGTAGCCACATAAAAAGACATATAGCTTACTCCATTTATATGACATGTGTCCTTCTAAAACAAAGACACCTTGCACCAGATGGCTTAAGCAAATGCAAAGTCATATTTCTTTACAGTTGTTTCTTCTGTATGCTTTCTTCTTCTCCTCCCTCTTACTATCGAAACACTCAAATAATCCTCACAGCTTTGAAATTTTGCTTTAATTATGTTCATCTTCACTCCAAGATCTATACAAATTCCTACACAAAGATAGATATAATATGTTATCATCTCTTTGCCCTTGTTGAAATCATTCTACTCCCATCTTGTTCTTGGAATTGTGTTTGCATGCATGGAAGGCTATGTTAGCTTGATAATTGAGGAGGTATTTGAGCTGATCAAGAAGGTAAAATACTAACCTCTTGTGATATAAAATAATAGAACTTGTTGATGACTGAATTGGGGATTGATTGATTGAAGTATTGGTGTTAAATGTGTGCTAGGGAAATGATGCATAAATGGTGGTTTTTGTTCTGTTATCATGTATGAAAACAATAGTTTATGAGTTATTAAATGAATGATTTTGAGCTAGAAATTGATGAGGAATTGAGGTATAATTAAGGTATAACTGAGGTATAATTAATGGACTATTATAAAGTGTTTTGAATTTGATATAAAAGAGTTTTCTTTTAAGTTTGGAAAAAAATTGGGGATGTTAGTGTATGTGTAAGAATGATTATTAGTGACATATGAATAGAATTTGAATTGTTAATGTTGATCCTAAGGAGATGATATTTATGGACAACTGAGGGAAATTGGATAGTGCACAATCGGGGCACTCATCCCACGTTTGTGGCCAAAGCTTTAAAATGATAATTTCAATTTTGTGAATTTATTGAACCAAATGAAGATAAGTCACTCTACATTGGTGTATTTAGACTTGATTATGGCTTAAAATGAACCTAGATTATTGCTTGATTAATTATTTAAGGGTTCGATAAGTTTAGGTTGTTAATTGTATTTAAATTTAGAAATTATGAGTTGTTAAGGAATAAAGGTATAAACCTAATTGCAAAGTGGTAATAGACAAGCTATAATAATTGAATGGTTAAGAATTATGAATAAAAATACATACTCGGAAAGGTCAATTGAGTATGCATTGAACATGACACATATATATGTGCATAATTGTATATTCATATGATTGAACAACTTAATGATGTGTAAATTATGGGTGTATTGCATGACTTTAGATGCACAAGCTGATCGTTGGCATCTAGACATTATCGAATCATCAAAGCAATAGCTTTTCTAGAGCATACTGTGAGTTAACCTAGATGTGTAAATTTAATTATATATGCTATCATTTGAATTGTATTTGTATTATGGAATGTATGAACAATTAAATGATGAATGTCAAACTTAGATCCGAAGGATTTGATATATAACATGAGCATATTGAATGAAAAGTACTGAAAGCGCGATATGTTAATTGACGCATCTCATTACATTGAAATGCATGATCAGATAAAGGAGTTATGATTACAGTAGCCAATGTTTGGAAAAGAGTTAAAGCTTGAGATTGTGCACAAAGAGCTATAGGCTCAGATAATAATGAGCCCGGTATCCACAACGGATACGAGACAGTATAGGAAATGAACCTGATATCCACAACAGATATAGGACAATATATGAAATGAACCCAATATACACAACAGATATGGGACAGCAAATTGGGTTAATAGGTGCTCGATCACAATAAAGTAAAATAAGAAAGAAATTATATGTGCATTTGCATATAAAATTATACATGTATCATATGAATGATTGTGAATAAATTATTGAATTGTTTTAAAATTTTGATATGCAATGTTGATATACAGTACTTGTTGAAATATGATAAAATATGATGTGGTATTCAATACTGGATTTTATAATCACTACAAGAAAATAAGGCAATCCGCAACGTTTTGTTGATAAAATGTCGTAGATTACGACAACTTTTTAATTTTTCACGACGTTTTATGAAAACGTCACAAATTCGTACCACTTTTTGCAACATTTTATCAATAAAACATCTCAAAATAGAAACCACGATGTTTTGTTCAATAAAACGTTGCAAAAGACATTTACCTTTTGTTTAATTAAAACATTTTGATCTTCTATCTCATTTCTTCTCTCTGCCTTCTTCCCACCAAAAATTGGTTTCTTCCCTTTGCCTAATTCTCTTTAGTATTCATTTTTGTCATCTTTTAATAGTTTATTACTCGATAATCTAACCCTCACTAAAACAACGTGTCACCTACTCAACCCCTTTAATCATGCAACAATCTAAACGATCTAAGGTTTGGGATTTTTAATCGGAGACACGATGTCGAACTCTAAGAAAATCATCCTCAAGTCGTCAGACGGAGAGACCTTCGAGACACATGATCTAAGATAGCTGCATTGACAGCGAGATCCCTTTGCCCAACATCACCGGAGTGATCCTCGCTAGGGTCATAGTGTACTGCAAGAAGCACGTTTACGCTGTAGTTGAGAAGGAGAAGGAGAAGGACTCCTCGTCGTCGGCATCCACCTCCTCTGACGAGGCTCGCAGGACTTGGGATGCTAATTTTGTCAAAGTTGATCGAAATACGCTCTTTGATCTTATCCTTGTGCATCCTTCCCTTAAATTCCTCTCTCTATGTAATGATTTTCTTTAATGGATTTAGGAATAATACTAATTCTGCAAGTGTATATATAATGTTTGGTTCGTTATGTTCTGATGATTATTTCATAGTTGTGTGCAAATATTAGGTTTGAGCTAAAGATTTTTGGTGGGTTGATAGGAAAATTGCTATGAATTTCTTTACTTAGGGATTTTGTAATGTTGATAATTAGGCGCCTAATGTTGATTTGATGTTTGATTGTATGGACAAGCCTACTCTAAACATGACAGAACAGAGGGATTTCCCTTTGCCACTCTTCAGATATTGCACTGCTAAGAATCACGTTGATATTCCTTTTCCTGATTGGTCCTTCGAGCACTAGTTACTATCAGCTAAGCAATCTTATTTCTGTATATGCATTTTTGATATTGAAATCAGATCTTCAAAACATATCTGGTTTGGTTGTTATTTGATGATGAAATGGAGGTTGATTGTTTCTAAAACCAATGCTTGCACCATTGTCAAGTGAATGTGTTGCTATTGAATCCGTTTTCCCTCAATAAATTGAACATGATGAAAGATAGTCCACTTTGGATGTGATCACAAGCATGACCAATCCATGTTGTCAATGAATCTTATATAGGCCAACGATTAATATAAGATCATGGGAAGAGGAGTTTCGAGACATTACGAAAGGTTCTCAGGGCCTAAGTTGGGCAAGGAAATGGCCACGTGCATATTGGAAAGGGAATCCTAATGTTGTCTCTCATATTCATGAAGAGTTACTAAAATGCAATCACTTTAGGAAGTGGGGAGCACAAATTATGCGACAGGTTATGTTTCTTTTATAATTTGTCAAGTATTGCTTAATTTGATGAACTTTTAATTTTAATGCTGTATATTTTGAATACCTCAAGATTAGGGAGAGGAAGCAAAAGTCAGTTTTGAGCGCTCAAAATTAGCAAATCAATGTGATTATCGGTATGGACGGATAAGGCAGTAATCAAAGATACTTTAAGATTATTTAGTATATATTCGAAGTCTTGTTTCGAAGTTGAGATCTTTTGTCTTAATGAGTGAATTGGTTGTTCACTCCTCCTTTTACCCCCATTTCTCCAATTCTAGGTACAAAATCTATGCTGAAAGCTATACTTGGTTTGTGAGCTTGAAATACATTATATCCTACAGTTCCCTTGCGATCATAATCTACCCATAGTATGAAGATTTCTTTAGTCATGGTCTTGTTCCCAGAAAACATTATTGGCCTGTGTCTCCTGATGAGTTATGTCGATCAATAAACTTTGTTGTTGACTGGGGTAATACAAACCCTCTGAGGTATACATTACTTACAAATTTCCATTCATTTGATCCAAATAACTTCCACTGTAATAGTAAGGTCTAGTTGTTTTGTGATCTTCTTATCTCCCCCATCTACGAATTTGGTAATTTTGTTGTAGTGCAATATGATTGCTTATGTTCTTTTCTCAGTTCAGTTTCAACTTTTACATTGCTGCAGTTAAGTAGTGAAAATCAGTGCTTAGTTAAGCCACTAAAAAGTTGAAAAAGAAAAGAAGCAATGTTAAAGTAGTTGCAAAATTTTCCTCTACGCGTGCAATTCTTTGATGATAGAGTTAAAGTTATTAAGATCCACTTGTTTGTATTGTTGGTTTATGATAAAGTTGTGAACAAAATTTCAATACCTTAATACTATACTCTTTTAACTTATTGGTTAAATTTACCCAACAGGCTCAGACAATAGGAAAAGCAGGACAGGATTTTATGAAATCCTTGAATTTGGACATTGTCTATGATTACATATTCAACCTCCTAACAGAGTATTCGAAGCTACAAGATTTCATTCTAGTCCCTCCACCTTCTACTCTAGAAGTATGTCCAGATTCCTTGCTTTATTTGGCTGATTAGAAACAAAAGGAATGGCTACAAAAATCAATTTCCTTCCCATCAGCACGCCCACTATGCAGCTTCGCGCTACTGATGCCAACTTTTTCAAGAATTGGGCACAAAGCAAGCGGAGAGTAATAGAGGATGTGAGAGAAATAAAGAAGCTTAAATCATGAATGTTGGATGCTTTCATCTTTAGTTAGTCATGTATTTGAAGCTTCACAGCTGCTGTTGGTGAAGACATAGTGTCAGCTTGTAGTAATCAAAAGAAGCACAAGAAAAGTCAGAAGTCTAATTCATTTAAAGAAGAAGTTTCAAACAATATCTAGTCCTTTAGTGAAGTTGTCATAGAGGGATCTCTTTTTTAATCATCTCACGATTGTAAGCACTTGGCATTTGATATACTGCTACTTCTTCTCCCAAAATTACCCACAACATGTCTTCCTTATCTTATGTCTTGCAAACTTGTACAGGCGACATCGTCGGGAGACCAGATTGGGGATGTGGTACTTGCCTCATCCATATGCCGTGGGGAAATCAGTACAAACAATCTCAGTCGTGGGGAAATTAGTGCAAACAATCTCTAGTCGATCACGAATTGTCATGTTGTCTTCGAAAACTTACCGATTATAGTTTTGCCCTATGACCGGCACAATCAGGAGACCAGATCGGGGTCGTGGAACTGGTCGCGACCATATGCGTTCATACTCGGTCAAAAATTGTCAGTTTTTCATCGAAAACTTGCCAATTATAGTCTTACCCCCATGACTGGCACCTTCGGGAGACCATGTCGGGGCCATGGTGCTTACCGCGACCATATGTGGTCATACTCGGTCATGGTGAAATCAGTACAAACAAGCTCCAGTCGATCACGAATTGTTAGTTTTCATCAAAAACTTGATGATTATAGTCTTTCACCCGTGACCCGAATCGTCGGGAGACCAGGTCGAGGCTGTGGCACTTGCCGCGGCCATATGTTGTCATAATCAGTCTTGGGAAAATTAGTGCAAGCAATTCCTATTCGATCACGAATTGTCAGTTTGTCATCAAAAACTTGTCGATTATAGTCTTGCCCCCATGACCGGCACCGTTGGGAGATCATGTTGGGGCCGTGGTATATGCCGCAACCCTATACAGTCATACTCAGTCGTGGGGAAATTAGTACAAATAAGATCCAGTCAGTCACGAATTGTTAGGTTGTCATCAAAAACTTCGCGATTATAGTCTTGCCCCATGATCGACACCGTCAGGAGACCAGGTCAGCGCTGTGGTACTTGCCTCAGCCATATGCGGTCATACTCGGTCGTGGGAAAATCAGTACAAACAATCTCCAGTCGATCACGAATTGTCAGGTTGTCATAAAAAACTTGCCGATTATAGTAGGAGACCATGTGGGGGCCGTGATACTTGCCGCGGCCATATGTAGTCATACTCGATCGTGGGGAAATTAGCACAAGCAAGCTCCAGTCAGTCACGAATTGTTAGGTTGTCATCGAAAACTTGCCGATTATAGTCTTGCCCCCATGACCAGCACCATTAGGAGACCAGGTCTAGGTCGTGGCACTTGCTGCAGCCATATGTGGTCATACTTGTTCGTAGAAAAATCAGTACAAACAAGCCCCAGTCGGTCATGAATTGTCAGTTTGTCATCGAAAATTTGCCGATTATAGTCGTGCCCCATGACCAGCACCGTCAAGAGACCAGGTCGGGGTCGTGGTACTTGCCGCGACCATATGCGTTCATACTCGGTCAAAAATTGTCAGTTTGTAATCGAAAACTTGTCAATTATAGTCTTGCCCCCATGACCGGCACCGTCGGGAGACCATCACGGGGCCATGGTGCTTACCGCGGCCATATGTGGTCATACTCGGTCATGGTGAAATCAGTACAAACAAGCTCCAGTCGATCACGAATTGTCAGGTTTTCATAAAAAACTTGATGATTATAGTCTTTCCCCCATGACCCGCACCGTCGGGAGACCAGTCGGGGCCGTGGCACTTGCTGCGGCCATATGCTGTCATAATCAGTCGTGAGAAAATCGATGCAAACAAGACCTAGAATTGCAAGTTTATCATCAAAAACTTGTCGATTATAGTCTTGCCCCATGGCCGAAACCGTCGGGAGACTAGGTCGAGGCCGTGGTACTTGTCGCGGCCATATGCGGTCAACTTAGTCGGGGGAAATCAGTACAAACAAGCGCCGGTCGGTCATGAATTGTCAAGTTGTCATCGAAAACTTGCCAATTATAGTTTTGCGCTATGATCGACACCATCGGGAGACCAGATCGGGCCCGTGGCACTTGTCCCGGCCGTGCGCGGTCATTCTCGGTAGTGGGAAAATCAATGCAAACAATCCCCATTCGGTCACGAATTGTCAGTTTGTTAAAGAAAACTTGCCGATTATAGTCTTGCCCCATGACTGGAGCCGTCGGAAGACCAGGTCGAGGCCGTGGTACTTATCGCGGCCATATGTGGTCATACTCTATCGGGGGAAATAAGTAGAAACAAGCGCCAGTCGATCACAAATTGTCAGGTTGTCATTGAAAACTTACCGATTATAGTTTTGCCCCATGACCGGCACCGTCAGGAGACCAGATCGGGGCCATGGCACTTGCCGCAACCATATACGGTCATACTCGGTCACAATCGGTCATGGGAAAATTAGAGCAAGCAATTTCCGTTCGGTCACGAATTGTCAGTTTATCATCGAAAACTTGCCGATTATAGTCTTGCCTTTATGACCGGCACTGTTGGGAGACCATGTTGGGGTCGTGGTACTTGCCGCCACCATATGCAGTCATACTCGGTCGTGGGGAAATCAGTACAAACAAGCTCCAGTTGGTCACGAATTGTTAGGTTGTCATCGAAAACTTGTCGATTATAGTCTTGACCCATGATCGGCACCGTCGGGAGACCAGGTCGGCGCCGTGGTACTTACCTCAGCCATATGCGGTCATACTCAGTCATAAGGAAATCAGTACAAATAAGCTCCAGTCGATCACGAATTGTCAGGATGTCATCGAAAACTTGTTAATTATAGTTTTGCCCCCGATATCAAACTGACAATTCGTGACCGACTGTGACTTGTTTGCACTGATTTTCCCAGGACCGAGCATGACCGCATATGGCCACAGCCAGTGCCACGGTCCTGATCTGGTATCCCAACGGTGCCGGTCATGGTGGCAAGACTATAATTGGCAAGTTTTCGAAATCAAACTGACAATTCATGACCGACTGCGGCTTGTTTGCACTGATTCTCCCATGACCGAGTATGATCGCATATGGCCAATGTCAGTGCAACGGCCCCGATTTGGTATCCCAACGGTGCCGGTCATGGGGGCAAGACTATAGTCGGCAAGTTTTCGATATCAAACTGACAA
>JANSVA010000005.1:13702206-13719656 GCA_025504915.1 Erythroxylum reticulatum | reverse complement strand
ACAACGGAGAAAGGATGTAACTTTATCTACTTATCTATCAATAAGAAAATTAAAGTATGAGAGTTAGAGAATAGACGCTGCAATTTTATACTGGTTCACCCTAAACCTTGGGCTACGTCCAGTCCTCAGAGTTTGTCTGAGATTTCACTATACTTCATATCTTTTACAAGTATTCTTTCTTCCCTTCAAGAGCCTCTTCAGGTCTCTTTGACAAAGTATTCGTTCTGCTGTCTTAGCCTCTCTAGACTATAGCTTTTTCTTTCTCTCTAAGAAAGATATCTTGAGCTTTACGTTATAGTAGAATTCGCTCTCTTGTTTCGTACTTTGAATAGAGAATTTTTTCTAAATATTATACAATCATTGTTTTTCTCTCTTGTAAGTAAAAAGTATTTTTGTCTTTGACAAGGACTAGTATTTATAGCCTAAGTCTCTACTATCTTCTTGAAAAATACTTTTTGAATCTTCAAGAAACTGTTATTTAGTTAAGTTATGTAACTAATTCCAACTAACTAACTATCTAACGTTTTAGAGTATCTTCCTTTTTTGTATCATCTAATATTGTCGCTTTGTCTGTTGTTTGTGCTTTATCTGTTGTTTATGCTTCGTCTGTTGTTTGCACTTCATCTGTTATTTGCGCTTCATATGCTGTTTGTGTTTCGTCTAATGTTTGCACTTCGTTTGTTAATTGTGATTCGTCTGTTGTTTGCGCTTCGTCTGTTGTTAGCGCTTCATTTGTTATTTACACTTCGTCTGGGATAATTAAATGTTACTTACATTTTTTTGCACACTTAACAAACTTATCAAAACAGTTCATATATTTCTAAGATTATTGTTATTTGATTGTCACCAAAATTAATAGAAGTGAAGTCTACTTGACTTAACAGATATTCTCTTTATTAACGGTTTTATAAACCAACGATAAATCATTTACTCATAGCGATGAACATGTAAATCATCGCCAAAAGTTACTTTTTGCGATAATTTTGTAATCTTTTCTAATTAAAACATAACCAATAAATTCATCTGTTATAGTGGTAGTCTTATCTTTAACTAGTAGAGAGGTATATATATATATATATATATTCCTCAATTGTAGAACATATTTATTATAATAATTATGTAGTTCCTACAAAGCAACATCTAACAAATATTCTAGGAAAATTAGAGGAGCCAATCTCAAAAATAGCAATACCTTGTTCTTGTTCAATGCTTTTTCAAATGGTGACTTACTAGAAAATCAAATAACTTGCAAGTGAAATAGGATAAGCTTTAGCCAGGGTAAACACCAAACGTTTGGTCACTTTTAAGAAATGGCTTCATATGTTAAAGCGCTAATGGAAACTTCTAGTTATCAAAATTGTCATATGTCACACACCTAATGGCATTATGCGGTGACATACATATATACATTTTTGTTAACATGGATGGAAGAAAACACCAAGGTATGGAACACAAGTTGTGGGGAACTTATGATGTAATATTTACACATCCCCATCCGATATACTAATTATAAGAGAGAAACTCTAGCTTCTCTTTAACCTCCATTCCACACACCAAATACAAACCCTAGATCTGAACTCTTACCATCCGAATACCTTATCCCTTTGTTTTCTTCTTTCTTCTTCATTTTATGACCTACAACACAAAGCAAAACAAAACAGTAACAAATGTAAACTTTTACGATCCTCAATTCTAATACTCTAGCCCTCTATTCCTTTCTAGCTTCTTCTTCCTTTAATGACCTATAAAACAAACATTAACAGATTAAATTGGTTTCCACAACTTATTATGGAGATTGATTTTCCGCCATTACCTTCTATTTTTAAAACCACCACTTCCCTGAACCTTTATACTAAACCCTCCTCCGTTTCCCAATCTTCTGCAGGCCATCCTTCTTCCCCATCCCTCTCTATAACTACCTCTCCCTCTTCCTATGCCATTCCTCCCAAACTTTCAGTCCTAACTGATGGTGACATTGTTAGAGGATCTAGGAAGACATGGAAACAGGTTTCGTGAGACAACTCTGATTCTTCCTTAGTTTTTAGTCCCCTTGTGGAGATTGAAGGAAAGCTAATGGTGGCTCCTAGTCTAGACATTCCGTAGGAAGGAGCTAGGACTTAGGAAGCTACTCTTATTGGTATTTTTTATAGACAAAAGGTTTACTTTTCCAGTGATAAAAGCATGGAATCAGAGAAAATGGAAAGGGAGAGATCTTATAGGGTAATGCTTACAGAGGAGTATAACTTAATCTTTACTTTCTCTTCTAAATCAGAAGCTCAAAAAGTTATTGAAGAAGACCTCTGGCATATCTCCCAATTCCCCTTATTTCTTCAAAATTGGAAACCGAGCATGGAATCAGAAAAAATCATAATGAACATCTTTCCTCTATGGGTGAATATTCACAACATTCCTTTAGAGTATTGGACTACCAAGGGGTTGAGTATGCCAGCTAGTTACTTAGGGAAACTTATATGTATGGATGAAAACATTGCTATGAGGAAAAAGGTTAGATTTGCTCGGTTGTGTGTAAGTATGAATATTTCTAAGGAATGAAAGACTGCATCCCTATCCTAAGGTTAGAAAACGAACACTCTCTTAGAGGTTAAGGTTATGGTAACATACCAATGGAAATCGTCTCTTAAAGCTTAAGGTAAAGAATGGAAACCTACGAGAAGAGTCTTCACTAGAGGAGACTATTAGGAGGTGATGGCTTTGGAAAAGTATATTTCGGTAGGTAACAAAGAATGTGAGGAGGCAAAACAAGTTTCTGAAAATCATGAACCAGTTCAGGTTGGAAATGATTCTCTTAAAAATGGGGAGAGCATTCATGAAAGGAATAACCCAGTTTCAAATTAGTAGGAAGGAGATCTTCAGATACCATCGAGAAACCTAAATAAATCACAAATGAATAAGGGGAAGAATGTACTAGAAAATAGTGGAACTAATCAAATTAAAGGAGTTCTTGATTCCCAACTGAGTGAACAAAGCCTACAGAAAGTTGATTTATAGAATGGAGGTTCTCAAGAGGAGCAGTTTAATCAGTTTATGAAAAGTAATCAGAGCATTAGGAAAGGCTCCAGAGGGAAAAGTAATATCCTATGACTCTGATCGTATGGAATGTGTGTGAAATAAATAACCCTTCTAAGCTTAATATGATAAGGGATTTTGTTCTAAAATAATGCCTCTAGTTTTTTGTCTTTTAGAAACTAAAATTAGAGATGTTAATCTGAATAAAATTTGTTGTTTGTGTAGCAAATGGAAGTTTCTTACAAACCATCAAATCCATGCCTATGGAATGATTATTATTGCTTATGATGGTGATTTTTTGGAGGTAAATGTTCTACAATCAAATCAGCAGTTTATTCACACAAAGCGTTACTTCAAAATGGAAAGTTCTAGTGTTTTAGCTATATTTGTCTATGATTTTAACATTGTGTTTAAAAGATCTAAGCTCTGGAATTCTCTTCGAAGAGTTAAGGCTTCGGTTAATGCTCTATGGTTAGTGATTGGTGACTTTAACACCACTCTATTCAGATTAGAATCGGAAGGAAATTGTAACCTACTCAACTATTCTTCTAATATGTTCGATTATATACAGGAGGTGGAATTCACAAGTTTAAAATTTGAAGGTCATAGGTTCACTTTTCAAACAAATAAAATTCTATTTGGCACATCAGGAAAAAGTTAGACAGGGAAATGGTTAATGTGGAATGGCTAAATTCTTTCTCAAGAAGCTAAATAAAAATCCTAGTCCCTGGTATTTCCGACCATACTCCTATAAGGATTGACAACTTGTTTAATACTACCAGAATCCATGATCCTTTCAGGTTAACAAATTTTTAGTAAATATAGAGGGGTTTTAAAAAGCAATAGTGAAGGGGATAGAGTATGAGTTCTGTGGGACTAAACAATGCTTATGCCTCTAAAAGCTCAAATCTATAAAACAGGAATTGAATACTCTAAACTTAAATAGAGGTTACAATTTCTCTAAGATAGATACAACTAGACATAAACTTTCAACCATTAAAAATTATTGGCAGATAATCCCACAAATGTTAATCTTGCTACAGCTAAAAAGGAAGCCCTCAAGAACTACTTGCAATTGGTGGATAATCAATGCTCATTATTGAAGCAAAGAGCCAGAGTTAATTTGTTAAAGGAAGGGGACAAATGCACTAAGTTCTTTTTTAATTCAGTGTTAGCTTGAAGGAATGTTAACTGAATCAAATCAACTCTATCAAAACTGAAGTTGATGAGGTTATAGTTGGACAAGATGGAATTGCTAAGGAAGCAATGAATTTTTACAAAAACCTCGTACGTTCTGAAGTTTCCCCACAACGAGTTGGAATTGATCTTAGATAGTTTGTTTTAGCAAGAATCCCTAAACATGAGACTTTTTTGTTAAGTAGATTAGTTACAGACTAGGGAATAAAGAGGGTCGTATTTAATATGAATGGCTCAAAATCTCCCAGACCTGATGGTTTGAGTGGGGTTTTCTATCAAAAAGCTTAGGGTAGCGTAGGGGTTAGTTAAAAAGGTTGTGTATGAGTTTTTCCAAAGAGGGGTACTGCTTAAGGAGATTAACAAGACATTTCTCTGTTGGTCCCTAAAAACTCAAACCTGACCAATTAGAGTTATTTCAGACCTATTTCTTGTACTAATTTTCTCTATAAGATTATCACCAAGATTTTGGCAAACAGGTTGAAGGAGGTTCTACACTTATCAGGGAGAATTAAGGAGCTTTTATAAGCAATAGGGATATTGGGGATAATATTCTTCTAGTGTAGGATTTTTTAAAAGGGTATAATCGCAAAAAAAGCCCTCATAACTTTACTATTAAAGTGGATTTACATAAAGCTTTTAATAGTGTTAACTGGAGTTTTCTGCTACAAACTATGGAAGTCATGAATTTTCCCCATATGCTCTTAAAATAGATTCAAGAATGCACTACTACTGCTTCCTACGGATTATTGATAAATGGGAGCCCCACGAAGATGTTTAAGGGTAAACTAGGTCTTAGGAAAGGGGATCCTCTATCCCCTTACCTATTCTTAGTTTGCATGGAGGTTCTGACTTAAATGTTGAAGTATAACACTTCAAAGGACTTTAGATTCAGATACCATTCCAAATGTAAGAAGCTTTCACTAACAAGTTCATGTTTTGCATATGATCTTATTCTCCTAAGCAAGGCTAATGTTCACTCAGTCTCTCTTCTGATGAATACTCTCATTTATTTTGAAGAGACGTCGGGTATGAGTATTAATCTTCATAAAAGTTACTTCATACTCTCCAAAAGTGCTTCTCACCTTTCTAATTCCTTGACTCTAGCTACAGGAATAGAAATCAAAGATCCTCCTCTTCTATATTTGGGCATTCCTATCTCATCCAGGAGGCTAAGGTTTTGTGAATGTATCCCATTAATAGAAAAAATCTAGAAAAGATTGGGGTCATGGACAAATAGAGCCCTATCCTATGGAGGGTAATTTCTGCTTCTAAAGTCGGTAATAATGTCAATGCAAACTTATTGGTGTTCCTACCTATTTCTCTCCAAAGGGCATATTAAAATAGTTGAAAAATTGATGAAGCAGTTTCTATAGGGGAAAGGAAATGGAGAGAAAGAAATAGCAAAAGTCAATTGGAAGAATATCTGTCAACCGATAGAGGAAGGAGGATTAGGACTGGAGTCAATCAGTAGGAAAAACGTATTACTTATGATGAAGAGGATTTGGAGATCTTAGGTGAAAAACAATCATTATGGATCAAATGGATTCACACACACACACATACACAAACACACACATATATATAAAGGTGAGAGTCTTCGGGCTCTAAAAACTAAAGACAGCTACTCCTGGTTCTTTAACCAAATTCTTAGAATAAGGGAAGAAGTTCAGCAGAACATAACTTGTCGAATAAGGGCTGGGGAAAGAATTTTCCTATGGTATGATAACTGGATAGGGCAAAGAGGTTTAATTCATAATTAGTTGGTAAGAACCCTACTGGAGAGGTTCCCTAAGAAAACTAAGCTCCAGGAAATAATTAGAAATGATAACTGGATATTATCATCGGATGAGACTAGACTTTTGCCCATACCACAATTTAGAAGTCTCATGGATAGGATATTTACTTATGGAATGGAATTCCAGTTTCAAAAATAATTATAAAGGAAGTTAAAAAGTTTAGGGATGGGTCAGCTAATAGAGTGGGATGGTATTCCCTGATTTGGATCAAGGTTCTTAGACTTAATGCTAGCTTTCTTCTTTGGCTAGCCATGTTGAACGGATTTAGCATTTTGGATAGGATGAAATTCCTAACCTCCTATAAGATATGTATTCTTTGTGACCTAGAGGATGAATTTAGAGACCATCTCTTCTTCGAGTGTGCTTTCTTTAAAGAGGTTTGGGCTAAAATCTCTAGACTATGTACCCCTGGGTTTAACTATTGCAGACTCTATGATATCTTACTGGAGTTACCTCATCAACATATTTCTAAATATGATAGGGCTATGATAATGATCTCAGTTTCTACCCGTACTCAAGCAATTTGGAAGGAGAGGAATAGCAAAAGGTTTAAAGAGAAGTGTAGTTCTTTACTATCTCTAATAGAACTCACTATCACTAGAATAAGAGAACAAGTGATTATAAATCTGTTGAACTTGCGCTGTAGCAGAGGAATGACTCTCACTTGGAGAATCTAGTCCTCACTATCTATACCTAATTCATGTTACTCAAAAAGTTTCATTCAATTTGGGTTTAATTCAAAATAGATCAGAAAAGAAGAGATCTCATGCATAGAAATTCTTAGATTCTAGCAGATTACCTACTCATGAAAAACTATTGAGGTATAATTAGATATGTACTCACATGTTGAAAAGGAAAGGGCTTTCTTATATTTGCTTCCTCGCGAGTCACGTCATGTTTGAAGAAACACCGTTGAACCACCAAATCCCTGTTATCAACTTGTAATCTATTATTCTGAGGAGATTCACATAAGTACAAGATGGAATCAATACTACGTTGAGATGCTTACCTGAGTTAAGATCTCCCCTACTGACTTGTCACTGTTGAGCTAAGTCCCTAGAGAGCCTCCTCCCTCCTCTAAAAGTTAGCAATGATTGAAGAGCCAAAAACTAAATCATTATGCCCTAAATCACAAAAAATTATAGCGATGCTAGAGTTGAGCTTGTTACCTGAGTTAAGATCTATTTATGCAGAGAAACTAGGAGAAGAAACACCGCAGAGCCATATAGTTAGCCTTGTTCTTAGAGCATCGCCTCGCATCATCCCAAACTAAGAAATATCTGAAGATTCTAGAACGACTCAATTAGTTGTACCCTAAATGTTAAAAAACATTTTCTCTCCAAACTCTGATCTTAACATCATCATTTGTTTAGTCTAGATATATTAGTGTATTAAGTGTGTCTTCTCACATGGGAGACCTCTCTTGTTGTAAACTTCTCAATTTTTAATGATTTTTTTAATTTTAGAAAAAGTTGTGTGGAACTTTGTATTTGAACTTGGAGAATACTCCAAATTGTCCACTATTGTTGCCAATCGATATCATTGGCCTATGGCCAATAATAATTAAAGCTTCCCTAGACATGAATGCAATATGAACCACATCAGTTGTAACAGCCATTCAAGGTCATTCAACTATGTTGAGCTTAATTATATTATACTCAAATTACGATTTTTAGTTCCATGCTCGCAAGTGGTGGAACACCAACTGATTTATAGAAATGTCCAGGCTATGCGACACAACGTAGTCCTAATAAATTATTACTCAAAATCATTTTTATAACCAACATGACTTCCTTGATTAGTTAACAACCAAACTAACAAAAGTAGCTTACCAAATTTTAATGAAATTATTTTCAAGCATATTTTAGTTAACCCTAGCATATAAGAAAAGGGTAATCATGAAATCAATTAGATTATAAGAGTATATATTATAGCATTCAAATATTTTGGAAACAAGCTCTCTATTAATTAAGGGTAAGGGTGCGTACAACAGGATTTTCTCATACTATGTGGCTTAGCAGGATTTATATTAGGTGTTGTTGTTATATATTATAACATTCAAATATCTTCTATTAAATCTACTGTTGCTTTATTTAATTTTTCTTTTAGCTATGATGTTGTAATTTATATGGTCAATATACTGACTGAGTTGACTTGCTGCCTGAAGAGGTCATCTATTCCTTTTACAACTAAACATATGTTGTCATGTGCTAGAAGATTGTATTGCTTCTATGGTTCACGTTCCAGTTTTTATGTTCAGATTGTATAGCCATAGATAGATATTTAGCAATAACTCCTTACCATAGATAGATGTATGTATATTCTGTATATCCAGTCTTGTACACACAATTGATAGATGAATGAAATACCAAATTAACATGGTATTAAAACATGTTCCAGGGCCTATAAGGAACTTGTCATAGAGTAAGGAAAAAAAGGAGAGAAACACGAGAGATTGAGAGGAAAACATTAGAAGACATGAATGGCACTCCATTTACCGGAAACTCTCAAATAGAGAGTACAATAGTTTCAGATTTGACATCCAAACTATCTCAAATGCTGAACCAGACACCTACCATGGTAAATCAAGAATCGATCATTGTAGTCGTTGGCACCAAAGTGGACGACAATAACTATAGAAAGTGGTCCCAAGTCATGGAGATGTATATCTCAGGAAAAGATAAGTCAGGATACATAAACGGAGAACTTCCACAGCTAAAAGAGACGGATCAAAAATTCAAAAAATGGAGGACAGAAAATGTGGTGGTTAAGGGATGGCTAATCAATTCTATGGATCTAAAATTGATTGGCAATTATATAAGATACCTAACTGTGAAAGCAGTTTGGGACGCAGTTGTTATGACATACTTTGATGGTAGTGATACATCATAAGTTTATGATCTCAAAAGAAAAGTGATGAAGCTCAAATAGGGAGGAGGATCTATTGAGACATATTACAATAATCTTCAAGGCCTTTGGAGAGAAATCGATTTCCATCATCCAAATCTGATGAGATGTGATGTTGATGTTTAGAAATACAGCACCATTCTACAAGAAGATAGAGTCTATACCTTTTTAGATGGACTGGATGATCGTCTTAATAAGGTCCGAGGAGATGTTCTTCAAATCCAACCATTCCCTTATGTAGAACATGCTTATGCTTATGTTTGTCAAGAAGATCTAAGGCAAACGGTGATGTTGACAAAAGGAGATGGTGTGTTGGGTGCTGCCATGTTATCTAAAAGAGAACAAAAGACTCAATAACAGTCCACTCTTCACATGATTCCTAATGGGAAGTTTAGAATTTCAACTAAGCCAAAGTCACAGGTAGAGGAAGGGAGCTGCACACACTGTGGGGGTACAAAACACATAAAAGACACATGCTTTAAATTTCATAGCTATCCAGATTGGTGGCATGAACTCAAAGCGAAAAAGAAGTGTGAAGCTGGTTGAGTGGCATTTGCAAATGCTAGAGGGTCTTCCGTTGGGACAGATACAGAAGGTCAATTCAACCTTGTAACATAACAAGATCCTCTACCAATTGAGGTAAACAACTCAATAGCACTTAATAATCCATGAAACAATGGCTGGATTATTGATTCAGGGGAAATGAATCACATAACTTAAATTTAATACTGTATGACTCTCAAGACCAATGCCAATGGAGTTTTATACTCAATTACTAGGGATGGGTAAGTGGAACTATCACCTTCTCTTTCACTATCAAATACTTTACTAATCCTTTCCCTTTAAAATAAATTACTATATGTGGGCCAAGTGACTGAAGAATTGAATTGTGGTGCTTTGTGTTACCCCTCTTTTTTTTTTATTTCAGGATATTCTCACTAGGGAGATTATTGGTCGTGGTAATAAAAGAGAGGGGCTGTACTACATGGATGATTTTGCACTTGGCCAAGCAAACAATACACGTCAAGTAGGAACCAAAGAACAACATATTTGGCTTTGGCACCTTCGACTGGGACATCCATCTTTCTCCTATCTACGACATTTATTTCCAAGTTTGTTTTCCAATCTACATCAGGATACTTCACTTTTGTGGGTAGAAATCTAGTAAATTGGAGAAGCAAGAAGCAAAAGGTGGTTGCTTTGTTAACTGTAGAAGCTGAGTTTAGAGGCATGTCCAAAGGACTTTGTGAACTTCTATGGTTAAAAGAGTTATTGAGGGAAATTAGTAGTTCAACTAGGTCAGTCATGAACCTATTCTATGACAATAAAGCAACTATCAAGATTGCATAAAACCCAGTCCAACATGACAGAACAAAGCATGTTGAAGTAGATCAACATTTTATCAAAGAAAAGCTTGAAGCCAAGATAGTTCAATTCCTTTTTGTGAAGTCATAAGATCAGTTGGCAGACGTTCTCACAAAGGCAATATCTAGCAAGGCCTTCTATAGTTCACTTGACAAGCTGGACATGGAAGACATCTATGCACCAACTTGAGGGTGGGTGTTGTCAAGTGCTGGAAGATTGTATTGCTTCCATGATTCATGTTCCAGTTATTATGTCCAGATTGTATAGCCATAGATAAATATTTAGCAATAACTCCTTACCATAGATATTCTATATAACCAGTCTTGTATACACAATTGAAAGATGAATGAAATACCAAATTAACAACATCTACCTTGAAAGAACTATTAAAGTCTCAACGATTATCAAAACTGACTTCTACATGAAGCTCATATAGGAAATTCCCTAACTCCGAGCATACTACAAAACAATTAATTGTCACTTAGGGCGCAAAAGCAACATCATGACTATGGTACTGTACCACTGTGCCTTATCGTATTGATATAGAATTGATACAAAATTATTTTATTAGATTATTCTATGGAGTTGTATCAAAAAGTTTGGGTTGTATAATTCGATGTACCAAAATATGGAGTCAGGTTGTCAATAAAAAAATTGAAAGGTTAAATTAAAAATTATGTTTAAATATTTTATATTTTAATTGTTTATTTTTCGGCATCTATCTGCATTAAATATGTAACATAGGCATTTAAATTTAATTTAGGTATAATACATAAAAAGAATAAAACAAAGGTGTAATGATTAAGTATTCTTTTTTTTTTGTTTCTAATTATAATATATGAAATTATATTTAATTTTTATAATATAATTGTATTATTAAATAAAAATATTTAATTATGTAATATTAATTACTAATAAAATGAGAATTAATATAATTTATTTATTAAACTTGCTGTTAATGTTAATATCTTTAATCCAACTATAAGTTATAATTTTTAAAAGATAAATTTTATAATCAGAAACTAAATTTTAATGAAGTAAATTTAATTAAATATTTATAAATTTAAAAATGATCTAAAGTAATATTTAAACATTACCGTATTAATATCAAAACGGATACCAGTGAGCGCTGTAGTATGATATTTATAATATTGCACAAAAGTTTAGCCGTGAAGGGCCATGATATTAATAAATTTCACACATTTTAGCTATGAGGTGGAAACTGACTTTGACCATAATTATTTCTGCATCTGCATCTGCATCTTCTAATGTAATTCCCCTTTATACACTTCATGATGATCGACTAGTGACTTGTTTCAGAATCAGGACCACATTTCATGCGCTTATCAACGCTCAGACATTGATAGCACCTAACTGCAAATTATATTAAGAGTCATTTTCTTTACGTTGTTTAAGAAAAACATCCTCGATTGCCAATTTTAAGCAAATTTAATCAAAAGAAAAAGTGAATGAAGGAAGAAATTGAAGATGACAATAATGAGAGAAACAAACTGTTGTAATATCCTTTTCCATATATAACAACAAGAAAAGAAAATTACACCGGAATGCAAGCACCTAATCAATCCTACGTTATCGTGCTTTCCATACAAAATACCAAGTCCCAAAGATCACAAGTACCAAGCTGGACGTGGAACATTACAAGCCTTGTTCCCCGTGAATCTCCACTGACCGAGCTCATCAACGTATTTCACCTTGAAATCTTTGCATTGTGGTTTAATCTCCACGAACCAACCCCAAGTTCCATGCTTATAGTAACCATCCATAACAAAATCTAATTCCATTGTCAGTTCTTTATGTTTTGATTCTGACGTTAAATTGTTCTTGATAAGAGATCGCCTCAAGGGATGATCCCGTTTGCAGCCAACAGGATTGTACTGGATTTCGTACAAATTTTCTTGTTTGGAACCGACCACTACTTTTGTTTCGTTCAGTTTACCGCAGGAAATCGGAACGTTCTTGTATATAACATAGCTATCAACATATGTCATTACCACTTTTAATCCGGTTTTGTGGTTTAATACTGTGAACTCGGCCGTCCAAGACATGAGCCCCTTCAGGGCCTCACCGACGCGTACATTTTCAATGGTAAAGGAGGTTAAATGGATGGTGATAGGATTGCTTTGCGGTCCATATTTTAGAGTAAGGTGAGATGCTATGCCTAGAAAAACTATGCAGAATATGACTACCGTAACACGCAGCACAGATTGGAGGACGGTGTAGAATCTGGAGTTGCCAGTCATCCTGGGAGCCTATTAACGCTTAAATTAGCAGAAAACAAGAGGGAGACAAGATGGAGCAATTTTAGAATTGAATAGGAAGTGGAGAATTGTGTGTGTTTAAATGGGACTTTTCCCATGGAAATAGTTTCAACAGCAATTCTGTTGATCCTTTTTATTTTTCATTCCAGTAATGATACAGATCTGTCATGCCAAACCGTTTTTTCACGTAACCCAAATAACTATATCGCCAGGTTCTCTAAGTTGACAAGTAACCTTAATTTTTTCTTTATTTACGATGACAGTTATGTAGTTGAAAGTTGTCATTAGCAGCGTATCCTCATGACGAGAGTTGTTTGCTTTCTGTTTTTCACCATAAGGAGAAACCACTGCCCGAAAAGGTTGATTAAGTTCATTTTTATTCAAAGCCCTATATGATCTAGCGGATTTGCAGATTGTTTTATAACTTACCATCTTTTATTCAGAACTGTATTAAAAAATTCGATCCAATATATTTGTAAGCTTTTGTTTCCTTTGATATTTTTGTGCTGTACTACCATGGTTGTTTAGGGTCTCATCAATAGGAAACCAGGTGCGTCTTAGGCTCCTATTGTTCCAAAACAAAACAAAAGAAAAAAAAAAAGACGTTAATTTCATCTTCTCCACACTTCCCCTATTCGATTATGCATGTAAATTGTGAAGACTTCGAAAGAAGTTTGTTGCTCTTGCTTCTCATTACTATTTGTCCCCTTGAATCTTGTCGACGTTCCTCATTGCCGTTCTTTGGTTATGAAAAAATTTAGTGTATATATATATATGTCACCTTATGAAAGCAATCCTTTCTTTTTTTCTTTTTTGTTTTTGGGTCAATGAAAAGGATTAACAACTCATTAAAAAAAAAAAGATAATATAATCAACATGATATAAGCAACATTATGCAAGGCGAAGCCATCCTCTTGGTGGCTAATCATGAAATCCAACAGGTAGGTTAGGTTCAAAGCAAAATTAGTCAACTAATCAACAACTTTATTTGCTTCCCTACAAATATGTAACTTGGTGCATCTGTTGGAAAGCCCTCTTAACACGTCGAACTAGCACAACAAGAGAACCTATTACATTCACTGTTACGATAATAAATTTCACAAGTTAAGAATCAATCGCCACCAATAAATACCGAACTCCCAAGGAAGTCGCTAGCTCAACTCCATATGTCGAAGTCTAAAGTTCAGCGAACACCGATGCACAGATACCTGAATTCACTTAAGAACTTGCCATCCAATACCCTGTCTGGGACCCTTAAAAGCTCCACCACCACCTCATGTCACCCGACTTCTCCTTATAAGCACCATCAGTATTGGGATCAACGCAACTAACTAAAAGATGCTCCCAACTAATTACTCCCTTTTCATTAACACCATTATTGATAGACAAAGACTAAGAGGAATTCCACGTGGAAGTCACATGGACAATGTACTGTTTGAGAAACAGGATTTTCTGAGTTGACATATCTTTTATTATTAAAGATGGCATTATCTTCCAACCTCCATACCCACCCAATATAACCGTAGAAGTTGTGTACCAAGTGTCTAGAAACAACCCAGAAAGGTTTTAAAGCAGCAAATCACGATGAGGCAATAAGAAAAACTAGGTCCTGAACAAGGACGGAAATAAATTAATCCAAACTACATTAGCTTTTGAACAATCCCTTTAAATATGGAAAGCGTCTTCCTCTGAAGAAACCAAGTTGCACAAACAGAATTTGAATATAGGTGTCGTCAAAATCGTTCCAAATTACTCATAATGCAAATTGTATTTTGTGAGTACCATATGAAGCTCTCATCTTCCAAATTTCCTTCCGCAAGGTATCATCAATATGCTGCATTTCTTTGTAGTGAATCACCGGCACTCTTTAGCTGAGAAACAACCAGTACAAAATAGCTCAACACCAATTGCCGGCAATGGCTCAATAAGATCCATTTACAGACTGCATAGTCCTACCTCTTCAGTCGTCCGAATAAAAATTATCATAAAGCGTCAGGAAACTCATATTAAGATCCATTTTGATTTTCTTGTATTGTAAACCCCTAGCAAAATCTTTCTCTAACTGATGATGAAAGAATGACGATACGTTCGTATAGTTACAGCTTTTAACATTCTTTGATATGGACAGACTTATCTTGTTACCACCAATGCTTCTGAGCTTATTATTTGTTGCTCCACATGAAATAATTGCATTATTGTATTTGTAAATATGCCTTCAATCTTGTAATATTCACAATTAGATCAAGCTCATTATCCAAAAATAAAAGTGTGGAAGGTCCAAATAGTCATTGCCAAATTGTTAGGCACTTTAAAAGTAGGATACTGTCAGTAATTTTAAACATGCTGATTATAAGATGGTTAATTCTCCCCTTTCACTCGGTTCAAAAATACAGCAATATAATAAATATAGAAATCGCACAAAATATGATAATTACAGATAACAATTGTTTCCAATATTAAGCTATGGATTGTGACGACATACCAAAAGAAATTGGGATCCAATAGAGACAAGGTTAGGAGGAAGAAGACGGAAAGTAATGTCACATTTACCAACGGGAAGGGAGTTTTGAGAGAAAAGATTTCAGAATTATACTAATCATGAAAGTATGATTATCCAATGATTATGACAGCTCTTAACTAGAGGGAAGACGAGTGATAAAATCTCTAGAGAAAAATTCAACATGATTGAACAATGTGATTAGGAATGGCAGATATAGTAACTCAGCCTAATTCGACTTAAATTCAACTGGGTTTAGTTCAAGTTGATTAAGTTAAGACATGGATTCAAACTTTAATTTTCTTTAAAAATTTGAGTTTTAAATTAAACTAGGGTTTGAACTTCACGATCTAATACGACTTGTATTCTGACTCTCCTCCTCCCAGTCCCCTACCCCCTAATTGACCAGTGAAGTAGAAACTAGAACTTCGTGCGTTTCTTAAAGAGAAACTTTGTCTTGGCCTTCTTTATGAACATTACAATTAACAACTGAGACAAACTCAGATAAATTCTAACATCAAACCCAAATAAATCTAGGCAAACTCCTCTGCATTCCTTAACTCTTAAACTTAGACAAACCCAAGAAAACTTTTTTTACCTTCTTCAACTCACAAATCCAAAAAAATGTCATAAGCCCAGATAAACCCTCCGCCTTTCTTGACTAATAAACTCACATCAATCCAGACAGATCTTGTCAATAATCTTCTTGACTTTTAATCTTTACTGATTATTAATATTAGTTTATATGTAATTCTTTGTCTTTTTTCCATTATTTTGTTACAACACACAACTCTGTCTTAAATCTAATTCATAAATAATTCATTTTAAAAGAACTTTAAAATGAATCAAACAAGAAATAAAATATGGAAGGTTAGGATTATTGTAACGAAAAGTGACAAAAAATCTTGTTTAAACAATAGGAAAAGTAAAGTTAACTTAGATATTCAAATAGGTTTTGAGTATATCAAAATCTAATCAAACTCATAATCAGACCACTATTTTAAAATTTGATCAAGTTTGGGTCAGTCTAAGATGAAAATTTACATGATCCAAATATGACTTGTCCTATTGCTATTACAAAATATGATAAACAATTACAAGTATCATGTAGGTTGTTGTTTCGATTAGACATCTAAATTGAGTAACTTAGAGCTGATTGTTTTACCATATTAACTCACAAACATTGAATTATAGGTTTATTTTAATATACAAATCTCCCTTAAGTCTTTTTCTTGGAATTAAATATTATATTTCCAAAGAGGTCAGAATCTTACCAAATTAACACAAGGTTCTAGTTATAACTTGAAATCAAGGAAAAATTAATTACTTACAAAAGATTGCTATAATTAAAACCAATGCTAGTTGAGTTATTTGTTAAACAAGTGTCTTATATATGTTATGCATATGATTTTTTTCTTCTACTGCCACCTTTGGGTTTGCTATCATATATTGATCCTTTTACTTGGAGTTCCAGTTCACTTCTTTCTACTACTGAGATCATATGTTATTGATCATTATCTGATAGCTTTACATATAAACTTGATCCTTCTTCTCCTCTAGTTTCCACTGTTTTCTTCAAATCTTCATAAACTAGGTTATTTGTTTCTTGTTGTACCTTTGATGCATGTTCTTTCTATTTCACTTCATTAAGTTTGTTTCTTTTAGATTATTTCCAAGTAGTTTCCACTGTTTTCTTCAAATCTTCATAAACTAGGTTATTTGTTTCTTGTTGTACCTTTGATGCATGTTCTTTCTAGTTCACTTCATTAAGTTTGTTTCTTTTAGATTATTTCCAAGCAATTTTGCACACAGGCTCACTCCTTCTTCCCGACTAGTTCCACTATGTATCTTGGATTCTCATGCACCAAGTTGTTTTTCTTTGATGATTCCTTCTTTGGTTATTTAGTAGTTATTATCTTGTGGCATTTTTGTTTGTTAGTCTAAGTGATGATGTTACCTTTAAATGGGAGATCAACCAATCCTAAATTGGTTAAGCATTTTCTAAAGTCTGCATCCATTTTCCTTGTATTGCTCCTTGGACCTTAAGATTCAGATGGATAAAGTATATAGCTGAAATCGCCTAAATAACTCAAAGACTAGTGATGTCTTTAGCTAATTCCTTAGTATCCCTCCATAGATTATTTCTTTGAAAAGCATAATTTGCATCATAAACAAAAGTAATTTGCAACTTTTCCTACAATAACTAAGTTAATCTCCATATGCAAATGTTAATCTAATTGTTTAGAACTTAACACTTGAATGTGTTTTGATTTGTATGCCAAAATTATTGTTGGACCCCGGTTCACATTAAGCAGGTTTTATTTATTTTGAGGATTAGTTTGCTAATTTCCTGTTAGTTAGAATAATTTGGGATTTTTAGTA
>JANSVA010000005.1:13681484-13702068 GCA_025504915.1 Erythroxylum reticulatum | reverse complement strand
CATCAGTTTAATGAAGGACTCGTCGTTCCATTATGCTTCATAAATTAGACCTTAGTTCCTTTAAGTAAAATAGAAATACTCAACAAAGTAGGTTGACTATATGGCTAATTGAATTAATTTAATGGACCTAAATATGTTTCCCTAATGCTCTTTTTAGTTTAGATCACCTTCCTTTGTTACTATAGTTGTTTAAACTGGCTCTAGACTAGAGGTGGGGTTGTGTGGATTTAAATAATATGAGAGCTCTCTAGGAGCTAAAATTCAATCCTATGTGTTTTCCATAATTCAAATAGGAGTCATTATAATTTCATGGAAATTAAGGTTAAGATATCATATTACTTGCATCTACTCAAATGCACAACATAACTTGATAGTCTTTGTAAGTTCATATAAATTATTATTGAGAAGTTGGGTAAAGCTAAAATTTATGTTACTATGCCAAGGTAAGCCTTAAGATTAGACTAACTGAGGCTCATAAGTAATCAAAGCTACTATTTTGAAATCTCTAATGGACATAAAACTCAAATAGAAAGCCAAGAGAAAATAACCACAAAAATCTAAAATAAAAATTAGAACTAACTTATAAAGTGTAGATGACCATCTATTGCACACAAAACCCAACTCTAATCCATTTCCAAAAGGAATATGCAATACAATACACGAATCCAAAGAAGAGCAAACATATTCATACCAATAATGAAGAAGAAAGGAAAAAGCTATAAACATACCAAAGGATAAGCGATACAAATATATATATATGGAGGATATAGAAATAATGACTATGGTAGAGAGTTAAAGACAAGGAGCAATCGAACAAACGAGTAGAGGATGAGAAGAAGAGGGGCGAATCCCAACTCTAATCCATTTCCAAAAGGAATATGTAATAAAATACACACATCCAAAGCAGAGCGACATTTCTGTGCCAACAATGAAGAAGAAAGGAAAAAGTTATAAACATACCAAAGGACAAGCGAGACAAAGATGTGTACATGAAGGATATAGAAACAATGAATATGGCAGAGACTTAAGGATGAGGAGTAGCCAAACAAAGGAGAAGATGATGAGAAACAAAGGAGCAAATCAGAGGACAAGGAGTAAAGGAAGAGCAACACCAACCAACAAGGAGTGAGAAGTTAAGGGCTCATTATTTCCTTTTTTTCTTCCGTTTCCTATTGTTGTTTTTATAAAAAGGGAAACAACTTTTTAAAATATACTTATCAAAGGGCTGTTGTAATTTCTTATTTCTAAAAATTTTAAAAATCATAACAATTTCATAAAAACTAACAATGATGTTTCTCTATATTTTCACTATTGATTTTCTTGGCCAAATAAACAACAATAAATTTCTTTTTTATTTCTTCTCCCTCTCATGGTGTTATTTTCGCCAAATCCATCTTGAAACCTACCCGTCTCTTCTCTCTTTTACAACTATTTTGTTGTCCCTAACGCCTTTCTTCTCTCTCATCCACTTCTTTTTTCTTGTGGATGTTTGCCTCTATATAACATAAGATTTTTTAGGGTTAGTTATTATTCTCCAACTATTATTGAAAATTTTGGTAATTTGTATTTCCCATTTTCTGTCATTGTAGAAGGTAACTAATCTTGCCCTTTTCACCTGGTGAGTTTTCAAAAAATATTTTGGTATTTTTATTCTATTGAAAATTTATTTTCATTGGTCCACATCTCTTTTCTTGGTTTCTTTGGTTTGTTATCTTTTTGGTTTCTTGTTTTCCATCCATTTCTAGTTTTTTGTGAATGAGATATCTATAAATATGAATTTGTTCATGTAAAAAGTTGAGTTACATGTTTGGTTTAAATGGATCAACAAAAACTTATTTAATTAGTATTAAGACGTTAGTGAAAAGGGAAGATATGGTAAAGGGTTGTAGTAAAAAAGAGATGTGAGAGTTAAGGTTTTTGGAGATGATAGTGAAGTTGAAAATAGTGAAGACTTAAGAGGTGGTGAGATTGAAGCAGTGGATGTGAAATATAAAGATAATAGGTGGAGAAATTCAATTAATAAGTTTAGTAGCAATACCTTTAATAATAAAAGTAAAAAAATCAAGAGAATGATAGTACTAATCTATTTAAAATGGCTTTCTACAAACCTAAACAAATAGCACTTTATTTAAAAAGGAATTTAGTCCATTTAGGATGTAAAGTAAAATTTTCTTCCTAAACTTTTCTCATAGTTATAGGTCTGATTAATAGTTTAGTAGCTTGTGTAGACTTTTCCTCCTTGATAATATACCTTATAAGATTAACAAATGAGACTATAGTTGTTGGACTACCAACGGTACTAATTTAGAAAGAGTGAGCTTCCTTATGAAGATCTTCTTTTTAATGCCATAAAACTCCCAGTTCTATCTCTTAATTATCCAATCTTATTATAATTTTTCATCAAAAGTAAGGATATGTTAAAAAAATTTGTATTTTTGTCGCTATTATTCGACCATAAAATCCTTAATCTTAAGTTATAGGTTCATCTCATCTACTTGGTTATACCAATGATAGTGAGCCATATTTTCCTCTTTTTGAAGTTCAAATAACTAAGGAGAAATTTGAAAGAATTCATTGAGATCTCTGTAATTCCATTTCCTGTTCATTCTTATAACATCTCATTCTATTTACTCCCTTGAATTCATTCTTTACATATTGCCCAAAGAAGAATTTAGGTAATGTGAATATTTATAGTTGTTAAATAATCACAGAGTGATTGAATATGTAAATTAAAAGGGAAAAAAAAAGTGTTCTGCCATGTAAGAATCATATGGAAAGTATATTTATGATAGGTGAGGTTTTTTATAATAGTGATTATGTCTAAGTAGAATCTGAACAATCTTAATATACTTTTTAAAGATATCATATTATGTTCGTCAAAAATTTTAAATTGTCCTTATGTGGCTTAGTGAGCTTTTTAAGACTATTTAACTAATCTTAAAATCTCAAATGGTTTTTCTATTTCCTTTTATATATTTAATACAAATTCTTGCATACCTTGATTTAATATACTATCTGAATTGGGGTGGCTTAGAATATGTTAATGTATACATTACATAACGTATAGGTTTTTATATGTGTTTTTTATTTATTATAAAATATAAAAATGAAATGTTATTCATTAATTAAAAATCAATATTTTATACGATATATTGCCTTTATTTCTACGATCCAATTATCTATGCTTATTTCATTCTCATAGAATTAACTAATTAAAGGCAATTTACCAATAAAATTAGTGTACTACAAATGTATTTACATCTTTATTTTTTTCTTTTAAACATTCTCATGCTTTCGTTTTATCTTTTTGTTGAGTTATCTACTTTTATATATCTTAACTATCTAAAATGATATCTTTTTTCTCTAGATCCAATATTTTCTTGTATAATAAATCAATAATTTTTAATCTCATTTGATGGATATTTTTTAGCTAGATGCGAATCTTTTTGTATACACAATAGTTTTTAGGTGTAGATCTCGTATAACAAGTGAATCCTTCAAAAACATAATCTCTTTTATAGTGCAAGGACACTATATTAGACTATGGTTGTCTCGTGATTATTTTGAACCATTTTTAGTATTTAATTCTTTATGGAAATTGTTGTGATTGATATCACTTATATGCCATTACATTTAGTGATGGAAGCTTCGAAAACATTAACGATTCCGATGATTGTGTGGAAATAAATGAAAAGGATGGGGGTGTGAAATAATACCACAAATATGCATTTAATCTCATTGATAGTTGAAGAAGTGAAGAAGAAAACTTTGACAAATACCACCTTTTCCCAATCTAGCTGGAAGAATATTAAGGCAGGCCTTCAAACAAAGTTCAATAATGACTATATTGATGTTTAATTGAAGAATAAGTATAATGCATTAAGGCCTAGATTGAAGAATTTTAAGAACTTACTCAAAAAAAAATATGAATCAATTAGGACTCCTTCATCAATGAAGTTAATGATACAAATGGTTAAGAAAATCTATTTAAGGTAAAATATGTCTTTGTTTACTAACATATCATAATATAAAATATTTATTCTCATGTTATCTTTTCTTCATTATAGATGCAATAAGTGGCTCACAGATTTAAGAAAAAAGGATGCAAAGAGTTTTATATTTGTGTCATATTTGCACATCCATCAACTAAATCTCTATCAAATAGTACAGAAGAGGATCGTAGAATTGATGTTGATGAAAATTTCTCATATAATGAGAATGGAGATCAAGTTACAAGTTCTTTATCTAAGAAAAAGAAATCTCCTACGAATAAGAAGAGCTTTTGATTATGAATGGTGAATAATCAAAAAGAAAGAATTATTTACTTGAGAAAAAATTGATTGAAACATCATCCACTACAAAGAATGGATTTGGAGCCTTATCAATTAACTAAGAGACTAATATAATGATAGAATGTTTGAATTCCTTAAATAGATTAGGTGTTGAGGGTTTGCAGTATGGAAAAGTCATAAAGGCGTTACATCATTCTCCAATTTATAGGGAGATTATTATGAAGATGGCTTATGTAAAGAAGTTAAATTGAATTATGTCGCTTTAGTTACTTTGGTGTTATTGCATATTGAATTGTTATTGATTTAACACTTTTATAGTAGGAACTATACTATGGTTTGAACATTTTAAGTCTATATTTTGTATGAATATTTGATTGGATGTTTTTAACTCAATATTTTGTATGAATATTTGAAATATATGCTTTGTATGAATATTTTAAGTCTATGTTTTGTATGAATATTTAATTAAACCTTTTGACTGAATGTTTTAATTAATTATTTAATATTGGTATTGTAGATATATAGATTCCTTATCAGAACATATTCTGATGATGAACTAATGAAGGTACTTATTATTTCTCTAGTTGAAAAAGAAAACAAATATTTTCATTTGCAAAAGTAACTATGTAGAACTTTTGCTCTATCAGGTTATAACTGGATATTAGAAATTTTGGATGGGAATCCTACAAGGATTTAGGAGAACTTAAGAATAAGCAAGACAATCTTCTTAAGTTTATGTGATAAGCTGAAGAGTTTAGGAGTAGGAATGTCAATTTTGGCCCAGCCCAGCCCAGCTAGACTTGATTTTGGCCTAGGTTGACTGGGCCATAGGTTGGACATTGGTCGAGGCGACCCAACCCTGCTTGTGACTCGACCAGGACACTAAAAATGACATCGTTTTGTGAAAAAATGATGATATTTTCTAATTTGTTTATATATATATATAAGGTTGGGCCCAACCCATTGACATTCCTATTTAGGAGGTTTAATGCCAACAAGTCCTTTGATTGTGAAAGAACAAGTAGTAATTTTCTTGAAGATTATAAGGCATGGTGAGAGTAATGCAAAATGTTTTCATCCTTCAACCTGAACAATCTTGAAATACTTTCGCAAAGCCTTATATACAGTTAATTGTCTAGCAAAAAGAGTCATTACTCTATCATCCTTTACCAATACGTCTCATGAGATTCAACATAATTCAAAATTCTTTTCATATTTTTAGGTATATTCATATATTTAATTACTATTTTGTTATGTCCTTATTATTAATTATTATTTTAATAATGTAGTTTTATGTTTTAAGATTGGATAGGAGCAACAAATGATACGCATATTGATGAACATGTTCCAACCAATGAATAAATAGCATATAAAGGTAAAAGTATTGATTCAGCCCAATTTATTACTTATTGTTGTTCATTTGACATATGTTTCACATATTTAATGGCTAGATGGGATGGTACTACAAATGACTCTTGATTTCTTTTAGAAACAATGGAAAATCTAGCTAATTAATTTCTTATGCCTCCACAAGGTATTACATTATTTTAAATAAACGTTGTTATTATGATTAATTTTTAATAACTTTTTGTTAATATTATATTCTATATATATTAGGTAAGTTTTATTTGGTTGATTCAGGCTATATCAATATACCCGAAAGTATGGACGAAATTGTTGGACAAATATGAAATTATTATATTAATTCTAATTAATTTATGTTATCTTTTTATAAATGACAATAATATTATATTTTGAAGAATCATAATATGATGATATTTATTAGAATGACCTAATGTAATGTTATCGTTTATAGAATTTTATTATATACAATAGATGTGTAAATATCTTTAATTATATAAATATTCACACATTTTATTTCTAAGTTAATGAGAATTATTTAATTTAATTTAATATATTAAAAATTAACATAAGAGTATAACTGAAAAATAGAAATAGGATGATAAAACTAAAATTGTTTTTATTTTTCATTTTTATTACAAATCTCAACTGAATAGTTTTTTGTTTCAATTTTTTTAATTACAAATTTCAACTAAATAGGTTTTTTAAATAATAATAATAATAATAATAATGAAATAGAAGTAGAACCAAACGGACGCTAAGAATTTTAATTTCAATTAAGTTATAGTGAGTGAAGATAGACGAGAAAGAAGAGTCACTCAATTCTTTTTTCAACGATGTCGTTTTACCTATTATAAAACAACATTGATTCACATAAATAAAAGAGATGGTTCAAGCTTCAAGTCAGGTCAGGTTTAAATGTCTGAGCCTAAACTTGACTTAAAACCCAAAATTTTATAAAAAAAATTAAAACCTGACTTGAACTCTGTTCATATCGAATTAAGACTGCTGACTTCGAATTGGGTTAGACAAAGTAGGGCCCCAAGAAAAAATATTGATCTTACATATTATAGATTTCCTCAACATTGACCACTATACACAAAGGAAACAAAACATTTATGGATCTAGTGTGTGTATGGATCTTTCATAAAATTCATATAATCTAATCTTGTACACTTACCTACACGAGAAATGATGAAATATTGGAATAACATAAATTAATAGGTAGCTTCATTAGACCTTAAAGGTAAGAGGTATTATTTTGTATTATATAGGATATAATATATTGACCATATGGTAGATAAAGATGGCAATAGGTCAGGCCATATTTCAAAATTTTTGCCTGAGTTTAAGCCCAGTTCAACCCAATTTTATTTTTCAAATAAAAAATAAAAAATGAAATCATTTTACTTAAAATGACGTTTTTTTTATAACTTTCAGGCTTTAGTTGACCCTGGCATGTGTAGTTCGAGTTTAAACCTAACATAAAATTTGATCAAACTAAGTTGAATCTGTTAACTTCAGGTTAGGCTAGGTACAAGCTTTATTGTCAACTCTAGTGGCATAGAATTAAGGATGACATGCAAGTTAATAAACAAGATTAGATTGCTTTATGTTGTTAGAGAAAACTTCATGCAACGTCAACAAATTTTTTATGGCCAAATAACCAATCAGTTTCATCCATCTAACAAAATGTATACATTTTATTCTTCTATATATAAATATGTACAGAGAAAAGTCAATAGGAACACAAGAATTTCTTAGATTTTACTTTTTGACATTTTTGTTTATTTATAGAGGTTTAAAAATTAAGTTACAAAATGTAACATGTTATCAGAGCTTGATTGAGATCAGTTTGTTTCATTTGTTGGTCTGGCTTTATATAGTTTCTATAGATGCAGCACCATTTCTTTTATACTCTCACTATTTGATGTTTTGCCTCAATAACCATTTTTTATTTCAATGGCATCTAAACCTCCTTCACATTCCACTCATATCTTGAATCAAGATTTTGTCAATTCGTTTGCCACATATCCTACGTATGAGTTCTATATGCACCATTCTGATCATTCAAACTTTAGGCTTTCAACAAAAGTTCTTAGTAGTGACAATTTTGCCAACTGGAGGTGATCTTATGAAGTTGCTCTTTCTTCTGGAAACAAACTTGGCTTTATTAATGGAAAGCATCCTAAACTAGATAATTCATCTCCTTTGTTTACGTAATGGGAAAGATGCAATAACATAATAACTATTGGATTCTACATTTGGTAGATGAAGACATTGTCGACAGTTTATTGTATTGTTTTAATGTTGCAGAGATGTGAAAAGAATTGGAGATCATGTATGCTTATTCTACTAGGAATAAGATTTATTAAGTACGAAAAGAGATTTGTCTACTTAACCAAGATAATCTCTTTATGGCATCATATTTTATGAAACTCAAAAATTTATGGGATGAATTACTTTATTGGTGAATATTCTCTCCTATACTTAAGGTTCTGTCCAAGTTTTCAACAAGATTATTCATGATCAAATCTAATGTAATTTCTTATGGGCCTAAATGATGATTACAAAGTGATTAAAAGCAACATTCTGATGATGAGACCTCTCCCATCTGTCAATCAGGCCTATAACCTTATGATACAAGAGGAATAATAAAGACAGATTTCTAAAACTGCTATTAGTCAACTTAATTTTGACTCATTGGTCTTGGTTTCACAAAACAAGTTACAAAGGTTCTTTAATAATTACGAAAATTTTGGCCTTGTTATTCAAAGGAACAACTTCGGTAAAAGAAACAATTATTGTTGCACACACTGTAAAATTCTTGGACATTCTATGGACCTTTGCTTTAAACTTTATCTTAAACTAAGAAATGTTGGAAACAAAAGGTTGACTATTACTTTGGGTCATTATGATATTCCAGTTAACATTCGTGACTCTGATGGCTCTTTTAATACTTAAGCTAATAGAGTTTCTAATGATATTACTTTTATAACTAGTGAACAATATCAACAGTTCCTAGCATTGTCGTCTCATCACAATTTGGAGGTCTCTTCCTCTGATCCTATTGCATCCTCTACTATGATGGTAGGTAATTGCTTATATTGCTTTTCTTCTAAGCCTAATCTGAAATGAATAATTGATAGTAGAGTTATAGGTCATATTACCCCCACATCTTGACATTTTTTATACTTATAAACCTATTCCACATCATTGCATTATTACTACACCTAATGGCCCCAATTAAACATTGGTACTATCAAGTTATCCCCAAATATTATTACTTTCTTTTAAAAAGAAAAGTTATTCCCATATTACCCTTTCTCATATACTATATGTCCCTAATTTTCAATTTAATCTCCTTTCAACCAGCAAATTAACGAAACAGCTTTCCTCTAACTTTTTGTTTACACCCTCTAAATTTATTCTTCAAGTCCCTTCAATGAGAAAACCAATGGCTCTTGGTAGGGAAGTTGATGGACTACATTACATTAAATCCTGTAAACTTACAAATGGTGGAACTTCTAGTCTTGATTCTACGCCTTTGAATAATTATAGCATAGTTTGTAATGTTTCTACTTATTTGTGGCATTGCAGATTAGGTCACATTCCTTTAGCTCACTGAAATATATTGATGTTCTTAAATCTTGTAAACACAACTCTGATTCAATTTTCCTAAGGCAAAGTTTCATAGACAATCCTTTACCCTTAGTTCTTCTAGGGCTGAATGTATTTTTGAAATTATACATGTAAACATTTATGGTCTATATCAACATTATACACATGATGTCTATAAATACTTCCTTACTATTGTTGATGATAATTGTCATGCTACATTGTCTCATTTTTTATCACATTAAAGCAATGCTTTCCCTATCTTTAAAGCATTTATTGTTTACATTGAAATACAATTTCATGTTAATATTAAGATTGTTATATCAGACAATGTTTTTTAGTTTTTTTTTTTATAGTCAAGAACATTCATTCTATGCCAACAAAGGTATTATTCACCAATCTTCTTGTCGAGATACTCCCCAGCAAAATAGGAAAGTTGAAAGGAAACATAGGCATCTCCTTAACATAGCTAGATCCCTCTTCTTTCAAGCCAACCTTCTAATACAATTCTAGGGTGAATACCTTCTCACTGCCACATACCTCATAAGCAGAATTCCATTACTCATTTTACAATACAAATCTTCTTATGAATTCCTATATCATTACACCACCTTATCAACATCTCAAATATTTTGGATGCCTTTGTTTGTTGCTACACCTACAAAATGTAGAACTAAATTTGAAGTCAAAACCCATCCATATGTTTTCATAGGATATCCCCACTGGAAAAAGGCTTATAATGTGGTTGATTTGATTACTGGCAAGATCATCTCTTCTAAAGATGTTTTTCATGAACATTTCTATCCTTTTCATATTTCCATTCTTCATAAAAAAATTCTCATCTTCTGTTCTTCCTTCTCCCACCTTTAATACAGAATTTTCCTTCTTTTCCTTTTCTTTTAATGAGTTCTTTTTCCCTTATCTCAACATGATATTACCTCTACTCCCTCAAACCATCCTATTCCTTCAACTTCTCCTATATAAAAGTTCCCTCCTCTTAAAAGATCAACTCGAATTCATAAAGCTCCCGCTTAATTGTAGGAATATATGTGCTCTTATGCTAATAGCATCACCATTCCCTCTCATTGGTGAAATTTCGTCTAATTTCATCGCGTACCTCTCCCTCACCAAGCTCATGTCTCCATCCTCACTACATACACTAAAACTTATTCCTATCAAGAGGCTTCCATTAATTTAGATTAGGTTTTGGTAATTAAAAAAAAGATTAAGGCTTTATAGACTAACCATACTTGGGATGTGACTAATCTCCCTCTTGGAAAAAGGGTTATACCTTGTAAATGAGTATACAAGATCAAGTTAATTTTGATGGAACCTTCGAGAGTCTTAAAGATACATTAGTCATTAAAGGATGCTCATAAAAGGTTGGTATTGATTTTCAGGAGACCGTTTCTCTTGTAGTCAAGATGGCTAATGTCATAACTATCATTGCTTTAGCAACTCATAAAAATTGGGATTAGTTTAAGCTTGATATTTAAAATGTTTTTCTACATGATGACTTAGAGAAAGAAGTTTACATGAAAATGTCCGAAGGTATAGATAATCATCATAACAAGGTTTGCAAACTCAAAAAAAAATCCCTTTATGGCCTTACGTAAGAGTCAACGCAATGGTTTACTAAATTGTCTATCTCTAATGAGCAGTTAGGATATATTCAATTTAAGAATGATTACTCCCTATTTATTAAAAAGCAGGGTTTTGATCTTACCATTGTAGTTGTTTATGCTGATGACAACTTAGTGATTGGTTTTAAACTTGCTTAAATTCTAACTTTATAACAACATCTTCGATTAAAATTTAGTATCAAAGACTTGGCCAAATTGCATTATTTCTTTGGTCTTAAATTTGGTTATACTTCTCACGATATTACTCTCACTCAAAAGAAATTTACAATTGAACTGTTATCTAAGGTTAGAATTCTTGATGCTAGAATTGTATCCACCCCTTAGCTGTTAATATTCATCTAGCTATTGATGTTGGAGAGCTCTTACCTAATCCCACTTATTACAGAATGATCATTGGGAAACTCAATTACCTCACTCATACTAGACCAAATTTCGCATCTAATGTTCAAACGTTAAGTTAGTTTATGCAACAACATCGAATACCCCGTTTGCAAGCCTTGGAACATATTCTTAAGTATGTTAAAGGCACATCTTTTCAAGGTATTATGTTAAAAGCTAATTATTAGCTCAAACTTCAAGCTTTCTCATATTCCGATTGAGCCAGTTACCCTACCTCTTGACACTTAATCACTAGTTATTTAATTCAAACTTATTCAATCTCTTATTAGCTGGAAGAGCAAGAAGCAAAGCACTAGCTCTAAATCATTTGCGAAGACTAAATATAGTCATGTCATAAGCTGCCTTTAAATTACACAACTTGTAACGCTTTTGGATTAATTGAATATCCTGAATCTTAAGCTTGTCTTCTTATATTGTGACAATCAAAGTGCTCCACCCATAGCTAAGAATCGGATTTTTCTTGAGAGTACGAAGTATATAGAATTAGAATGTGACTTCATACACAAAAATATCATGAAAGGTCTACTACAATTCACATATCTGCCCGCAAAATGTCAACTTATTGATGTTCCCACTAAAATCCTTCCTATTGCTCTTCTACTCAAGCTCGGAATGTTGTTTTCTTCCTTCAGCCAACACTATCCACCTTGAGGGGGTATTGGAGAAAACTTCCTGCCACGTCAACAAGTCTGTCATGGCCATATAACCGACTAGTTTCAGCTATTTAACAGAATATATTTCTTTTATTCTTTTGTATATAAATATGTACAAAGGAGAGCCAGTAAGAATACAAGCCTTTTTCCATTTTTCTTCTATTTTACTTTGTCATTTACACTGTTTACGAAGGTCTAAACATCTTTATCACAAAATGTAGCACATGTAGCATCTTTATGTTTTGAAAAAATCACGATAAAAATGATGTGTAAAAAAGTCAAAAAATAGCATTAGTAGTAGCTCCAATTCTACATCTTAGACATGAAACAAATTCGGACTTACTTTATCCCTTTCGAGTTAAACTTAGTTCAAATGTTCAAACAACATAAACATAAATTTGTTGGGGGCATATAATACGAAACAGAAAGAATGGCAAGATGATGGCGCCAATCAATTTGCACAAGAGACTTGGTGATGAACTAATTGCAACCAGGGAAAGAGAACTCTAGATTGGGACTAACCCTAGCACTTGAAGCAGAAGTCCAATCAAGTAAGTCATATTGCCCTCATGGAAAAATTAAACTTGGTTTCTCGTCATTATCATATGACTGAAAATCAAATAGCAGAGAATTTTGAAAAATTATGTTAAAAACTTAAATCTAATAGCAAAATGCAAGTACATTGAAATACTTTCCATGTAAGACGAAAACTATGAGCACTGTTAAGAGAGTTCGAGGAAAATAGTGGGTGGTTAATAAGGATAAATGATCCAAATACTACACCCAGATGGAAAGATGGTTAATTTTGTGTGTTCATAAGTCAGTCTTAAATTGAATGATCTGTACTAAACGAACTTTGTCTGTGACTTGTTTACAATTTCTTCGAGGTATATAGGAAGACAAAAAGGAAACGACATTCTTACAGTTTTGAAATCATAGTCAGAGAGGTACAATATACACAGAACACTGATAAGACTGAGACTGGCTTAGCCTACGGCCATAAGTATGCAAATCATGCTTCACGTTGGACATTAGGACTTTCTTCATCTTGGTTTTCACTTTCAGATTCTCCATCCCTTTTCTCACTGAATTTTAATCTTAGTGGACGGCCCATTAAGTCCTGACAAGATTGAAAAAATCACAAAGCTTCCCCACTATAACATACTCAAATAAAAAATGGATATCAACAAACAAGAAGACTAATCTGACAGAAGGAGCTGACTTGTTGAATGTATATCTGAGAACGCATGAAATGATAACCATCATCAAATTTATCATCAGTGCGCAAATTAAAATCGTCAATAAGGATGAAATTCCAATCTATTCTTCATTCACTGTATTGAATATCAATGATAAGCAGGTATTTATCTCATAAAATTACCCCAAGCTTTCTAGTTTTCCATTCCCCCAGATGACGTATAACTAATTACGACAAACCACTGAGCAACGGAATTGTCCATTTAGAAAATTCAGGCTTGGTAAAATCATTGGGTTGAAATTTCTTTATCCATATAACGGGCAAAAAGATTGTAATAATTAATGACCACTTCATGTTACACCAACTAACTTAAGATAAAAGAAGAAAAAAAGAGTCAAAAGACAAAAGGTAAGAGATAGAACCAACTATTGGAAGCTATAATAAGGTAACCACGTCTAATTTGTCAAACTTAGTTGGCTGGCCTATCATACATAATAAAATAAATAATAGTTGGCCAATTTGGCCAACCATACTTTCAATCTTCTGAGATACAAGATAAACAAAGAGAAAATATCTCATAACAATATAATAAAATAAAAAGAGAGACAAGTAGGGTGAGAGAAAAAGAAGAGAAAAAAATATTATGTATTTTTTTTATGGGTCTAATTTTTCTCCTTGTAATTCTTCAATTTTTCAGTAATAAAATTCTTTTATCCTTACCCATAATTTTTACCCTGATTTAGGATTTTTTCACGTAAAATCTGATACTTATGAAAGCAGAGAAGATAATTGCAAATCTTAACATGCTAAAAAAAGTAACTTTGTAAGAAGGAGAGACATTTATTACGATGACTAGTCCAGATGACAAATTTGCAATGGCGTGGCGTAAAAAACTTGAACATATGTTAAAACAAGGAATGAAGATACTTACAGAGAATAATCTACTTCCATGTCTTACAAAAGTTTCACCACCCTTTTGTGAGCATTGTATTGTGAGTAAGCAGCATTGATTGAAGTTCAACACATCAAAATTCAGAAGTAAAAAAAATTCTAGAATTAATTCACTCTGCTATAGGGCAAGAATTAGTTACGTCCCTAAGAGGAGCAAATTTCTTGGCATCATTCATAGATGATTATTCGAGAAGATGTTGGGTGTTTCTTATCAAGAAGAAAGCAGATGTGTTTCCAATCTTCAAATTTCACAAAGGGATGGTGGAACTCGAATTTGATGAGAAGATCAACTGTTTGCGATCAAATAATGGAGGAGAATATACTGTTAAAAAATTTGATGAATTTTGCAAGCAATAAAGTATCAAAAGATAGTTCACAGCAGCATACAGTCAACAAAATGGAGCTGTAGAGCAGATGAATAGCACTCTGTTGAAAAAAAAAGAGCGATAATGAGAACTACAAGATTAGATAAGAAATTCTGGACAGAAGCAGTCAACACTGCCTATTATGTGGTGAGTCGAGCTCCATCAACTGCAATTGAGTTGAAGACGTCGATGGAGATGTAGCCTGGTAAACTAGTGGATTATTCCAACCTCCATATATTTGAAAGTCCTGCCTATATGATATTTAATGCTCAAGAAACTACAAAGTTGGATTCAAAATTTAGAAGATGTATTTTATTAGGACATGCTGAAGATATGAAGGAGTATCGTCTATGGAATCCCACTGCCCACGAGATTATTATCAACAGGAATTTTATCTTCATAGAAGATAAGGATCAAGAGCAAGCAGAAAATGTTAGCATTGTATAAGAGAATCTAGAAACTACAACAGTATAAGTGGATAGGGAAGTTGATCAACATAATTTTTCTAAAACTTCACTAAAGCATGAAAAGCAAGAACCAGTTGAATATGATGCTACAGATACTTGAAGATCAACTCGTCTAAGAAGAGCACCGAGTTGATACTTAGACTATATTATAGAGGATAATATTGCATACTGTCTTTTAACTTAAAACGGGAAGTCATCAACTCCTCAAGAAGCAATGAATAGTTCAGATGCATCTCAATGGATGATAGCAATGCAAGAAGAAATTAAAGCACTTCATAAGAATAAAACATGGAAGTTGATGTCATTATCGCAAGGAAGAAAGCCCATTAACAATAAATGGGTTTACAAGATCAAGCAAAGTGGTGATAATCAAGTGGAGTGATATCATGCTAAATTGATGATAAAAGGATATGCTCAGAACAAAGATATTGATTTTAACAAAATATTTTCTCCTGTAGTTCGACTCACTGTAGTTTCAAGTAATTCTGGCAATATGTGCTATATTTGACTTACATCTTGAGTAGTTAGATGTGAAAACTACATTTTTCATAGAGATCTTGAAGAAGAAATTTATATGCTTCAATCAGAAAGTTTTGAAGAAAAAGAAAAAGAGAACTTAATTTGCAGGTTGAACAAATCTCAGTAAGGTTTAAAGCAGGCGCCGAGATATTGGTATAAGAGATTTGATTCCTTCAACATGAGTTTTAGATACAGCAGACTAAGTGCAGACCATTGTGCATATTTCAAGAGATTTAAGAAAGACGATTTTATAGTCTTGCTGTTGTATATGAATGACATGTTAGTAGCAAGCTCTAACAATAATCGTATCAAAGAATTGAAGACACAGTTGGCTAGGAAATTTGAAATGAAGGAATTGGGACAAGCAAACAAGATTATAGGGATGCAAATTCATCGAGCCAAAAATAATAGGAAGTTTTGACTTTTTCAGAAGAATTATTTGAAGATTTTGTGGCGATTCAATATGCAAAATTGTAAGTCAATTTATACCCTTCTTCCTGTTAATTTTAAGTTATCCTCAAGTATGAGTCATAGTAATGAAGAAGAGAGAATAAAGATGCCTCGAGTACTATATATATCAACAATGCGGAACCTAATGTTCGCTATATTTTGTACAAAATCAGATATTGCACATGTAGAGGGTGGGAGTGGTTAGTCGATTCATTTCGAATCCTAATCGAGAGCATTGGAATCCAGTTAAGAGAATTCTCAAATATATCAAGGGAAGCTCAGATGTTTCATTGTGTTATGAAAAATTAGATTTTACTGTCAAAGGACACGTTGATGCTGATTATACAAGTGATCTTGATAAAAGTAAATTCACTACTGGATATGTGTTTACATTAGCTAAAGAAGCTGTGAATTGGGTTTTAAAACTGCAATCAGTTGTGGCTACGTCAACAACAAAAAGAGAATATATAGTAGCTACACAAGTCAGTAAAGAAGCAGTGTGGTTCAAGATGTTGGAAGAAATTGAGTATAAACAAGAGAATATTATTCTATATTGTGACAGTCAGAGTATTTTGTATCTTGCAAAGAATCCAACATCTCATTCAAAGACAAAGCATATTCGAGTTTAATATCACTTCATTCGTGAAAAAATGGAAGAAGGAATGATAGACATGCAAAAAATTCATACAATGAATAACTTGACAAATTTCATGACAAAAACAATCAATGCTGATAAGTTTATATAGTGTCGACTCTCGTATGGCCTAACAGAGACGTAAGTAATATAAAGCAACAAGGTAGAAAGAATTGTGTGAAGATATGATTGATTCTCAATCAAATCTTCAAGTGGAAAAATTGTCAATCTTAGTTGGTGCCTAACATGCCTAATAAAAACAAATAATAGTTGGCCAATTTGGACAATCGTACCTTCAATCTCCTGCCTATAAATATGCAGGAGATAAACAAAGAGAAAGCATCGCATACAAGGAGAACAAAAATAAAAAGAAAGAGAAGTGGAGTGAGAGAAACAGAGAGACAAAAAAAAATCTATTTTTTTATGGGTCTAATTTTTCTCCTTGTAATTCTCCAATTTTTGAGTAGTAAAATTCTTTTATCCTTACCAGTGATTTTTATCCTGATTTAGAGATTTTCCACATAAAATCTATGTGTCTATTTTATCTTTAATATTTTTAGTTTTATTTTAGCTGCGACCCTATTTTGTCCAAGTCCTAATTATTCCTAGCACAATTGACAAGATGAATCAAGGATGGAGATTGCATAAATATTGAATCTAATTCCTTCCTAAGCGTGATGGTACTATATGAACACAGTATTAAGAAAATCACAAGCTGAGGATAAGATTTCACATTGCAATTTCAATAAAGATTCTAAAAGCAACTCCAATCAACATAAAAAAATTGCATATATATATCAGAGGCGGAGAAACATTGATCGATGATGTAAGTGAATAAGCTCTCAAGGCTGTTTATACATTTGTTTACCTTTCCATCAAGAGCTGAAATTGCAGCCTCTGCTTCCTCCCTTGTGCCAAAGGAAACAAATCCATACCCAGCAGATCTTCCACTAGGACTATCAAAAATAACTCTACTTGACACAGGCTTGAAATTGGCAGAAAAAAAATCTCTCAAATGGCCAGACCTAACCTTCCAAGAAAGATTAGAAACATAAAGCTTATGGCGTGTCTCTCCACCAGAGACACCTGGCTGGGAAGGAGGAGGAGGTTTCTTTAAACGTTTTGCAAATTGCACCCTTATAATCCTTCCCGACACTTCCTGCATAACAAAATCATGGAAGCCATAAAACATTGAGTTTGTAATTGATTCATCAGCACAATTCCATCTCTCTTACACTTAACGATGATCAACGTTTGCAAAGATTAGCAGAATAGCTCAAGATAGCGGGATTCATAGCAAACTAGGCACGTCTTGTATGAAGACACAGAGAGAGAATCTATAGAACCTTAGGAGGGAAAAACCGACCAGAAAATACCCCCAAGTAAGGAATTGAAGAACTTGAACATCAAGATTCTTCTTCTGAACATGGACAACAAAAAGGGGCTGTCTATCCCAGGGAAATAAGAGGAAGAAGAAAGTTGGAAAAGAAAAAAGAACTAATAAACACTGAATAGGCAAGGGGACAAACTCCACGATGTAAGCGAGAAGCTGCAAAACAAACTGAACAAAGATTTTTAGAAATTGTCGAACATCAGAAAAGCGTGATGTACATCCACTGAACGAAGAGAAAGAAGGTGTAAAATACAAGGGAAAGTGGAAACGAGAAAAGAGGAACAAAAGAATACGAGCTTCCAAAACTCCTGGATGAATAATCCGTTGAGCTCACATGAACATTACAGACATCACTGAAATATAACACGAGCAATTTCGTATTTTTACAAGCATTTATACAAATTTTGGTTTATCAAAGTCCCATTACAAGCACACTTTTCGACTTCAGTACAACACCAGAGAAGGGAATTTATCAAAAGCAGAAAAACTAATTAAACACGTACATAAGAGTCGAATTTATCAATAGCAGCCTGGGCTTCCGCTCCAGTAGACATTGTCACAAACGAAAAGCCTCTACTCTTCCCATTTTTCTCCTTTATGACCTACACATAGAAAACAATAAAACTATTAGACCCCACATCATCTAGTCACAAATACGAATAAAGAAAGTAAATTTGATAAAAAGAAAGAAACTTTAATGAGAAAAGACCTCAACATCAGATACAGCTCCACACCGGCCAAAGAGCTCCTTTATATCGGCAACAGTGCAGGACCAAGGCAAATTGAGCACGAATAGCTTTCTCTTCTCATTTTCTTCCTGGGTTTGCTCTGTTTTGGTCTCTACAGCGATTTCGCGAGCTGCAGAGCAGATTCTAAACCAAAGTTTTCTGCTCGTAGAACAATTGCTAATTTCAGAATAAAGTGGAAATTTGTTTAAAAACAGACGACCACAAACAGGAATTGGAGCTTTCAGTGAGAGTAATAATGGTTTGGAAGATGAGAGGAGTTTAGAAGAGGAAGAAGAAACAAATGGATCGAACGAGAAGGTAGACAGTGCAGCCTCTAATGCCTCCATTGCTGAGAAGATGAAACCAAAGTCTCAACGAAGAAAAGTTGAGGGAACAGATATTTTATTAAAGAGATGGGTCGTTTGCAACGTTAAACAATAACATCTATTTTAACTGTTTATTTTAATAATTTTATTTTAGTTTCTTTTTTTATGTAAGCAATTTTATTTCAGAATCTATTTTTTAATAAAAATATTTAATTTTGATTATTAAGATCATTATAAATTAATTAGGTAGATAATTTGTTTTTAACCTACCATTAAATTGCTAATGTAGACTGGATAAACATTTCATAAATTATCTTGTGAAACTAATAATTTGTCTTGCAATACTTAAAAGGAAAATTTAGATGTTAACAATCCTTCGTTCAACCCAAGAATGTTTTCTTGTCTGGAAGATTTGGGTTGGATAATGGGGATGTCAAGGCGACCTAACGAGGGATCAGATCACCTGATGTAATTTTTTTGGGGTGAATTTGGAAACAGAAAACAAAAGGCCTAAAGCCTAGAAAAGAAACAGAACAATCATCATTGTGTAAAAGCTGGCGAATTCCTGACGTAGCACTCTCCTACACAAAACACCGATGATGAAAAGAAAAAGAACCATGTTTTGCCAAAAAGTCAATATACTAATTGCCCTCCTTAAAAATATACTAATACAGCAAACCCAAGGCATCCACAAAAGACACCTGATACCCTCAATAATAACGAAGGATGGGAATGCGGACAATTACCCGAGATTAAATTAGTAGCTACAAGAGAGTCTGATTCTACAAGAATCCTCGTAAAGCTACGATTCCATACTAGAGAGATTCTATGAAAGATGGCTTGAAGCTCAGCCAATATGTTAGTCGTTAAATCAAGATAGCCTTAAAAACCGACAATCCAACGCCCAAATTTATCCCTGAACAGACCACCAAAACTTGCATTATTTAGATTTCCCAAAGAGCTACCATCCATATTAAGTTTAACAAAGTTAGGACGAGGGACCTTCCAAGAGACCTATTGACTCTTTTTTTCTATGTTATTATTACCACCCATACACGTATGAATACACTCAACAACAAGCTTCAAATACTAGCGTTGTTGGCTAAACAATGGCATAATCTCATGATAATGAAGCTCCTTAATTCTAGCATACCAAATAATCCAAGCTCCAACAACGAATTTGATAACATTTTCAAGATGACAGGTAATGTCAAGCACATGAGACACAATCCAAGCATCAATATCAAGATGGAAAAAAAGAAGCATTCAGGGTTACTAAAAATAGCATTCTAGACCTACTTCTGTTGGGTCCCGTTTCGAGCTATCCGATTTGTTTCCGTTGTGTTTTCTTTGTTTCCGAGATTACGTAAATCCGTTCTTTCGTTTAGGATCCGTTCTTTTGTTTTGCCTTCCGTTTTCCGCTTTTTGGGTTGGGGTCCAGCATTTATGGTATCAGAGCAAGAGTGAAAAGTGTAAAGTTTAAGAGGTTGAGTTCCAAAAACGGGACCTAACATTTATGGTATCAGAGCCCAGTATTAGGATCTTACTTGGGCAATATGTTTGTTAAGATTGAATTTGTGAGAATG
>JANSVA010000005.1:13626953-13665487 GCA_025504915.1 Erythroxylum reticulatum | reverse complement strand
CACTACACATTTCCACATAATGGTCCTGTGTAGTCGTAAACTTGAGGGAGTCCATGAAGGAGCTCCGTGCCACTAGCAGGTAGGCAAGAGAATCCTTTAACTTGGTCAACGTGCACGTGACATTCTTGAATGGACTACACCAAACCCACATAACATGTAACTCATGAACGAAAAATAGTTTGCCCAATTGGCACATTTTTGGAAACTTGATTTCATATACTTAGTATCCTTTCAAAATCATTTCCATTTTTGTTTCATAGTTCATCCACAAAATTAATACACACATCATGTAACACTTTCTCAAAGCATTTAAAGAACAATGAATACACATTTTAGAAGTAGTTGAAAACATTTATTTCTCTTTTCTTGAAAGAAACATTGGTGGCTTATTATTCAATTATAAAAATGTAACTCACCTTAGTTTCCTTGCTTGAAAACTTGCTCAAGGGTGTCTCTCCTCTTCCTCCTCTTGCCTCCCTTCAAACATTAGCAAAAATCCCCATTCAAAATGAACTCCAATTGGAAAACCCAAAGAACTATATACATGAAATTGTCCCTAAAATACTTATACCCATGCATTTCCTAAGATCTTTGAACCAAAACCCTTCCAAAAATCCAAAAGATTTAACATAAGCTTACCTTGAATCTTCACCAAACAATGAATTTCTCGGCTCTAATGGAAGCTCTAATCTTCCTTTTTCTTTTTCCCTTCGTAATCACTCTCAAAATTCCTTTTGAAGGCTAAGAAAACTTGAAACCTAGCTCAACGCTCTTTTTTCTCTTAACCTACGACACACTCTCTCCCTTCTTTCTTATTTTTTGTGATTTCTCTTTCCTTTCATTCTTCACCAATGTTTTTATCTTCTAAAGCACAAGCCCACAATTCCTTCTTCCCATTTTGCCCCTCCTTTAATGCCTTAAAGTTTTCCCACTTAAGTAATCTTCCAAAAATACCCCTCATGCAACTTACCACCTTAACACTTTAATTCAATTTACCTATATCATGAAATCCTACTCACTTTAGTATGCTAATTAATTACAACATAAATTAATCTCGTAAGACGCCAAAATTAATCTAATCATGCTTATTCATCAAGAAAAAAATTCGAGGGTCAACATTTCTCCTCTTCTTAAAAGAATTTCGTCCTCAAAATTCTTACCTCAATCGTTAAAGAGGTGTGGGTACTTCTTCTTCATAGCCTCCAAGGGCTCCCATGTGGCTTCTTCTATAGAATGGTTTCTCCACAGGACTTTGACTAGCTGAATTGTCTTATTCTTGGGCACCTTCTCCTTAGTGTCCAAGATCTCCACTGGAGTTTCCTCATAACTCATATCATCTCTTAACTGAACCTCAGCGGTCTGAATGATGTGAGGGGGATCTGATCTATATCTCCTCAATATGGAAACAAGAAAGACGTCATGAATCTGTGATGATTCCAGTGGTAGCACCAATCTATAGGTTAATGGTCCAATCCTCTCTAGAATCTCGTAAGGACCTACATATCTTGTACTTAACTTACCTTTTTCGCCAAACCTTATGACTCATTTCTAAGGAGACGTCTTAAGAAAGAATTTCTCACTAACTTCATACTTCATTTCCTTTCGGTATGAATCAGTATAACTTTTCATTCTATCCTATGCTACCTTAAGCTGTTGCTTAACCAAATTAACCTTATCGACTGTCATCTGAAGCAACTCTGGCCCTATTAGTTTCCTCTCTCCTTCTACATCCCAACATATCAAAGTTCTACATCTCCTTCCATACAATGCTTCATAAGGAGCCATCTGAATTCTCGAATGATACAAACTATTGTAAGCAAATTCGATCAATGGCAAGTGTTCATCCCAATCGCCTTTGAAATCCATCACACATTCACTAAGTATTCCCTTAAGGTCGAATGGTCCTCTTAGATTGATCATCTGTCTGAAGGTGAAAAGTCATGTTAAACTTCAATTTGGTTCTTAGAGCTTCTTGTAAGCTTCCCCAGAATCTCGAAGTGAATCGAGGATCCCTGTCAGAAACTACGAAGTCCAGAATCCTATGCAGTCTCACTACCTCATCAATATACTTATTTGATAGTACATGCAGAGAGTTAGTCTATTTAATTGTTAGAAAATGGGCTGACTTTGTCAACCAATCAATAATGACCTATATAGCATCATGCTTCCTACTGGTCTTGGGCAAACCCACTAGAAAATCCATGGTCCCCCGTTGCCACTTGCACTCAGGAATGACCAATGAACTTAACTTGCCAAAAGGTGCCTAGTGTTCAGCCTTGACTTGCTGACACACTAGACACTTGCTCGTACATTCCGCTACATCTCTCTTTATGCCTTTCCACCAGAAATGCTCTTTCAGATCTTTGTACATCCTGGTGCTAGTTGGGTGCATGGCATAAGGTGTATTGTGTGCCTCATCCAGTATTTCCTCCTTTACTTCCTTGACATTCGGAATACAAAGCCTGTTTCCAACAACCATAAGTCCAAGCATCCCTTATTACCACTTTAGATTTCTTGCCATTCTAAATTTCTTCTCAGAGCTTACTCAATTCTGCATCCTGTGCTTATAACTCCTTAACTTTTTTCCTGAGTATCGGTCTCACTCTGAAATTTACAATAATATAGTTTGGTTCCTCCTGTTTCAAGCTTATTCTAAGCTTTGCCATTTCTTCCAATAACGACAGATAAATTGTTCAGACATGAGCTATAGAGGATTTCCTACTCAAGGCATCTACTATCACATTCGACTTTCCTAGATGGTACTCAATCAATATGTCATAATCCTTGAGCAACTCTAACCACTTTCTTTGTCTCAAATTCAGTTCCTTTTGGCTCAACAAATACTTAAGACTTTTATGATCTGTAAAAACCTTCGTTCGAATCCCATACAAATAATGTCTCCAAATCTTCAAAGCAAAAATTATTGCTCCAATTCCAGATCATGGGTGGGGTAATTCAACTCATAAGGCTTTAACTGTCGTGAAGCCTAAGCTATTATCTTGTCTCCTTGCATCAACACACAACCTAAACCTTTCCTTGAAGTATCACTGTAAACTGTATAACCTTTATCTCCCATAGGCAAGGTCAGGATTAGAGCACTTGTCAATTTATGCTTAAGCTCCTTAAAGCTCTTCTAACATTCATCACTCCAGATAAACTTCTGATTCTTCCTCAACAACTTGGTCCTCCGAGCAGTTATTATAGAAAATCCTTCCATAAATCTCCTACAATACCCTGCCAGACCCAGAAAACTTCTCACTTCTGCCACTATCTTCGGTGTATGCCAATTCACTAATGCTTCAATTTCTTTGGATCCATATATTCTCCATCTTCCGAAATCACATGTCCAAGGAATACCACCCTATGAAACCAAAACTCACATTTGCTAAATTTGGCATAAAGTTTTTTCTCCCTCAGTGTTTGCAATACTATCCCGAGGTGCTCCTCATATTCCTCTTCACTCTTGGAATAAATCAAAATGTCATTGATAAATAGCTGTTGGACCCACTTTCGAAGCCCAACATCGAAATCGTGAGACGTGAACCTAATACCTTGTAGTTTCCGGAGCCTAACAATCTAGAGTTATAAAGTGTGAGCGGGCTTCTTTGTAGGGTTATTTCAATGACTCCTTATTAGCCATCATCTCATAAAGGTGATGTGCCCACACCAGTTAAACACCAAATCACAATTTGACTTCTTCAAAACAATTGTAGCTCTTTGTTTCTTGTCTATTTTGAAACAAGAACCACCTCATTTAGAGCTTTATAGCTCAAGATATGCCTAAAAATTCAAGTACGTTCATAATCCGGTTATGCTCTTCCAACCAATCCCTCATTTTCTTTCCATCAATATTTTTCAAATCTACATCAAAAGCTACCAATTTTTAAAAAGAGGTAGAAAAATGCATTAGGAGTCTATTCCTTTAAGAATCACATCATTTGGAGGTCGAGTGATTAAGTTATGGTCAAAAGAATCAAGTATGTTTATGTCCTCAATCATATTTTACCTCTCTTGGGAGAATTAGCATAACTTTCTCTACAAACCTCAGATTGGGGTCATTATTAGACGGTTTGAAAGAGAACTTTTAGAGCTTTCGTGAAGATCCAAAGTGAAATTCAATCGTCTACAGGGTCAAAAATGTGTCCAAGCGATAAGATCAAGTGAATAGTACACCAGACGATATGACTTCACCACCAGATGATACGACTTCACCAGACGATACGTCATCACCAGATGAAGCATCCTCATCAGACGATCCATCCTCACCATATGATACATCTTCACCAGAAGATACGTCCTCACCAGATGAAGCGTCTTCGCCAGACAATACGTCATCACCAGACGATATGTCTTTACCAGAAGATACGTACTCACTAGACGACATGTCATCACCAGACGATATGTCATCACCAGACAATACGTCCTATACTCCTGAGCATCTCCACTTATAAGTACCATAACTTTTTACTCAGATATCCAAAAATTGCATACTTTATAGCGTTGAAAAGCTAGAAAGACAAGCTACAACTTTCATGAGACAATTTTTTTAAATCTAACCTAGATTAATCTAGATTTTTTCCTAAAGTCAGAACACGAATTTTTTCCTTATGGAAGACTTGAAATTCTGCATTATGCAAACTTGGAATGCTCTCAGTATAACCATTCAGCTACCAAAATGATTCATTAAACTCTCAAATCTCAACTCATTTGTCTCATCACCTTTAACTACATCTGATCAGTTAAAATTCCTATCTTCCTTTCCATAGTATCTCGCTTATACATACATATATATAGATATATATATCAACTTTAGTTGATGATTTTGGAACATAAATCGTTGATATATATATATATATATATCAACTTTAGTTGATGATTTTGGAACATAAATTGTTATATATATATATAACGATTTATGTTCCAAAATCATCAACTAAAGTTGATTTCTTCTTCACGTATATCTAATTTCAACTCACATCATCCATACACCATTCACTCTTCATTAACATCAAAAGAATAAAGTTTTTACAATGCTTTAGTGGGCATTTCGAGCCACCTTACATCATAGTCCAAAAATACCAACTTTACAAGAACAATAATTTCTCAAAATGCGACTAAAGCCTTGTTTTACATGATCTAACTTCAAAAGAACAAAATATACAAATTAGAGTGAGGCCTTGACTTTCTACTCAATCACTCGATATCTTGTTCATCGCCTATAGATGGGGAGGAATGGGGATGAGTTTAAAGCTCGTGGGTAACATTTTTATAATCAGTAATAAGCAAAAACCCTTGAAAACCCTCATGATCATAACAAATTTTCTTGAAAAATCCATACAACATAAATTTCTCAACTTGCATAAGTCAAACAATTATCAAACTTGTCAACACATATAAACACATAAGCACATCATAATGGTTTGGGCAGATCCATAAACATAACGAACTACTCAATTCCACTTAATGGTCTTGTGTAGTCGTAAACTTGAGAGAGTTCATAATGGAACTCCATACCACTAGCAGGCAGGCAGGAGAAGCCTTTAACTTGGTCAACGCGCACGTGACATTCTTGAATCAACTACACCAAACCCACATAACATGTAATTTATGAACGGAAAATAGTTTGCCCAATTAGCACATTTTTGGAAACTTGATTTCATATACTTGGTATCCTTTCACAATCATTTCCATTTTTGATTCATAGTTCATCCATAAAATTCATACACACAACATGTAGCACTTTCTCAAAGTTTTTAAAGAACAATGAATGCATATTTTAAAAGTAGTTGAAAACATTTATTTCTCTTTTCTTGAAAGAAACATTGATGGCTTATTATTCAATTATAAAAATGTAACCCACCTTAGTTTCCTTGCTTGAAAACTTGCTCAAAGGTGTCTCTCCTCTTGCCTCTCTTGCCTCCCTTCAAACATTAGCAAAAATTCCCATTCAAAATGAACTCTAATTGGAAAACCCAAAGAACTGTATACACGAAATTAACCCTAGAATACTTATACCTATGCATTTCCTAAGCTCTTTGAACCAAAACCCTTCCAAAAATCCGAAAGATTTAATATAAGCTTACCTTAAATCTTCACCAAACAATGAATTTCTCGACTCTAATGGAAGCTCTAATCTTTCTCTTTCTTTTTCGCTTCTTGATCGCCCTCAAAATCCCTCTTGAAGGCTAAGAAAATTTGAAACCTACCTCAACTCTCTTTTTTCTCTCAACCCACGACACACTCTCTCCCTTCTTTCTTATTTTTTGTGTTTTATCTTTCCTTTCATTCTTCACCAACGTTTTGATCTTCTAAAGCACAAGCCCATAATTCCTTCTTCCTATTTTGCCCCTCCTTCAATGTCATAAAGCTTTCCCACTTAAGTAATCTTTCAAAAATGCCCCTCATGCAACTTACCACCTTAACACTTTAATTCAATTTACCTATGTCATGAAATCCTACTCACATTAATATGCTAATTAATTACAACATAAATTAATCTAATTATGTTTATTCATCAAGAAAAAAATTCGGGGGCCAACAAATTTTTGCATTTTATAAATAATTATTTTATTATAAAATAAAAGTTGATCAATTTGTCATATTTTTATATAACTCGTATTTTATAAATAATATATTTATTTATTAATAATTGATTAATAATTGATTTTTCTTACCATATCAATCCAATCAACTCTACAGTTAATTAAATTTTAAATCGTATTGCTACGATTGGACTCAAAACCATTTTTTAATTTTATTTTTGTTGGACTTATTGATTAATTCTTTTTATATAAACATGTTTGACTTAATACCAACGAAGAGTAACAACTATATTAGGAAATAATATACAAATTTAATTTTAAAATCACAAGAAATCTTTACTCTTTTTACTCTTTATATTTCTTACTAACAAGAAATTTTATCTGCTAAGTATTTACAACTATATTAGGAAATAATCTATAAATTTAATTTTAAGTACACTAACAAAAGTCCTCTAAGGACGTAATAAGGTAGAATTAGGCCAATTGGTGATCTATTGTGATTCTATTTCCAATCAATTTTCTAAAGAGAAGTCTTCAAATTAAGAGAAATTGTTAGATACGATTTAGAATGATGCATTTTGTCATCCCTACTTAAATATAATAAAAAAATTTATATATAAACTCTCTAAAATTTATTATTAAATTTAATCAGTGTTTATTAAATTAAAAACATATCAATAATTAGTAATATTTTATTTTAAAATAGATGAATGTATGACATAATATTCTTGTGTGTTCTTCTCATTCTACTAAAATAAAATTTTTAAATTTTTTCAACAATTATGTGATTTCAATTTTTCTTCATACTTTCAAAACACTCATCTTAGAGTTACAGACGATAACAATTATAATAACATTATTTAGAAATCTTGCTTACATGCAGAGTTTGGAAAAGTTCAGTAGTATATAACCTTATCCCTAACTAGCAGAGTTATTGAATAATGATAATCTTATTCCTCACCCTTTAATATGAAGATTTGAACTACAAATTCAACTACAAGATTATCTTTTAATATCATTATCTGCAAGGTTAAAATCAAATCAATGACAAGACTTACTCTTACTAATAACCCCTTATACTTAAAATTAGAAATTAAACATTTTAATTTTACTTAATTTCCACTATAAGTAAATTTAACGAATAATTAATAAATTATAAATTTGATGTCAGAAAATATTATTCAATTAGAAATATGTCAATATGATACTTAAGAAAGTAACAAGATGAATTATGCATATACGGTTTAAGTTATAAATTATAAGCTAAATTAATATTTATTAAATATTAAGATAACTATTAGAGACTATTTAATTAGTTTAAAAATGGGAGCCAAATTATTAGTAAAGTCAAACATTAAGGGTGTTAGCTGAAGGGTTATGTTTTACGATTTTGATGACAACTTTATAATATTTCAAAATTCAAACTGGATATATTTCTTTATATAGGCAACGATATAATTCTTAAAAAGAAATAAAATTATAGAAATAATTGCTTCATTTCTTACTGGAAATTCTTTATGAACTTGCCTATTCAAAAATGGTTTCAAGACATCCAAAAGGCTTTTACGAATTTGAATAATTAGCTTCGGAAGTCTTAACAAAACATCTGAATATCGAGGATTTTAGTATAGATAATATGAAAAATTAAGCAACGACTAGTTGAGGAAAATATTTACATAAGGAAGAGCCACTGCATTTGCAAAATACACAAGACTTGCGAAATATCTTAGAGCATCAATATCCTTGAAAGTTATAACAAACTCTTTGTGCTTTAGAAAGTGATATCATTATATTAAGAAAGAATGTTAAATCCTTCATACATTTTTTGTTGAGAGCTTATAGAGGCTAGCAAAATACTCCTATTGTGAAAGGTTGAAGAACCTTAAAAAATATACATTTGTGAGCTTGAAGAGGCTCGTCAAATTACTACTTGGCTTTTATAGTGAAATAGTCAAGTTAGATACTTAAGGACTGGACGTAAGCTTTGTTATAAACCGAACCAGTATAAATCTACTATGACATTTTCTCCCTCTTCCTAACTTTTAAATTTTCACATTATAAGTTTGTGTTTTCAGGAGGCTCCTTCAGTTTTACAATAGGCTTATTCTATTTTTATATCGTAAAAAGTTCCTTTCATTTTAAATGTTATCAGGCCCCTATCGATTAATAATATCCTTTCTTTTTAAGCGGTGTAGGCTCCTATCGATTAAATACACTCTTTTTATTTTAAGAGTTAGTAAGCTCCTTCCAATTAATAGGATTTTTTTAATGTTAACAAGATCCTTTTGAAAGTTTATAAGACTTTTTATTTATAAATTTCTTTTGTAGCAGGATCTTATCAATTTGAAAGTACCTTGAATTTTATTACAAACAACTCACCTACCTCTTGCGTGTGTTTATTTTATCATTTGGTATTAGAGTGAGGTTTCACATTTATTTTGTTTCATAGCACGTGATAGATCATGACAAACAATTTGAGAAGCCTTAAAGGATAATCTGTCTCAAAGCCTCCTTACTTTAATGGAAACAACTACTCATACTAGAAAGAGAGAATGACAATTTATCTCCAATCTACAAATATTGAAATATGGCAAGCCATTAGAGTTAGAGCTACACTTCTCGCTATAGAAAACATAGATGTGTGGTCTAATGTTGAAAAAAGGAATGCATAGTTAAATGCTAAAACAAAACATCATCTGATATATGCATTATCTCTAGAAAAATATATCTTACTACTCTACAACAATGGAAATGTGGGATAAACTACAAGTCACCTTTAAAGGAACAAATGAGGTAAATAAACATAGAATAAGCCTTTTAGTACATCAATATGAAACTATTGGCATGAAACATGGAGAAACCATAGATGAATTCTTTGGATGGTTCAATAAAATCATTACGGCCTTAAAGAACTTGGGAAAGATATATCTCAATGATGAACTTGTAACAACGATTCTAAGGTCACTACCAAAGGAATGGAGACCAAAGGTGAAAACTTTGGAGACTGCAAAGGATCTCGATACCATCTCACCGATTGATTTTCACATTTTACGATGATTTTAAAAATTGTCATCAAATGAGCACCCCTTGGTGAAGATATGTCACAAAATGTTGACCCTTTAGCGATAATTTCTAAAAATCGTCGCTAAAAGGTCCTCATTTGGTGCCAAAAGATGACCCTTATTGACCTTTTTGGTGACAAATTTTGGAAATGGTAACTAAAAATGGCCCTTAAGTGTCACCAAATGTGCTAACTAACTATAGGAAGTAACGGAGAAAAAATAAAAAATTTGTTGATACCCTTTTCTTGTCTTGTTGTTCTGTTTCTCTACATATAGAGATTACACGTTACTCCTATTTTCTAAACCTCCCATTGTGTTTATGCTTCGTTTGCACCGACTTTGGATTTGATTACGTACCCATTTCATGTTTGGTGGGATTGGAGAGTTTATGACACAAGTGGTACCTGTAACATCCTGTTACTCATGTTAAGGCGAGAATAGTGAATTATGAAAAATTACTGAGAAATTAGAACATGCATATCATGCTTTGCATAGTTTTGCACATCTATGAGAATTTTGATTATTGCACATGAATATGATTGTACATGCATTCATTGACATTTTCCAGGTATAATTGAGGTATAAATGCGATTAAGATGTGAATTGTGAATTATTTGTTGTGAAAATTTTATTTGGAGCATTATATGATTATTTTGGAATTTTTTGGTGAATTTTAGGAAAATTTTGAAAATTTGTGTATTTTGGACTAGGGAAAAGCAAAGAAATATGGACTAATCATAGCATGACATGTGTCAATATAGCACAATGACATAAGTATTACATATACAAAGACATGTAGTTACGTGTTTTAGACAAAGGATTTTCCTGCAGCTTTTGTTGTTCCTCATTTGGTTTTGATTTTCGCCGTAGGCATCAACACTAAAATCCTTGTAATTCATTAATCATTGAAACATCTGATACTTGATGCAAACATAGCAGTCTAGAGATTGATCTGCTTCATTTGTCTTTGCTTTTCCCTCCATTCACTGAAACCTTTTCTTCAATCTCACTGTTGGGTTTTTGCCGAAATATCAAGTAAGTTATGTCTTGAGCTTTATTGAGTTTTGTAAGTTATTTTGATGATGTTTTACTGTATAAATGAATACATGCATGAGAAGTTTAGTAGTGGATTTCGGTGTATGAATAAGGAATTTAGGATAACAACAATTGTATTTGGAAGTGCTAAACACATCTGAGTTAAATTTGTGTTGAGAATTTGAAAGTGCAGTTTTGGTGGTAATGAATCAGATGAATGATTTGTGAAATAGGGATATGAAACAGGTTCTGTTTTGGGTATGGAAAAGTGCTGGAAAGTTGACGTAGAAATATATATACCCTGTTTTGGTTTAGAGAAATCTGAATGTGGTGATTTCACTATTCATGCATGAAATTGTGAAGTATTTTTAGAGGTGATTTTTACATGAATTTAAATGAGCTAGATGATATGAAATGAATTTTTGGTGAGGTTGTGAAATAGAGTTGCTTAAATGATAAATTTACAACGAAATGAATGAGTAGGAAAAAGAATGGGAAAAATGCATAAGATGAATGTAGAAAGTGAAACAAAATATAGAAACTAGAATTTATAAGTGTAAGAATTACATTTTGATGTTTAAGTGTCAATTTTAGGTTTTTGAATTGTTGTGTGTTGTTGAGTTGAAATGAAGTTAATAGAATTGGTTTAAGTGTCTTAAGTGTAATTATTGAAGAAGATTGAAGTGACATTAAAGATTTGGAAAATTGCAATAGAGAGAGGAAGTTTTGGATTTTTTATATTTGGATGGTAACTTGAATTTGATTTTCGCTTGGAATTTGTATTGGATACAAAAGTGTAAAAGAGATGATTTAGAAGTGATTAATCTAGAAAGCATATGAAAAATGGAAGAAGAAGCTATTTAGCATGGTGAAGAAGATCACGACATCATTTTAGAAGGTTACGAGTCGTGATCATGCTTAAGCACGGTCGCAAAAGCGTAGATGTTTGGGTGAACTCGCGATCGTGCATCTGCACAATCGCGACCAGGAGATTAAACTCACGATCGTGCAGACGTATGATCGCGACTTTCAATTATTTTTCTGAAAGTTGAACATCCTTTGATATTTTTGTTATAAATTTTGCTCCTGATATCCAAATGACATGAGACTTAAACCAATGGATTCCTAACACATTTTTCTACCACTCTTTAAACATTGGTAGCTTTCTGAATTGATTTGAAATATATTGATTGAATGAAAGTGAGGGAATCTGTTGGAATAGTATAAACTGGAATATTTTACTGAACATACTTCGGTATTTTGATTATATTTTGATCAGTAGGTATCCAAATGGAATTATTATTGATATTAAATGAACTAAAGTTGTAGGGTTACAAATTGTCTGAAGAGATCGAATTTTAGTTCTATCATTAAGAATTGCAAAATATGACTTGAAGTTGAATATAGAGTACAGTTATGTTTTAAGAATAGTCCAAAGTAAATTGAGTATAACTTTCAGATTTCTGAATCAAATTATATGATTAGTGTTATTACAATCTTAAGACATTGGAGAACAACTTTCTAGAAGGAAGTGTTGCCTAATTGTATCAATTACCTTATCCGAATGATCATGTAAAGTTGACCCAAAGGTGTGTTGTAAGAAAAATATGAAATGATCAATTAGATTATGAAATTGGTTTCACATTGTTTTATTATGAGCCACACCCTAAGTTCAAATTTTATTTATGAGGGTTTTGATATCTGAATGATTTGGTAATAAGAAATCGGTAAGATACTAGGATTTGTCATTGAACATGCATTGTGCATTTTTGATAGACATAGATGTGCATAAGGAAATGTTTATACATTTGTGCAAAAGTGTAATATTTGTAAATGTTTTTTGTATGATTTAGAGGAGCACGTTAGATGAGAGTCAGACATTGTCAGACCATCCATGCAATCACATCTTGGAGAGTACTGTGAGTCAACCTAGATGATTTTCCTAGGATTGATTATATTTGTTTAATTTTCAAATATTAAATGTTTATGAAATCCAAACTTAAAGTCCGAGGAGTTTAATATTTGGGAATGTGTTGAAAGTGTTCTATGTGTATTTGAATTTGGAATGATGTTTGAATTCTCAATGTAAGTTGAATGCTGGACTTAGGTCCGATGACTATAAGGTTTTGACTGTGCATCATATATGATTATTATACATGGCATATTTTGTATTTTATACATTTCATAAAATGCATTCTTAGATAAAGACATTGTGACTGGAGTAGCCAGTATGAAAACGATTGCACGTAGAGCTTTGCTCCTTGATTTCTGATTCTGCACATAGAGCTATGCTCCGTGATTCTGTTCTGACTGAGCCCTATGGGTCAATATTTGTATAAGTATGTGATAGGCACTCGGTCACAACAATAAGAACGAATGTGAGTCTCATGCATATTTGATTAAAATTCATTGAATGATTTGCAAAGCTAAAATAAATGATAAATCGATATGAACTATTTGACTATATGAACTGTGTGATTATATGTTATGCCATGTTAATGTGAGTATTTGGAATTTACATGTTCTGAATGAATATTTATGAAATATGTGATTTGTGTTTGCAACTTGGGTGAAATCATCAATTATGGTTCTCTCATTGAGTTCACAAAACTTATCAAAAATTGCAACCTGGCTTTTCAGGTACGAGATAGGAGACCTAATTTCTTAATCTGGACTAGAGGAACATTTTGGACTAGTTATAACTCAGAGGTCTGTCAGTTGACATCAGAAGAGTTGTAAATTTGTATTTTGTAGTTTTTTTTTCTATAACTGATATAGAGTTTGTAAAATACAATGTAAACTTTCGTGAATGAATGTAATGAAAGGTTTTAAATTTTCATGACTTTTAATTAGTTAGTTGATGCCATGTGTAAGTTGGATATGTTTTTGCTCTAACATACCATTATCATAGGATATGTGGTTGAATGTCATTAGATGTTCGGGTATATACTTTATGGTAGTAGGATTTTACATTTTTTAGTATCAGAGCATGGTTTAGCATCTTTAGAGACACAATATGATCAATAGTGAGAGATTTAGAAAGTGATCATAATTTTTGTTTGTTATAGGTCACCTTCCATAGGAGATCACATTGGAGAGTCAGCTGACATGGAGTCTGTAGGAGCCAATGTAGAGTCTCCTGTACTTGAGTTTGCTCCATTGCCTCTAAGAATTCCTGTGAGGCAACAAAGAAGATACGATAAATTGAGAAAGCAGGGGGCTATGGACTTCTATGAAATTACAAACCGGACTGAGGCAGAAGGGTGGTTAGAAAGAATGAAAAGAGTGTTCGACCAGATAGACTATGAGAGAGATGAAATATTTGATTATACGGTCTCATGACTGCAAGGTCCCACATACCAGTGGTGGAAGACTGTACCAAACAGTACCACCAGACCTTGTAGTTTGACCTGGGAAGATTTTTTTAGGGTATTCTGAGAGAATTATATGTCTAAGATTTATACAGATCGGAAGATGAAAGAATTTTTAGACCTGAAGCAAGGCAGACTCACAGTGGCAGAGTATGAGAAAAAATTCAACGAATTAAGGGGATATGCAATTGAATTGATCCCAATTGAGGAAGATAAATGTAAACGGATTGAAGACAGTTTGAACATGGAAATCAGAACATGGCTAACCATTTCTAATTTGGGCAGTTTTACAGAACTCTAAGTGGCCTCAATCAGAGTTGAATAGTTGTTAAAGGATAGTTAAGGTGAGTATAAACATGAGGTTTGAGGTCAGAGGCAAGATAAATCTCAGGCTGATTCTGGCAGAAGCGTTAGAAAGCATCAGAACAAATCGTCTTGATTCCAGCCTAGATCGAGATAATTTAAATTCCAATCAAGGGGTGGATTTGTTCAGTATGGGAGAGGTAGAGGGAAAATGTCCTCCAATCTGTCACAACAGCTACCTGAGTGTGAGCATTGTGGTAAAAAGCACGATGGTGAATGTTGGAGGTACATGGGAGCCTATTTTCGTTGTGCTTCTATAGACCATATGATCAAAGATTGTCCTGAGATGTTAGGATCACAGTCTGGAGTTAGAGGAGGAGCAATGTCTGAGACAATGGTTCAGTAGAGTAGAGCTGGCAGAGCCACAGAAAGAGGCAGAGGTAGAGGCAGAACCTAGTCATCAGGGCCTAATGTTAGGACTGAGGTACGAAGTAATCAGCCGTAATCTCAGACTAGAGTTTATGCCATCACCAGAAAAGAGGCACAGAACTCCCCAGATGTGGTAGTATGTGTGTTGAATGTTTTTAATTTTGAAGCATATTCATTGGTAGATCCAAGATTTACACATTCGTTCATCACACCTCATCTGGCAACTAGATTATATTGTAAGAGAGAGTTACTGAAATGTGGGTTAGATGTAAGTACTCCAGTGGGTAGCACAAAAGTGAATGGTGAGGTATGTAAAAGGTGCTTAGTTCGGATTGATCAGGTAGAGTTAGAAGCTGATTTAATTATACTGTAGTTGAGAGAGATAGACCTCATCTGAAGCATGGATTGGCTCACTGCTCATAGGGTAGTGATGAATTGTTATACTAAGGAAGTAATTCTTGAATCCCCTAATCAGCTGAGAGTGGTGTTTCGAGGAGTTAGTTAGGTAGTGCCAGCCTGACTAATTTCCTACATGAGTGTTTTGAGACTGATCCGAGGTGGATGTGAGGCTTATTTAGCCCATGTAGTTGATACCCAGAATGAACAAACCATTTAGGATATTCCTATTGCTAGGAAAATTTCTGGATGCGTTTCCTGCTGAAATACTGGGATTACCCCTAAAAAGAGAGACGGAGTTTACTATTGATATTTTTCCAGGTACCACTCCTATATCAATTCCTCCATATAGGATGGAACATATGAAACTGAAGGAATTGAGGATCCAACTGTAGGAATTGTTAGATAAGGGTTTTATTCGACTTAATGTGTCACCTTAAGGAGCTCTAATATTGTTTGTGAAGAAGAAGGATGGAAATCTTAGATTGTGTATTGATTATTAGTAGTTGAATCGGGTAACAGTTAAGAATAAGTATCATTATCGAGGATCGATGATTTGTTTGATCAATTATAGGGAGCTCAGGTGTTCATAAAGCTAGACTTGAGATTAGGATATTATCAGTTGAAAATAGCTGAGGCGAATGTATCGAATAGTGCATTTAGAATAAGATATGGGTACTTCAAGTTTTTGGTGATGCCGTTTAGATTGACTAATGCCCCGATAGCTTTTATGGCCTTAATGAATAAGTTATTTCAACTTTATTTGGATCATTTTGTAATTGTCTTTATTGATGACATTTTGGTGTACTCAAAGTGTAGAGAAGACCATTATGCATATCTGAGATTGGTTCTCCAGATAATGAGGGAGAAACAGTTATATGCTAAGTTCAATAAGGGCGAATTTTGGCTTGATCAGGTAGTATTTCTGGGTCACATTATGTTTGGATAGGGCATTCAGGTTGACCCCAAGAAAGTAGAAGCAGTGATGAAATGGGAGGCTTCGAAGAATGTGTCTGAGATTTGGAGCTTCCTTAGATTAACTGGCTATTACATAAGGTTTGTCAAGCGGTTTTCACTTATCTCAGCCCCTTTTACAAAACTTCTGAGAAAGAATGTGCCTTTCAGATGGAGTGATGAGTGTCAGAGGAGTTTTGAGGAGCTAAAGCATCGATTAACTATAGCACCTGTGTTAGCTATTCCATCTAGCTCTGGAGGTTATGTTGTATAGTGATGCTTCACACCAGGGTTTAGGCTGTGTACTGATGCAGCATGGCAAAGTAATAGCATATGCATCGAGATAGTTGAGGTCTTTAATTATCCAGTTAATGATTTGGAACTTGCTGCAGTAGTATTTGTTTTGAAGATTTAGAGGCACTACTTATATGGTGAAACTTTTTATGTATTTACTGATCATAAGGGTTTGAAGTATTTATTAAGCCAGAAAGAGTTAAGTATGAGACAGAGGCGATGGATTGAATTGTTGAAAGATTATGATTGCATAATTGAATATTATCTTGGTAAAGCTAATGCAGTAGCTGATACGTTAAGTCAAAAGTCCAATAGTAGTGTGGCACAAGTACATTTCTCGAGGTTATCGAGCCTAGTTCATTTGAGAGCACTGAACGTTGAATTAAATGTCGAGCATAATGAAACATTGATGGTTACATTAAAGTTGAGATTGGTATTGCTTGATAGAATTAAAAAGACTCCGAATAGAGGTCCAAACTTAGTGAAGTTAATTGAGAAGTTGAAAGTGAAGCCAGAATCTGAATTTAAAGTTAAAGAAGATACATTGTGGTTAAAGCAAAGATTATGTGTACTTGATGTTGATAATTTGAGGAAAGAGACTTTAGAGGAAGCTCATGTAGTGACTTATGTTATGCATCCTGGTATTACCAAGATGTATAATACATTGAAACAATATTACTGGTGGTCGGGAATGAAAAAGCAAGTAGCAGAGTTTGTTTCTAAATGTATAACTTACCATCAGGTTAAGGCTGAGCACCAAGCTCCAGTTGGAAAATTACATTCGTTGCCTATTCCAAAATAGAAATGGGATGAATTACTATGGATTTGTTATGGGTTTGTTGAGGACTCTGAGGCAACATGATGCCATTTGGGTCATTATGGATAGACTGACCAAATCGGCTCATTTCTTGCTTGTGAGAGAAAATTTTTCACTAGATCAGTTAGCTTGACGATACGTGAATGAAGTTATGAGATTACACGGGGTTCTTGTGTCCATTGTATCGGATAGGGATCCCAGATTTGCTTCGAGATTTTAGGGTAGCTTACAGACAGCTTTGGGTACAAAGCTAAATTTCAGCACATCATTTCATCCTCAAATAGATGGTCAGAGTGAGAGGACAATCAAGACTGTCGAGGATATACTCAGAGCTTATGTTTTGGAGTTTCAAGAAGCATGGGACTAATATGTCGCTTTAATTGAATTCGCCTATAATAATCAGTATCACAACAATATCGGTATGGTTCTATATGAGCCGTTGTACGGTAAAAAGTGTCATTTGCCTTCATATTGGGATAAAGAGGGTTTAAGGATTGAAGGTCCATAATTGATTCAAGACACTATTGATAAGGTAAAATTGATCTGTAGCAGAATTAAAATTGTACAAGATAGACAGAAAAGCTACGTGAATCAACATAGGAGAGATATAGAGTATTAGGTGGGAGATAAAGTATTTTTGAGAGTATGACCTTAGCGCGGTGTACTGAGGTTCGGTAAGAAGGGTAAGCTAAGTCCGAGGTACATTGGTCCTTATGAGATAATCGAAAGAATTAGACCATGGGTATATAAGTTAGCCTTACCTTCTGAAATGGCTCAGATACATAATATGTTTCATATGAGTATGCTTAAGCGATATTAGTCGAATCCAACTCATATGATACCGATTCAGGAGATTGAAGTCTCTAGTAATCTGAGTTATATTGAAGAACTAGTTAAGATAATTGGCTATTAGAATAAACAATTGAGGAATCGAGTGATCCCAATGGTGAAAGTCCTTTCGAAGAATCATTTGAGTGAAGAAGCTATATGGGAGACGGAGAAGCATATAAAGAATCGGTACCCCTACCTATTTGACCATTCAGGTAAGAATTTTGAAGACAAAAATTTAGTTAGGAGGGGAGAATTGCAATATCCTATTACTTATGTTAAGGCGAGAATAGTGAATTATGAAAAATTACTGAGAAATTAGAACATGCATATCATGCTTTGCATATTTTTTCACATACATGAGAATTTTGATTATCGCACATGAATATGATTGTACATGCATTCATTGACATTTTTTGGATATAATTGAATTATAAATGCGATTAAGATGTGAATTGTGAATTATTTGTGGTGAAATTTTATATGGAGTGTTGTATGATTATTTTGAATTTTTTGGTAAATTTTAGGAAATTTTTGAAATTTTGGAGTATTTCGGACTAGGGAAAAATAAAGAAATATAGACCAATCATATCGTGACATGTGGCAGTATTAAGTATTACAAGCAGAAGGACACATAGTTATGTGTTTTAGATAAAAGATTTTCTTGCAACTTGTGTTGTTCCTCATTTGGTTTTTATTTTCACCGTATGCATCAACACTAAAATCCTTTTAATTCATTAACCACTGAAATATCTGATACTTGATGTAAACTTAGCAGTCCAGAGATTGGTCTATTTCATTTATCTTTGTTTTTCCCTCCATTCATCAAAACCTTTTCTTCAATCTCACTGTTGGGTTTTTGCTAAAATATCAAGTAAGTTATGTCTTGAGCTTAACTGAGTTTTGTAAGTAATTTTGATTATGTTTTATTGTATAAATGAATACATGCATGAGAAGTTTAGTAGTGGAGTTGCGGTTTATGAATAAGCTGAATGAGGAATTGAATTTATTACTGAATTAGGATAACAACAATTGTATCTAGAAGTGCCAAACACATTTGAGTTGAATTTGCATTGAGAATTTGAAAGTGCAGTTTCGGTGGTAATGAATCAAATGAATGATTTGTGAAATAGGGATATGAAACAGTTTCTGTTTTGGGTATGCAAAAGTGCTGGAAAGTTGACGTAGAAATATATATACCCTGTTTTGGTTTAGAGAAATCCGAATATGGTGATTTCACTATTTATGCATGAAATTGTGTGAAGTATTTTTAGAGGTGGTTTTACATGAATTTAAATGAGTTAGATGATATGAAATAAAGTTTTGGTGAGGTTGTGAAATAGAGTTGCTTAAATGATAAATTTACAATGAAATGAATGAGTAGGAAAAAATGGGAAAAATGTATAAGATGAATGTAGAAAGTGAAACAAAATACAAAAACTGGAACTTACAAGTGTAAGAATTACATTTTTATGTTTAAGTGTGAATTTTGGGTTTTTGAATTGTTGTGTGTTGTTGAGTTGAAATGAAGTTAATAGAATTGGTTTAAGTGTCTTAAGTGTAATTATTGAAGAAGATTGAAGTGAGATTAAAGATTTGGAAAATTGCACTAGAGAGAGAAAGTTTTGGATTTTTGATATTTGGATGGTAACTTGAATTTGATTTTTGTTTCGAGTTTGTATTGGCTACAGAAGTGTAAAAAAGATGATTTAGAAGTGATTAATCTGGAAAACACATGAAAAAAGGAAGAAGCTGTTCAGCGCGGTGAAGAAGATCACAACATTGTTTAAGAAGGTCGCGAGTCACGATCATGATTAAGCACGATCGCGACATCGCAAACGTTTGGGTGATCTGCACGATCGCGACCAAGAGATGAAACTCCGCACGATCGCGATTTTCAATTATTTTTCTGAAAGTTGAACATCCTTTGATATTTTTATTATAACTTTTGCTCCCAATATCCAAATGACATGAAACTTGAATCAATAGATTTCTAACACATTTTTCTACCTCTCCATAAAAATTCCTAGCTTTCAAAATTTACTTGAAATAGATTGATTGAATGAAATGAGGGAATCTGTTGGAATAGTATGAACTGGAATATTTTACTGAAAATATTTCGGTATTTTGATTATATTTTGATCAGTAGGTATCCAAATGGAATGATTATTGATTTGATATGAACTAGAGCCGTAAGGATACAAATTGTCTGAATAGACCGAATTTTAATTCTGTCATTAAGAATTGAAAAATCTAACTTGAAGTTGAATATAGAGTACAATTATGTTTTAAGAATAGTCCAAAGTAAATTGAGTATACCTTTCAGATTTTTAAATCAAATTATATGATTTTGGTGTTATTAGAATCTTAAGACATTGGAGAACAACTTTCTAAATGGAAGTGTTGCCTAATTGTGTCAATTACCTTATCTAAACGATAATGTAAAGTTGATCTGAAGGTGTGATGTAAGAAAAATTTGAAATGATTAATGATTATGAAATTGGTTTTAGATTCTTTTATTGTGACCCAAACCCTAAATACAAATTTTATTTATCAGGGTTTTGATATCTGAATGATTTGGCAATAAAAATTCGATAAGATATCTGGATTTTTTTGTTGAACATGCATTGTGCATTTTTTATATACATAGATGTGCATAAGGAAATATTTATACATTTGTACAAAAGTGTAAAATTTTTAAATGTGTTTTGTATGATTTAGAGGAGCACGTTGGATGACAGTCAGACATTGCCGGACCTTCTAGGCAATAACATATTGGAGCGTAATGTGAGTCAACCTAGATGATTTTCCTAGGATTGATTGTATTTGTTTAATTTTCAAATATTAAATGTTTATGATTTGTTTATAAAATTCGGACTTAAAGTCCAAAGAGTTTAATATTTGGGAATGTGTTGGAAGGGTGTTCTCTTTTCCTCCGATAGTGCTCTTAAACTCAGAGCTTATTCAGATTCAGATTGGGGTACTTGTCGGGACACAAGCAGATCTATTACAAGATTTTGTGTATTCTTTAATTCTTCCTTAATTTCCTAGAAAACCAAGAAGCAAACAATCGTCAGCCGTCGAAGCTGAATATCACGCCTTGGCAACCACAACTTGTGAAGTGCAATGACTTCATTATTTACTCGGGAAACTCCTCTTGGCTCCTCCTATTACAACACCGTTGTTTTGTGACAACTAATATGTTGTTTACTTCGCTCAGAATTCGGTTTTTCACAAACGTACTAAGCACATTGACATTAATTGTCATGTGGTTCACGAGAAATTACAGCATGGTGTTATTATGTTGCTTCCAATTTCTTCTGCCAACCAATTAGGTGATTGTTTCACTAAAGACCTTTCATTGACTCTATTTCGGGATTCTTTTCGCAAACTAGGAGTACATAACATATACTCACAAGTTTGAGGAGGGGTGACATAGATATATTTGACAGTTAAGTTATTTAGTTTGGAACATGCTGTATAAATAACTCTCAACATGTTATGATGTGATAGATTTTCTACCTTTGTATTTCGGTTATTCTGATATAGGTGCATACGTAATAATATATTGGAAAAATTATATCAGGTTACAAGAAAGTGTGGTAACGGCATCACTGACCTGAAAGGTAATTGTAAACGTTAATTACACTAATTGCAGCAATCCTAACGTATTATTATAATGCATTCACAATTACAATTACAATTACAATTATAGAACATAATTCACAGATTTGGCTAAAAGATCAAGAGAGTAAGTGTATATGATTTGATTGTCAGATAAAATTTAAACTTTCTTTACCCACCAGCCATAGGGTTCGATGTCTAATTCGTTATCTTACATTACTTAATGCCGAAATTTGATTTGCAGGTATTGTCAGTCGAGCAAGCTCCGGGCTTAGTACACCTAACCAAGTGTTCCGTTTATTAGCTAGCAATAAAGGAGTACAGTGCAGTATGCGGTGAATGCTTGAGCCTAAGATCCACTTCTTAAGAATTTGTCCATAGACATGGATTGTTTAGATTATCAAAATTCCACTCGCCAACAGGGAAAGTACGCGAGGAGCAATGCGCTCTCTTGGAGTCTCCTGGAGCCCTGAAACCACAAGTTCACAGCTGAGAGAAATCAACTTTCGGTGCACACCGCAAATTGCGGTACATGTCCCCATACCTTGACACCTTTACTCTTAAAAATTATACCGAAAGTTCTAAACGTCAAATCCCAATAAATAAATACAAGGAAATGTTGTTTTTTAAAGGCTACAGGTCCATGAAATTGTCAAAAAGCAAAGCGTCCAACAGAACCAATTAATCCCGGCCACCCTGACAACAATTAGCTCACAACTCGAGAGAAACCAAATAAAGACAAAGTCTCCACTCTTTTTTCAAGTATACCCTTGCTTGTATCTGCGAAACAAGTCCTCTGTTTTCGCATTTCTGAAGGCACAACAACCTGTCAAATACAAGCATATTAGAGCAACAAGAGTAACGAGTAAAATTATGTCTGCTCTTCTCCATTCCTTCTTCAAATTAGCCAACAATCCGGCTTTGCATGAATCGCAATTGTAGCAGAGTTGGTTTTGGTCATTGTTCCACTGGAGACAATCCATGTCCGCAGCATTGTTAATGGGACTGATCCAATACGTTGGATTCACAAATGTGTATCCACACTGTGTTGGGGGCTTACAGCATCCTGACTATTAAAAGTTCAAAAAGTGAAAAGGAAGAAAAGTTAAAGATGAGACTATCTTTTGGGAAAAGACTTTAGTGTTATCACATGCTTCAAGAATCCTGGCACTCTTGAAATAACGAAGATTAAGTTGCTCTTTAATTGGAAACTTGAAGCAATAATAGTACCTGAACTTGAAAATTAAGCTACCTGGTTCAGAGTAGTAATTAAAAGATAATCATTTGTACCATTCTCCATTCTAGTGTGACTGTTCTTTAAATACTTTTTGTTGAGGAGAAATGCTAGAAATGTGAATAAAGAAATACAGAACATAGAAAATTTCCAATGAACCCTGGTTTCCTATATCTTCACATTTAATTTTCGTTCAATTTAATAACGATATTTCTCATATTTGCCTATAAACCTAATACCAACATCACTATATTTTGAGATCCACATACTATCTAAAGAACAATCTTTTCTTTGAAAAACTCATTTTAACTAATGATCAAAGATATGTTTACTGTGTTGTAAGAAAAGATGACGTTTTTAATTTTGACTGTTCTTGTTTCTTACACCAATTTATTAAATATGAACACGTAAGGACAAGCACAAAAGGAGCAAAAAATACCAGAAACTATTATCATTCAACAAAATATAACTAGCACAGATAAATTACCTGCAATGGTGTAAGACGAGCATTGAAGAAGTCTTGAGCCATGCGATAACTCTGGTTCAACTCAGAGCACATACTAGTCGAGCTAAGGCAGCCTCTGATACGATCCCACTTGAAAGGACCTTGAACCCTTCGCCGGAGCCAACCGGAAAAGTCATCTAGACGATATTCTAAGTAGGCTCTATTCGGTTCAAGGTGACCTGACCCTCTAATGGTGACCATATAGACAAAAACCACCAAACTTGCAAGCAAAATTATCAGAATGAGCATCGCGACTAGATAAAATATAAGTAGCGATGGGATTCTCCAAAACCCTCCAACAAATCCTGCTAGAGCCACAACCAAAATGAGAATTCCCAAAATAATGACAGGCCATTGCAGAATCTTCACACAAGAGTTGTCAGGCTCATTTGCAAGCCAAATTCCTGCACCAATTACTGGAATAGATAGCAGCACTGCAACAAAGTTGATCGCGCCAATGACGTTATTGCTCGTTGCCATTTGGTGACTGAATCCTGCAACGATGGTCTTGAAGAGTATTTTGTATTCTCGGAGCTCGAACAATGACCTTGGAAAAGAAAAGAGGGTAGAAAAGTGGTGATGGGTCTGTTAATAACTAGCTACAGTTTTTGGCTTTGTTCTCACTTCTTTAGCCATATACCCCACCGTGCTTTTGTTCCTTGCCTTGGATCCATGAAAGCTCCTAAAACAAGCTAGAACAATATTTAACGCTGTTTAATCTTTAGGTCTAATCACTTTGAATATTAACTTTTTGAAAAGATGTACCTGGTACAGGAAAGGAAAGAAGAGGAAGAAAAAGATGCAAGTTGTGCAACTGTTTTATATGATGAGTAAAGGAGAGAATCTCAGACAAGAAGTGTCTCGTAAGTCATATGTTCCTAGCAGCGTCCACATTAAACTTGATGAAATTTGGAACCCCGACAAGCATATTGGATGCCACTCTGACAGCTATAATTTATGTTACTGAAGGCCGCAAGAAATTGAAGGTTGAGTTGAGCCTCGATCCAATCAGGAAAGCCTTAAATCTTAAATTGAAGAACTTGGCGAACCATGCGTACGAAACTTGCTAGAAATTGATGGTTTCTTTAGAAATTTATAAATAAGATAATGAACAAGTTAGCAAAAGAAAATTTGCGTAATCTAATTGCATACCAATTAATCTTCTAATACTTGAAATTAATCTTATGAGTTATGGCGATTTGTAAAAGTAGTCGTGGGTTTCAAGTAAAATAAATTCACTTCATTTATATATAATATATACATATTATGTTCACTTTACTAACAGAATTTTCTTTTGGAAAAGGTATGAATAATTACATTAAGCCAAAAAGGCAACCAAAATGAGAGTTCTAGTACATGAAAACTTGTAAACAACAAAGAAATGAACTAACCACAAGTTGAAAATTTAATCGTCGTAATGATTTACACATGTTAGCTACACTCCCCGGTGTGATTTGAGAAAATAAAGATCCAATCCTTTATGTATGTATATGCTAATTTGTGTTCTTATCCTCTACAATAAAAGGATACAAAACTGTAGGTTAGAGATGTTTTTATGATGAAAAATTCGAATATTTCTTTCATCCCACACAATAGTAACAAGAAATGATAAGGAAATGCAAAAATACCATCTTACAGTTCTATTTTGGAATCTCATATTAGTGCACAAATCCTTCATCTGACGTGGATTCTATGGGACCTTAGTGATTAAACATCTATGTAATAAAGCTTTCCAAGTGTTGAACACATAGTTGCTTTTGAAAAATAAATGATCACAATTTTTTTAAGTCAGAAAATTTTATACAGATATAAAGGTATGTACAATGTTAGAGACTACTCAAGTAGTGGTCTCTGAAGGCACAAAGTAACAAACTCTTATGTTAACACCCCACACTCCTATCCGTAGACACTTGTTGAATAAAGGTACTTGGCTTCACAAGGGGACCGACTAAAAAAACTTGGAAAACTACAACATGACCTTACATCTCACTCTCACATCCAACATAATATCAGCTCTCCAATTCTCCAACCACATCCACACTGCATTACCATAATTGACCAGCCCTATGTTAACCACAAACAATTAAACTACAAGCCAATTAAGATAGCATAAGCATAAAAAACAGAAGCTTCATTTCAACTTCCAGATGCTCCTTTTCCTTCTGCTTGTCTTGAGGCCGCTTGAAGAAAGAAGAAAAGATTGAAGATATTTCTTGTACAATCCTAGGATACCTCCATGGGTATGAGTTTCCAATTATTGAATTAGCTTATTCCTTCCATTCATCTTGACTGGTCCGAATAAAACCAATTCCTTTCAATTCCAGAAGTTCTAATTGTAACCAAGATCTGTCCAAAACTTGTCCTCTTTGTTGCTGTAAAGTCTAAAGGAAATTGGACCTCCAGCTAACCTCCTGACTACTTTTATGTTGGAGACACACATGCTGTTTGGAAAATGATGTTCTTGCACAATCAAACTTGCAGAAAATGTTAGTGAAATAGAAACCTTTTGAGTTACCTCCTCTAGGTGTTTGAGCTTTGAAGGTCCATAACTTGGGAGATTACTCTGAGGCTCACACACCCAACATCATTGGCTTCATCTTTGAAAGTTCTAACATTCCTTTTAGCCCATATATGGTAGTCAATAGTGGATATAAGTATTGGAAATTATTAATGTCTAAAGGTTTTGTATTAGAGGCAATATTAAACTAAGTGAAAATAGAAGGAAGGTTTGGCTTATTAGGGTAATATAAGTGAAAATGTGAGATGCATCGGTCCCAAACTAATTTAGAGAATGTATAGGCAAGAAATAAGTGGTCAGCGGTTTCATTTGCCAATAAACACAAAGAGCAGTGGTTAGGACTTTGGAGGTAAGAAAGTTTGTCCCATGTTTGTAACTTTTGAAAGAAAGCAAGCCAGAGGATAAAGGTGCACCTAGGTCTACTGCCTTTGAACCACACTAGCTTGTGCCAAGGTACTTCCTATAAAAGGGGTCTCAAGAATTTATAGGCTGAATCATTAGTATAGTATTTTATAGGGTTAGCTAGCCATTCCAGACAATCAAATTAGATACTATTGGGTTGGTACAAAGGTGTTTCTAGGTTTCTAGTGAACTCAATAGATGCCTCATGCCATCTCCAATCATCATGGTTAATTACTTCAGAGACTCTTGCTGTCATTGGAAGCTCCAAGCCATTGATCTCTCTTAGTGAAGTGAAGTTCTGCAGAATTTCTCTCGGGTGCTAGGGGTCCTGCCATAAAATAGTAGATATACCATTGCCAATCCTAAATATTAATTGGTTCCCTATTTTGTCCCTCACATATAAAATTTTCTCCAACTCCAAGAACTATTATAGGTAGGTTGGGCATTCCAAAAGTTTTTCCTTCTCAAGATGATGGTATGTACCCATTTTACCCACAGTGCCTCCTTATCTTCAAACAAATTCCAGATCCGTTTCCCTAACAGGATATGGTTCCAAGTAATCAAATGTTTCACTCTTAAACCTCCCTCCTTTTTCAGTTTACTAATGTCACTCCACTTAACCTTGGCATAAGATTTCGTATCAACCATCTTAGACCACAAAAAATTCCTAAGCTTAGTCTCTATTGCCTTAAGGATGGAAGAAAGGACTACGAAATGCATCAATTAGCAAGATGTGTGAATTTTGCAATTCTATTAAGAGTTGGTAGTTTATTTAGCATAGCCACCCACAAGGTTGTAGAAGATCGAGGATGATGATCATCAAACCATATCACCTCTATCTAAGGAAGTGTTGGTTAGTCACCTACAATCACCTTTCTACAAGTCAAATTAGTGAATCTTTCATTATTATTTTTTCTCAATATTACACAGTCCTCATCTACAGTAAGGGAAGTCTAGTTAATTTCAGTCTTCATCTCTAAGGTATAGTAGCAGATATGATATGGTTCCTCTCAATGAGAGCTTGAGCTACTAAACTCTATAAATCAATAAAAAATAATAGATTCAACTTCATTTAGTTTAATTAGAGGCCCAATATATAACTAGTTATCAAACCAAAAGAAGGTGTTCTTCCCATTTACAATTAGATGAATAAAGTGAAGTCTCATCATTTCCCTCATCCTCATAATGGATTTAAATTTAGTGGATGCAAGTGATTCTGCCTTAAAGTTCCACAGGCTCCTATATTTTATAAAAGAAGTGTGAATCCATCTACACCATGGAGTCTACTTATAAGTGATTAATGTCCATAATCTCTTCATAAGTCAAACATTATTGAGAAATTGGAGAGAAATAATAACAAGCTAACCCTGCTTTCTGGGAATAAAAATATCTCTCCACCTCATCTTCACCTCACCACTAAACCACAAGAATTTATTAAGGATCCTGTCAATAGTTTTTATTACTTTAACAGGAAAGGCAATATGAACTGCCTTACATACACTAATGGAAATCAAAATGGATATGATAAGTTGAGCTCTACCAGCCAAAGAACGATATCTAGAGCTCCAAGAAGCAATTCTTAAATTGATTTTATCAATAACACAAGCGTAATCCCTTGACACCCATCCTAGCACCAGTTATGGTTATTCCAAGATACATAAAAGGTAGCTGCTATTTAGAAATTGCAAAAATGGTGGATAAGGTTATTTTTAGATTGGAAGCCTTATGGGATAAGAATAAACCATTCTTTGAGCGAATAATAGTAAGACCAAAAATCTTGCTAGAGATTTTAAGACCTTTTATAAGCATTGATACAGAAATAGGATCAGCTTTAGAAAGCAATATAAGGTCATCAATAGAACACAAGTGAGTTAGTTCCAATCTCCTACATTTGGAATGAAATTGAAAACCTTTAGTACTTTCTTCTAAAGCACCTGTTGAGTGTCTCTGTATCTAACCAAAAAGATATGGTGAGATGGGATCACCTTGTCTTATCCCCCTTGTGAAAGTGTTTATAAGCTGACCATTGATATGGACATTGAAAATAGGTGTTGAAATGCACCGAGAGATCCATTGTATGAAGAAGCTTGGAAAATTTAGTGCATATAGCATATTTCTAATAAACTCCTATCTATGCTCTCATGTACCTTTTTGATATCTATTTTGATGCAATAATTAGCTTTTCCATTTCTCCTAAAGAAAGATTTGATCAATTCTTCAAGTATTAGTGCATTATCCCCAATTGCTCTAATTAGGATATAAACACCTTGTGAGTCACTAATATGATCAGGAATGATTTTCCTGATCTTGTGAGCCCAAATCTTGGACAACAACCTGTAAATAGAATGGTAGCATTACATAGGACGATAATAAAAAAAGTATCGAAGTACCTAACTTTTAGGAATAAGAGTGATAGAGGTTTTTATTAAGGGCTATAAATAGGGAATCATTATTGAAGAATTCGTAGATTGCTTCAGTCACCATATTCCTTATAAATGGGCAATACTTCACAAAGAAATGTATATTTAATCCATCAGGTTCAGGAGCTTTGTTAGGGTTTAGGGACTTCACTGATTCTTTAATCTTTGTTATAGTAACGAGCTTGATGAGAAAATCGACCTATTGAGAGGACGATCCATCTTGTCAAATCTGCTAAAGAAGAGGTATTGAAGAGTGAGCTTTTGATGGTATATTCATAAATTCAGAAAAATATTTAAATGCCCCTTGCAGCAACTAATCCTAGGAATTTAGTTGCACATCTTCTAGTTCAAGAGAGACAATTCTATTAACAACTTTCCTACTAATGATTGATCTATAGGACATAGAGGTATTTTTATCCTCATATTTTCTCCATTAGATTCTTGATCTCTATTTCATGAGAAAATAATCAAACCATTAGGTTTTGGAGTAACTGTGGATAGTTACTTTCTCCATTTTTGGAAAATGCGTAGAACCAAGATTGTTATATATTTTTTGTTAAATACTATCCAGATTGCCTTTTGTAGTTTTTAGTAAATAATGTGTATTTCTTATGTTGTTCCTAAACAATGTCTTCCTTTCCATCATCATCAACTTCCATTTCTTGAAGAGGATATATTTCTTATTCACATTCAATCTTGTCCTTAAAGCTCTCTATAAAGCATCATTAAAATATGCTAGCTCACATAGAAAATTATTGAATCAAAAAGGCCTCTTTAGAGAAATATCACATGTCTATGTAATAATAGGTGAGTGATCTAAAAGGCTACTAGTAAGATAGGTAAAATAACAATTGATGTACCTCACCATCCATTAAATGTTATCTAAGCTTCTATCACAAATTTTCTAAGTGAAGTTTATCCTGTGCTGCCTATTACTTCATATAAAATAATTATCCCTATCTGGAATATCAACTAGGTGAGCTTTTTCAACACATTTCTTTAAATATGGACAAATCTCTACCTAATTACTTCTGTTGTGTCAACTATGGACAAGGAATTGTCATATATCTAGGGCCTTCTGCTTCATCCAACTTCATGAATGAGTTAAAATTCCCTGTAATGATCCAAGGAATATTTATAGAGGTTGTTAATATTAGCTCAAGGTTTATGATTAACGATTTTGATGATAATTGTATAATATTTCAAATTTTAAATTAGATTTATTTCCTTGTATAATTAATGGTCTTATTATCAAAATGAAATAAAATCGTAAGAAATACATTTTCTCTTGTAGGAACCTTCTTTGTAAACTTACCTCCTTAGAAATGGTTTGTTCAAAAAGATCCTACTAATTATGAAGGTCATATATTAGCTCTGTGATTACTAAAGTTTTTTTGGTAAAGATGACATTGAAGTTATATAGACTTAAATCAATCTAGTTGACTGAGGATGCAAATGAAGCAATGACTAATTGAAGAAATGCCTATTTAAAAAAAAGCCAATGCAATTATAAAAAACAACTGAATGATATAGAAGTTTACAAAGCTATATTGTCAAAATTCATCAAAAGCTTATACATTCTTGGAAGTGATATCTTTGTAAAAATTCTCTTGTGTGTTAGAAAGTGAAATTCTATTGAGAGAGATTAATGAAGCTCATATCAAGCAAATATCGTTTTTTATTCATTTTGAGAGCTTCTAAAGGCTAGTGAATACTAATAGTGTGGAAGGTTGAAGAACCTTAAAAATGTTAACTTGTGAGCTTGGAGAGGCTCGTCAAATTACTACTTGATTTTATAGTGAAACACTCAAGTTAGATACTTGGAGATTGGACGTAGGCTTGGGTTGTAAACTGAACCAGTAAAAATTAACTGCATCCTTCTTCTTCTTCTCCTCTCTCTCTCTCTCTCTCCCTCTCTCCTTATCTTTTATATTTTTGCATTGTACTCTGTGTGTTCATTTCAACAATGGGCTCCTTAACTTTTATAATAGGTCCCTTTTGTTTTCAACTTACTGACAGTTCCTTTCATTTTAATAAGCATCTTCCTTTTATTTTTTTCAATGGGACTTATAATTTAGCAGGGTCTTATCGACTAATAGGCTATTATCATCTGACAGACTCCTATTGTTTTAATTTTAACAGGCTCTTGTCTTTATACGAATTGAAATTAACTTACGAAAATTTTGTAAGTTACACACAATTCACCCCCCTCTTGTATGTGTTTACTTTATCATTTGGTATCAAAACAAGGTTTCACATTTTTGTGTTTTACCACATGTTATAGATTATGGCAAACACTTTAGAAGTTTTGAAAGAAAATCCATCTCAATGCCTCCTTAATTCAACGGAAACAACTACTTATACTGGAAAGAGAGAATGACCATATATCTCCAATCTATAGATATTAAAGTATGGCAAGCAATTAATGTTGGAGCGACAATTCATACTTTTGATAACTTAGAAGTATGGATTGATGTTAACAAGAGAAATGCACAACTAAATTAGGGAGATCTAGAAGAATATGAAGAAATATCCTATTACTCTACAGTAAAAGAAATATGGAACAAACTTCAAGTCACGTTTGAAGGAATGAATGAGGTAAATAAGCATATAATAAGTCTTTTAATGCATCAATACAAAACTATTGGCATGAATTAGGGAGATACTATAGATGAATTCTTCAGATGCTTCAACAACATCATCAAAACCCTAAAGAGCTTGGGAAAGATATATTTCAATAATGAGCTTGTAACGAAGATTCTGAGGTCACTACTAAAGGAATAGAGACCTAACGTGACAGCTCTAGAAATGATAAAAGATCTAGATACTATACTCGACTGGCTACGACGAAATCTAATGATCCATGAAACCGAGCTTTGGCAATATGGAGGATCCTCCTATAGAAAAGAAATGGCACTAAAAGTAACTGATGAATTAAACTATGATGAAAATGACATTGAATTGCAAATAGATGGACATGATGAGTTCAACTTTATGGTAAAAAAAATGCCCATTTTTATAAAAAGAAGTTGATGAAGAATAGAGAAGGAAACAAGAAAGTCAGAAATGATAGGTTCCTATCAAAAGGCAATAGCAGTAATAGCAATACACAAAATAATCAGATCATACGCTATCACTATAAGAAGTCTGGACACACAAGACTAGAATGTCCTCTTCTTCAAAAGGAAAAGTTAGAGAAAAGAAATTCAGAAAGCAAGCAATGACTGCAGCTTGATTAAATAAAGATTCTGAAAACTTTGAAGAAGAAGAACTAGAAGAAGTTAGCAACGTTTGCTTCATGGATGAATCAGGGAATGATGAGGTATATTATTCTGACTCTGATATTGAAGTTGATGAATTAAAAAATGCATATCATGAATTATATGATCAATACAAAAGGTTGACAGTAAAGCATTTCAAAGGAGTTGAGAAGTCTAAAAGCAATGATGCATCTTTGAAAAATAAGATTCAATCATTGGAATCTGCGAATGAAAATTTGGTGACTAAGAATATGTCTTGAGGTTGACTATATACGCTACTAAAAAATGATTCTAATAAGGTAAAACATTTAGAAGAAAAAGTCACCACCTTAGAACTTGAAAAGGAGAAAAGTGCTAGAAAGATCTTATCTTTAGAAAAAGATATGGAAAATTTCATTGATGAAAGAAAGAATCTTGATGCATTGCTTAGTAGTGGTAAATGCATTTTTGGTAAGGACGGAGTAGAATACAATGAAAAAAACAATATCATGTTATACAAAAACTTTTTTGTTAATTCTAGTGGCAACTATAGCTAAAACAGTAGGAACCTGCTAAGTGGCAAAATTCATAACAACTATCATTCATTTGTTCTATACGATTACTGTGGTAAACATGATCACATTATTCATTCTTGTAATTTTTGTAAAAAGAAATTATCTCAGATGTATGTTTGGAGACCAAAAGGTCAAAATACTGTTTTGAAAGGATCTATAAAATTTTGGGTACCTAAAAAATGAGATAATTCTTTCTATAGAAATATTTCAAAGTGGAGACAAGGGAGAGTCAATGGATAGTTGATAGTGGTTGTTTGAGACACGTGACAAATGAAATATCACACTTCAACTACATTGAAAGAAAAGAACGGGGTAATGTTGTCTTTACAAATAAAAATAAAGCAAAGGTCACCAGAATTGTTAAAATTGGTAATTCTGACTCTACCTTTATTGATAACATTTTCATTGTTGATGGTTTGAAACATAATCTGTTAAGTGACAAAGGTTACAAAGTTATTTTTTAAACATCTCATTATGAAATTGTCGATATTTATAATCATAATATTGTGTTTGTGGGTCCAGGAAATCAAAATATATATTGTGCTCAACTAGAAGACATGTCTTTCGAAAATGTTAAGTCTTTTGTCTCTCTAGAAAAAGGATTCGCTTATCTGGCACAAAAGATTTGGACATGCAAATATGAGCATTCTATCGAAATTATCCAAAAACAAATTAGTAAGAGGACTATCGACTTTAAATTTTGAAAGTAATCAGGTTTATGAGGCTTGTTTAAAAGGTAAATAAGTTAAAAGCAACTTTCCTCCCAAAAATATTGTGTCTACTAGCTAACTATTTATGCACATGGATTTATTCGATCCCACTACGACTCAAAGCTTTGGTGGTAAACATTATGGTGTTGTTTTAGTAGATGATTACTCTAGATTTACATCGGTTTATTTCTTATCGAATAAGGATGATGATTTTGAAGTGTTTGAGAAGTTTTGCAGAAAAAATTCAGATAGAAAAAGGATACTGCATCACTTTAATTTGAAGCGATCATGGAGGAGAATTTGATAACAAAAAGTTTGAAGAATTCTGTGACAACAATGGTATAACTTATAAATTCTCTTGTCCAAAAACCCCTCAACAAAATGGAGCTGTAGAGAGAAAGAACATAACTTTGATTGATATAACCAAGACTATATTGTGTGAAAGTGGACTACCTCATAGATATTGGGCAGAAGCAATATCCACAACATGTTATGTTCTTAACAGATGTCATATAAGACCTATTATGAAAAAACCCCTATGAGCTGTGAAAAGGAAGAAAATAAAATATTGCTTACTTTCAAGCATTTGGCTGCAAGTGTTTCATTCTAAATAATGGAAAAGACAACCTAGGAAAGTTTGATGTGAGATTAGATGAAACAATTTTTTTGGCCTATAGTATCGCCAGTAAAGGATTTAGAGTATATAATAAAAAAACAAAGACGATAAAAGAATCCATATATATGGTATTTGATGAAACACTACTATCGACAATAGTAGCTAATTCAAATAATAAAGAGCATATTTTAATTCCTAAAAGTATATTGAAGAATCAAACTACACCAATAATACCCTTAGGATTACAAAATCAAGAAGTTCCCTCTAAAGCTAAAACAGAGCAGGCTCCTTCATCTCAGTAAGAGCCTATACAATGAAAAAACTGAAAGAATGGAGGGTTATTGATACACATCAATATATTTTGGGAGATCCCTGTGAAAGTCTAAGAATAAGATCATCGTTAAAGATTAACTTTATGGCTCTTATCTCACAAATATAACCAAAGGTTGTTGAATAGACCCTTATTGACAAAAACTAGGTTTCAGGCATGAAAGACGAGCTGAATCAATTTGATAAAAAAAAGTCTAAAATCTAGTACCTTGTCCTCAAATCAAATCAATTATTAAGACTCTGTAGGTATTTTGAAACAAACTTAACGAAAATGGTAAAGTGGTGAGAAACAAAACTAGACTTGTAACTCAAGGTTACAATAGACAGGAATATATTGATTTTGATGAAACTTATGCACCTGTTGCTAGATTGGAAATGATTAGAATTTTACTTTCCTTTTATTGTTATAGAAACTTCAAGTTGTTCCAAATGGATCTTAAAAATGCATTCTTAAATGGTTACATTAATAAAGAAGTATTTGTTAAGCAAAACCCAGGTTTTGAAGATGAAAACCATCCAGATTACGTAATGAAGTTAACCAAGGTTGTGTATGGTTTAAAGCAAGATCCTCGATCATGGTATGATAACAATGCAAGGCATTATGGTAGTAAGTCTAATTTCCTGCTCCGGGGTCTCCCAACTTAGGTGTTCTAAGCATGACAGTAGATGGATTTGAAAACTTCTCCTAGCTCCAGATCATCGTATCCCACTTATGACAGGGAAATTTGGTCCTCCCTATAAGAGTTACATCTAGTATATCTCCTAAGATTTCTTCATAAATTAAAATTTCACATTCATGTACCCATGAGACAATGGCTAGCTTTCCATCAATTTCTTCTTTTCTCATATGTGTGTAGAATGTCCTGGATAGCTCATCATATACGGTCTTATCTAATTTTAGAAAACTTTCCCAACTAATGGCATCAAAGTAAGGAAAGATAGGTATGCCTATGTTATCAAACATCATGGGAGATAAGCTCGGCCCATAAACCACCTTTCTTTTCTTATATTGCATTTTATAATGGGCTTAAACTTCCATTGATTGAAACATTTTTGGTGGTAGTGATGTCTTTCCTTTTTTTACAGCTATCTTTATCTTCTTTGTCCATTTTTCTTTAGGAACCATCTCTTTATGAAACAACTTATTTCTATCAATGAGATCCTTAATAGCATCTTCAGTCATAGGCTCTTTGCTTTCTTTGTTTGTTCCTTTCTTCTTCTTTTTTTAATTCTTCTTCCTCTTTCTTTTTAGCATTAGTGGCTTCTTTTCCTCTTTCTTTTGGGATTAGAAATTTTCTTTTTGTTTAGAAAATTACTTTGAATGACTTCAACCACTTTCTTATCTTTAGGACCACGTTTAAGAAGTGTGGAAGTTTTTGGAGTTCTAATGGGCATAAATAAAATGTGTGCTTTTGATACTTAGGGTTTAGAGGAGATAGGTTCAGTAACATGAGCTTCACCATAGCTTTCAGTAGGAGTTGGGGTTTTCTTTTGCTTTTATTTGTTTCATGTCATTACAAAATAAATAGGTGAGGTTTGGAAGATTTAAGGTGAAAAAAGAGAGTTAGAATGTAGAGAGTAAAGAGCGGCGCTTTGAAGAACAATGAAGATAAGTAGAAGAGAGAAATTTGTTTTTGGTATATTAAAAGATTCTTGAGCATTGATCTTATGTGAAGATGAATGATCATATGCCAATACAGGAAGTGTGATCATTTAAATATCTTTTTTCAGTCTCGTATAATTGCTTGTCAGAAAAAGTGCCCACATCTTTAAAAGTTGAAATGAAAAAATAAAAGAAAATACCTTTTTAAGACACATGTAATATGTTCTAATAAACCTATAGTAGTCTTCTAAAACGAAGGGGCCTTTTAAGATAGAAGGAGCCTACTCAACTAAAAAGAGGTCTCGTACCTGAGAGGAGCTTTCTACAAAAGAAGGATCTTGCTAATGTTGGTAGAGAGAAGTAGCTTAGAAAATTCATACAAAAATAATATCGGATAGTTTGCACATACTAAGCTCATTTCTCAACAGGCAAAAACTATCTTCAGATAGTGGTTTAGTGAAGATATCATCTACATGATTTTCAATGTTAACATCCAAAAGATCAATGGTGCCTACTAAAACATGATCTCTAAGAAAAAGATGCTTAAATTCTATTTGCTTAGTCCTAGAATGATGCACAGGATTTTTCAAAAGATTTATTGCACTAGTATTATCACATAATATAGAAATATGATTAAAGTTTAGAGAGAAATCCTAGAGTTTATGCTTCATCCATAAGATTTGAGCACAAAATTTAGCCACTGCTATATATTCCACTTTGGTCATTAAAAGCAATGTGTAATTTTGTTTCTTACAAGAACAAGAAACTAGACATCCTCTAAAAAATTGACAGTGACCATTTGTGCTTTTTTTGATCAACTTTATCAGCTACATAATCTACATCACAATAACCAAATATGATTAAAGTGTCAACTTTTGGATACCATAATCTAAAATCCATAGTTCCATGAAGTTATCAAAAGATCCTCTTGACTACTTAAAGGTGACTTTTGTTTGGATTTGATTAAAATCGTGCGCAAAGACTTACACTAAGCATATTATTGGGTCTTGTACTTGTAAGATATAATAGTGACCCAATCATTCCTCTATACTTTGTCTCATACGTAGCCTTGCCTTCTTCATCCTTATCAAGTTTTGTTCTAGTATATATAGAAGTACCCATAGGTTTGGCATTCTCAAAGTGATACTTCTTGATGAGTTCCTTTGTGTATTTGTCTTGGATAATGAAGATTCCTTTTTCTGTTTGCCTGATCTATAATATGAGAAAGAAAGATAGTTTTCCTATCATGCCCATTTTAAACTCCCCTTACATTAATGCTGAGAGTTATTCACAGAAAGACTAATTAGTAGTACTAAACATCAACATATATTTGCACTATGAGTAAATCATTCTCCTCTTTCTTAATAAATAAGCTTTTATATACCTTTCCTCTTTCAAAATTATTCTCAAGCAGGAAATTACTTAACCTCTCATACCATGCTTGAGGAGCCTGTTTTAGACTAGACATGGCTTTAGTCAACTTGATCATGGAATCAGGATGATTTTTATCTTTAAAACCTAGAGGTTGCTTAACAAACACTTATTCGTTAAGTTTCTTTTGAAAAATGCAACAAGTTCCAGTGATTGAATTATTTTATAGACGAGGTACTAGATTTTAAATGTTGTTTTTGTCAAACTGATTCAGTTTGTCTTTCACGACTGAAACCCAATTTTCATTGGTAAGAGCCTCTTCAACGATTTTTGGTTCTAAGTATAAGATGAGGGCAACAAAGTTATTCTTGAAGGTTGATCTAGTTTTTAGACTTTTAGAAAGGTCTCCCATAATGTATTGATATGTATCTTGACCTCTTCATTCTCTTGGTATTCTTTGTTACATAAGCTCTTGCTGAGAGGAAGAGGCTTGCTATATCCTAGCTTAAGAAGGACCTTCCTGATCGTTTCCTTCTCTTTTCTTCATTAGCTTCTTTTTACAGAAGTGGGCATATTTTTTGACCATGAAGTTGAACTCGTCATCTATATCTATTTATAACTCAATGTCACTTTTATCATCGTTTGATTCATTAGTTACTTTTAATGCCATTTCTTTTCTGTAGGACGATCCTTTATCTTTCCTAAGCTTGGATTCATGGATCATCATATTTCCTTGTATCCAATCGAGTGAAATAGTGTCTAGATCTTTTGTAGTTTCTAGAGTTATCACCTAAGAATTGTGGTAATGATCTTAGAATCCTCATTATGAGCTTGTCATTGGGATATATCTTTCCTAAATTCTTTAAGGTTATGATGATGTTGTGAACCTTCCGAAGAATTCATCTATAATTTCTCCCTGTTTCATGCCAATAGTTTCATATTGATGCACTAAAAGGCTTATTCTATGTTTCTTTACCTCATTCATTCCTTCAAAGGTGACTTGTAGTTTATTCCACATTTCCTTTATTGTAAAGCAGTAAGATATCTTCTCATATTCTTTTGGATATAGTGCATAAACTAGATGATATTTTGCTTTAGTATTTAGCTGTGCATTTCTTCTGTCAGCATCAGACCATACTTCTACATTTTTGTAGCGGGAAGTATAGCTCCAACTCTAATGACTTGCTAGACTTCAATATCTACAGATTGGAGATAGATCATCATTCTCTCTTTATAATATGAGTAGTTGTTTCTATTGAAGTAAGGAGGCTTTGAAGTAAATTGTCCTTCAAGGCTTCTCAAATTGTTTGTCATGACCTATCACGTGCTGTAAAACACAATAAATATGAAACCTCG
>JANSVA010000005.1:13597005-13625366 GCA_025504915.1 Erythroxylum reticulatum | reverse complement strand
TATGATGCCAAATGGAGTGTTTGTAGTGCTTTTTCGTAGCTCACCCTTATCGGAGGATATGTACCGGAATGACCTGCGGGCGTCCCGATGTGTGTCCTGCGGTAAGGGGGCGCTACACATAAGCACATCAGAATGGTTTGGGTGGATCTAAAGCAGAACATACTACACATTTCCCCTAAGGGTCCTGTGTAGCCGTAAGCAGAACGTACTAACGCAATCCCACGTAATAGTTTTGCGTAGTCGTGAACTTATGGGAGTCTATGAAGGAGCTCCATGCCGCTAGTAGGTAGGTGGGAGAAGCCTTTAACTTGGTCAACGTGCATAAGACTTATCTTAGGGGACCACCACAAACCCACATAATCATGTATTTCACATCTTGTAAACATGTTGCCCAAAATGGCACTTATTGGAAACTTGTTTTTCAAGAACATGAGGTATTTCGAAAATCATTTCCAAAAACATGATTCCATAAACATGTATCATTTCACAAAAATTCTATTTCAAAATCTTTTTACATATCAACACAATTCATATATCAAACATATAGCAGATTTTTAGTTCATTCAAGAAGAGATAGATGCAACATTCATGATGCAAATGAAATCATTAAACTTTCTTGATTCAAATAAAACATTGAGTGGCTTATTTACTCTATTATAAACATATACCCACTTTGATTTCCTTGCTTATAGACTTGCTCAAAATGTCTCTACTCTTGCTTCTCTTGTCTTTCTTGATTTCCTTGATTTTTCACCAAATGAAGAGATATTTGGCTCAAATGGAAGCTCTTCTCTTCCTCTACCTTTTTTCCTTCTTGAACAACTTCAAAATCTCTCTTGAAAACTAAGAAAATTGAAACCCTAGCTTGTTTTCTCTTCTTTCTTTCCTTCTTCTCTTCTCTTCGTATTTCTCTCTCTTCTTGCTAACACTCTCTCTTTTTTGTCTCAATTTTCGTTTCTACCCTTCTTAAATAACAAGCCAACATTTCTTCTTCCATTTCTACCCTTAATGAGTCCAAAAAGTCCATTTTACCCTTCCTTATAAGCTTAGGTTCCTTTAACCTTTAGTGTCTTGCCAAAATTACCATTGAACATTCTTATACTTTAATTCCACTTACCCATTCGATAAATTCTACTAACTTTGACATAATAATTAACTCGAAAAAATTTTAATCTATCAAAATCTCAAAAATCATTTAAATCATGCTTATTCATCAAGAAAAAAATTTGGGGGCCAACACATACACGTGAATTTGATAATTGCACACATTACAATGACTATACATGCACTCATTTGACAATTATCGGGTATAGTTGATCTTAATTGATTTATAAATGTAATTATGATGTGAATAGTGAATATTTTGCTTTAAAAATTGATTTGGTAAGTATAATCACTGATTTAGAATTTTTAGTGAAAATCTAGAGAATTTTCTAAAATTATGAGTATTTTTGGACCAGAAAAATGTCAAGTGGAATGACAATTGATAAATAGTGGTAGAATAAGTGTCAAATGGCAGTTGAAATAATTGGAAAATGGTACTAGGATTTGTTGAGAATGTGACAACAAACATTAGGTGACAATTGGATTAGAAATTTGGAGACAAATAGACTAGATTTTAAGAGACATTAGTTGGCTTAAGAAGATGACTTGTTAATTTATTTTTAGTGGTTCATGACACATGTCATGATGCCCACCAAGCAATTTTTACCTTGCTTTTAAGCCACCCACGACATTTTCTTCTTGAAAGACCATCCTTGTCTTTATCTTTCAGGTTGGCCATATGCTTTCTTCACTCACGACCATCTCAATTTCACTCTCGTAACGTTGAGTTCTTGCTATCCTTTGTTTTGTTTCTTCAAAATCCTTATTATCTCTTCATCTTGCAACTAAAAAACCTAACCTATTCATCCTAGAGGAGTTGATGATTGTATAAGCTTAGAGGCTAGGTTCACGTCATTTTTAAAGAAGCTTGGAGTTTTATCAATTAAGTTATACTTTGATCTTTATGGGTAGTTGCAAATGAATCAAATATGATGAATGATTTGAGATTTAATGACCATGATCCTGGAGCTTCATATATGCTTTAACGTGGGTGTAAACATAAAGAGATTTATGTTCTAATTTTAGTGTGTTAATGTTATTCATGGGTTGTTTAAATTTAAACATATGTGATGATAGTTAGAGATAAAATGTTTAAATTTAAACATATGTCATAATAGTTAGAGATAAAATGAACATAATAATGGAGTAGAATGTGCACAGAAATTTGATGAATGTATGTATATGTTGATGTTATGTTTTTGTGTTTATGATCGACCATAGTTTATGATTTGTTTATGAATGATATTGAGCTGAAATGGAGGTGAGAATGAAGAGGAAATGAAGTAGAAAAGATAATCTATGCATAACATGGTTTGAATGTAACATATAGGAGTTGAGAATCTGGAAAAGTGAAAGAAGAATTGTTGGGATATGTTAGCTGTAGTGTTTTCACAGAACATACATCTATATTTTAGCCATATCTTGATTCGTATATATCCAAATTGGATGATTTTAAGTTTATTAAATTAGAAACATATGGCTATATTTTTCATAACAGAACCGAATTTTAATTATGCCTTTAAGGGTTTCAAAATTTGACTTGAAATTGAGTATTGTGTGTTGTCGTGGTGTGAGAATAGTATGTAGTATTTTAGGTATAACTTGCATAATAATGAGCAAAAATATATGAAATTGATATCATTAGAAACTTAAGACATATACGAACATTTTTTTAGAAGAATGTATTGCCTAAATACCTCACTTGCCTCATTTTCTTGTTCAAAATGATCATCTAGTAGTTACACAATCATGCACAAGCATGATCATGACAGAGAGCAATCATCAAGTGTGCACGATCGTGAACTGCTGTCTTCTTACCTTACCTTGATGTTTTGGATTTAATTGACGTTTAAAATGAGCCTAGATGGTTGCTTAAGTAAGTGTTTAAGTGATTGATGAGTTTAGGATGTCGATTGACATTGGAATTGAAGAATGGATTGACTTATTCTTATGAATAATATGAATTAAGTATGAATGAATAAGAATCAAGAAATTGTGTGGATGTATAATGCTAGGAAATGATTGGTAAATATATGAATGATGAATAGATGATTGATAAACTGAGGATAATCAAGTTTCATAAGATATGATAGATGGATGATTATAAGATGTGGATTAAGGAAATATACCTGGAATTGTCATTAAGTATGCATTATACATGTCACATATACATATGTATATGATTGAGTATTCATGAAAATGTGCAAATTAGTAATGTGTAAATGTATAAGTATTACATGATATAGAGAGAAACAACATCCAGACATTGCCAGGACATCGAGGAAATAACTATCTGGAGTATACTGTGAGTAACCTAGATAGTCTTATATTGATTTATTGTTTTGTCTAAATTCTGAATTGAATTATTATATGATGTGAATGTGTTCATTCCGGACATTGAATGTCCTAGTCGTTTGATGCATGAATAGTATATTATAAGTGCTCAATGTATGTGAATTTGAAAAAATATGTGATACTCAACTTAATTGTTGAATGCCACACCAAAGTCTAATGTGAATGGGAAGGTGAATGCGAAAATAATTGAGCATAAGTGAATGATTGAATACATATGATGCATTTCACTACATGAATACATGATAACATAAAGCCAGTTATAATCGGAGTCGGCAGTGAAAAAGAGCTTAAAGCTTAAAATTTGGTAAGAGCCTCTGGCTCACTATGTATAATGAGTCATGTATCCCCAACGGATAAAGGACAGTTATTAATGAGCCCGGTATCCACAATGGATACGAGACAGTGAAAAAGGCACTTATACATAACAAAATAATAAATGAAAATAAGTCTCATGAACATTGCATATGCAATTTAATATGCATTATATGAATGATTGAATTGAATTGTATGAACCTTTATGAATGTAAAAAGTGAATAAGTGAACAAAGTCTTATATGGTGTTTTTTGATAATTGGTGAAAGATGTGCATTATATGATGACATGAATTGTTTGTGAACTTAAAACATGAACTGTATGTATTATATGTTATAAGTGAGCCATCGATAATGGGTAGCTCACTGATTTCGGAAAACTCAACAAATTGTAACATTAACTTTTCAAGTGAGAGAGAGCGAACTTAGCTTCTAAGGAAACATAGAAGAGATCTAGTACTACTTTTGGATAGAAGAAACGACTCAAAGGTAGGTCAACTAAGACAGAAGGATTTCGATAGAATTTTTTATAGTTTCTCATTCATGTAACATGTAGCATATTTTTGTAATAGAGTTGTAAACTCTAATAACTTTTTGATATTGTATATAAGGATGAAGTATGTAATGCTACAATGTATATTCGATTTTATGAAATTAAAATGAGGAATTGGATTTTTTAAGATTGTGATATTTATGTTTTAATGGTGATGCCATGGGAAGTGAATGTGACTGCTCTAGGACACTGCTTCCACCAGGTATGTGCTCGAATATCTGAAGGACATACAGGCACACCTGATGGGAGTGGGGTGCCACAATGTGACATGATATTGACATGGGAAATGCATGCATGTATATGAACAAAATCATTATGTTATAAAATTGCATTTATGGATGTAATACATTATAAATTTATATATATATATATATCATTTGAAATCCTTAGGAATGCATAACATATCCATAATATTAATTCATTCAGTAAGGTCTAACTCCCCTCAACTATTTTTCATGGTCTTATTTTCAGAGATCTTTGTAACAGGGTATTTTGTAGATCTTCTTCCTCTCTGATGATTCGATGTATGTTTGTTGGTGACCTTTAACTCTAGGGTTGCAGTAGTCTTATGTATATTAGAATTCCCTTGTATTAGTTATCTCAAGATTGTAGCACATTAAGTATTGTATATTGTTAGAACCATTTGATTATTATCAGTATGAGTTTGATACATTTTGAAATCTCATCTTTATTATGAATATAGACATTTGAGGGTTTTTTAAGCTTGCTAAGGATCCAATAAACCTGAAGTTTAATATTCCTCTATCACCGATCACAATCCAAGGTTGGGTTGTGACATTAAACTTGTTGAGATACAACATCTTCGAACTTTAGGTACTTCCTCTTTGTTTCAATTACTTGAACATGTTCCTTCCTCTTGCTTTATGATGTATTTTGTATAACCCTTTATTGAAAAGACATCTTTACTTGATCTTGTATAAAAGAAATAAGATCAAATTTTTTAACATACATTTTAGTTCTTTCTTTAATATGAAAGAAATAAGTTTACCATCGTTTATCTTATAGCAAGTGATTGTGTTCACATCTTATATATTTTAGAATTATTTCTAACTTGTTTACATTTCTTGTATGTGACATATCTTCTAGTCCATGTTGAAATAATACCTTTCTCACCTTCACCAACTTTCCTTATTCTCTTTTTCTTTGGCCTTTGAACTCTTTTCTTATAGATAGAACAATTGATCTTCTATACATGTTCTTCCCTATATACTAGACAAATCTATTTACTTGGTATTGGATTTATGCTATTCTAATAACACCTTATATATGCATCTTTGGTGTAGTACTCGTGCATATAATCCTAAAGATCTCCTCTCCCCAAGATGATCGCTAAAATGATAAAGGATCCTATTTAACTCTTATTTCTCGCATGTGTAATCATTTGTTCTAAAGTTCACTACATAATGGTCATACATATAGTATTCAATTTCAATTTTTATCACCTATAAAAAATGAGTTAAGTTATTGGTAACATATAACAAGTAGGTATCAAATGTAAATAATGTTATTACCTACAAAGTTAGCCAAATAATCAAGAACCTCCTTATTTTTATCTAACTTTAACATTATATTAGAACATGTCTTGTAGATGTATACAAACATTACTTGCTCTTCTAATGAAATCTCTTCATGATATCTCTTTTCATCACTTTCAAGCAAGTCAAGATTAGTTTATCTCTTGCATTTCTCAATACACATTAAAACACTTTGTTGTGATGTTTGATGATAAATTACTTATGCATCTTATATGCCTATTCCATCTCTTCTCAAGAATTGACGTTAAAATGTCGTATAAAATATTAAAATATAATTATTTTATTTATTTATTTAGTTTATCTCTAAATTTTATTTTATATTTAGTTATTAATAGTAGCAATAAAAATAATTACATTCAAATTAACTGCTAAACGTATTTTTTGTTTTAAAAAATAGAAACTAAAAATTACTAAAAAAAGAGAGCTAGTTACATTAGACCCTGTATTGGTTTGATCCTTTTCATTTTGATTGTTATATTTTGAAAATTATCATTTATTTGTTCCTAGTATTGTTTAACTATTATATAAGTCATTCATAACTCTGAAATTGTATCATATTGAAACTTAAAAATTTTAATGCTATAATAATTTAGGTAAAAAATAGACGAAAAACTAATAGAAAATGACAGAAGAGGTTGTGATAACTAAACAATATCATAAGGAATAAGTAATAGTTTTCAAAATATGAGAACTGAATTGAAAAAAAAAAGGTTAAATCACATAGTGTCCCAATGTATTTAATCCAAATAGAAGTGCAACCAAAATTCTTTCTTTTTATATTTAAAATTTTTTTACTTATACATTAAAAAAATGAGATAATAGCTTCCAAAAGATGGGAAAATTGTTCACTAATTTCAACTATTAATAAAATCTAAGTATATTAAAATAAGATGTATTACAAAATTGAAGTTATTAGAAAAATTGAAGCTATCATTACCAAGTTAAAAAAAACTAATCTTTTTATTCATATTAAACTAATTAGAACAATTTTCCTGATACAAAGAATTTTGTGTATATTTTTTAAGTTAAACTATGGGATACACAGTAAGAATAAATAAGAAATAAAAAAACTAACAAAAATATTTTAATAAGGTATGATTGATTAGTGAGCTTATGTCTTTAAGAGCCAAAAACAAAATAAATTTACTATATTAATCAATAATTCACTTAATAAGGATTATAAATTTTCTATATAGAGGATAAGTTTACATAAGTATAGTCAACTAGAAACTCTAACTAGTATAATTTTATGTAACTTACCTCTTAACAAATCCAACCTAATTTAAACATGATTTTTGTAAATCTTAGAATCCTTTTAGGGTTTGAAAACTACCAAAAAAAATGTTTCCAAATAATGATATTGATCGCGAACATGACCTAGGAATGACCACTATTTCTCTGATACATAGATATGGTTTCTGATTTGCACATGTTCCAAGCCATATAACTAACTTAATATTTCTAAAATATGGACATAAGCTTTAACCTGCTCGTATGCTATGTTATAGTCACTCGAAAACTTTTGAAAATACTCTTTTTTCTTTAAATGCTTCAATATTACACCCATATATATAATCCATACACAATAATTTTTGCCTTGGCAAATATATCATGTTCGACCAACAAACTCTAAACAACATCTCTAAGATTGCATAGTTGTATAGATGAGTCATATACAACAATCTCCACCTTAGAGAATACTTTAAATAGGTTGCATTATTGCCATATTTTAACACGTCAAGATATTAATTAAGTCTAAGTAATACTTAAACTTCTTTGTGGTAATTGGCTTTGTTAGTATTTCAAATGCATTATTTGAATTGTGAATTCCAACAGGTTCTATCCTTACGTAGTTAACTCTCCAATATTTTTGAAACATCACGTCCTTCACCATAACTCTCACCCATCTTTCTCTTAACTTTCTCTTATTCTTTGAAAGGTAGTTGGATGCTTTTCATTGATGGTAAGATCAAATGCAACTTACTCTTCTCAACTATATGCTTTTGGTAGCTTAATAGTCTATCTCGCTTTTTTTGTAGCTATATTCTGTTAATGCTCTCTTCTTAACATTATTCTATTTCTTGAACTAGAATTTCCAGCCACTTTAACACTTATTCTAAGTTATTTTAATTACAGTTATTCCTACTAAGTCCTCCCTATATATTTTACCTTAATATATGTCTCCCCCTAACATTATATCCTTAAAGTTTTCCTTAGATCTACGAAGTATATGGAATGAATAGAACTCTAACTTCTAGTGTCTTGCACCCTTCTATAAGCTTCTCTTATGAAGTTTCATCATCCCTTATGCATTAAGATAACCAAGTTACATACTTTATAATAAAATACTATCTTTCTTTGACTTTAATGATGTAATTTCCTCACTTATAACTTTATTCTCTATCAATTTACAGATGTTTCTAGCCAACCTTGATTCTTTCATCATAATCATCACACCTTTTATCACTTTAATATTGTCATTATTGGTTTTTTATATTAAAATATTCAAATTTAAAGATCTTAAAGAGGATTAAGTTCTTCCTTAAATCTAGTAAATGTCGAACATCGCTCATCATCCTAATTATCCCACGAAACATCTTCATCATGGCTTATCCTATTATGAAGATTTTGTAAGCTTTATCACCCCTTAGTCAGACAATGCCAAAGTAATCTAATGTGTATGACATAAATTAATCCTTGTTTAGTTTCATATGATATGAAAATCATATATATAGCATTCATGAGTTATGTAATTAGCTGGCTGAAAAATACAATATGTATCTACGTTGCAATATAAGCCTTGTTTTGAAATATATTAACAAACTTTGAATGAATCATCAATTTTTCTTTCATCATTTCATTCCTTCTTGTTTGAATAATCACTCTTAATATATCCAATTTTTTTGTATTTGTAATATCGAACTAATTTTTTTATCCTTGGGTTTAGATCTGGAACTCCACTTAGACAAGCCGTCTTTCCACTATTTCCTTATACAATCTTGATTTTCCTTATATACAACCCTTCACTTTAGGAGCTTTCACCAGTATTAGTCTTTATTGGTTGTTTGCTAACAACGTGGTAGTGATATGCCCACTGCTCCAATTATCTCCTTATCCAATATGAGCATCGTGATCAAATGGTCATAATATGTAGTTAAAGAGCAAAGCATAATCATTACTTTATTCTCATCTGCAATAGCAGCTCAAACCTTAATATTTTACTAAATATTTGGTTGAATCTATTGATATGTTATTCCAGATGTGTTCCTTCTTGCATTTTAGCTTTTATAGTCTCTACTTTATATGCAACTTGTTTTTAAGAGAATTTGACATGTATCGACTCTCTAACTTCTTACATGTCTCCATAAAGGACGTAATCTTTACAACATGGTATATGATCTCGTATCTTATGCAAAGTCATATGGTTCTAACTGTTAATGCTTATAATTCCTCCTAGTCAAACTTATTCGTATCTTTTAGCTTATTTCTTTACATGTTTGGCATGCTTAGTTATGCCAACAAGTACTTCACTCTTTATTACCACACTATAAAATTCACAATTATATTGAACTTCTTTCCTTCAAACTTTACAATTGAAGTCATTATTGTCTTAACTTTGCTCTAGTACCAATTATTATGAAATAAAGTGTATGTATTAAGAATAGATTAAAAAAACAACTGAAAAAGGATTTTAATAAGGTCTGACCAATTAAGTCTGTCTTTATTTTTAGGAGTCAAAAGTGACTGATTTCACTATATTGATCAGTAAGTCACTTTATAAGGATTATATTTTATATATATATATATATATATATATAGACTAGGTTACACAAGTATAGTTAATGTAGCATTAATTAAACTTAACAAATTGAAATTTACCTGATTTTGCAGTACAATCATAAACTACCAAAAGTAGTAACAAAATACTCAAACTTTTAATCTATTACAAAACTAGCCCGCTATTAACCTTATAATTCATGGTGTTAACATGATATGCCATATAAGCATGAATTGTAATACGCAACATCTACAAGATAAATAATATTACACATCAATAATTATATTAGAAATTAAAAAGATACATAACGGAGGAATCTTAATTTTTAATCTAAAACATTGAGGTCTTCTCTATTTTGAAATTCTTATGGAGTGATTTTTAAGTAAAGAAAGAGGACTTAAGTGTTTAAAAGAATTAGACATTTATAGAAAGATATAAGTAAACTGAAAATGAAGAAAACATGCAATATCAAAGTAGAAAATGAGGAAAACAATCAAACTATTTTTTGAAGAATATAAATTTATAAATTGAAAAACAAACTCTTATATTTTCTATAACCTGAAAACGTCGCTGACTATTTTATTTATGTATTAGAAATGAATTTCTAATTGTAGTCTATATTGGTGCTCAATATCTCATCACAAGTAGTTAATCGCCAATAAGTGCAAAATAAAGAGAGATGTTTCAACATATACCTAAGAAAAATAAAGAGGTATGAAAATCAAGTTCATTCTAATATCAATATGGCATTAACAACCCAAATGTCTATCTCTATAACAAATTGAAAAACGATGATAATAAAGAAAAGAACTACTAAAAATTTGAGAGGAGTGAGAGAACACCAAACATTGGATTTCTTTCTTGAGTAGGCATGTCCTACAAAGCTCTCCACAAGGACTTGACTAAAGAAAAGACATTCTTTTACATTTTGGGTAAAAATCTTCCTTTTATCATAATTCTTTACATGTCATATTATTTGTCACGTTGCTACTAACTTCTTAAAATGTTATAATGACATGGTAGGCCATATTAGTATCGTTAATTACATAGTTAATAGCTATTTATTCTTGTAACAAATTTAAAATTTAGGTAACTTATTATTACTTTTACTAGTTTTAGCTAATATTACAAATGCATACAAAGTTCAAGATGTTAAATGTAATTTATCTTTAATTATGAACTCTAACTAGTGTAGTTTTATGCAACTTGCCTCTTACCAAACTCAACCTAATCTAATCATAGTTCTAATAAGTTCTAGAATCCTTTCATAGTTTAAAATATACCATAAAAAATGCTTTTAGATAAGATTATTTGTCACGAACACGACTTGGGATAGTTTGGGACACAATCATATATCTTACCGTTTCTCCATAATATGGGCATAGGACCCGACACGTATGTATTCTAGACTATGTAATTCAGAGTATCGTTCTAAAACATAAATATAAGCTCTGACACATTTATATTCTAGACTGTATATTTCTTGAAAAAAATTTCATAATACTGGCACACTTATGTTCCAAGTCTCCGCCTATAAGAACATGTCCTAACACATTAACATATGCCGAGTCATAATTACTTAAAAACTTCCATGAAACATTTATGTTCTTCTAAAGCACTTCAAGATTGCACTCATTTATATAAGTCATATATAAAAATCTCATAGGTCTTTTTACTTTTGGATGATAAATTACCAATATATTTATTTCAATTTATAATAAAAATGATTTTATCATGCTAAAATAGTATGTTTATCTATTTACACAATATAATTCAAACTAATGAAAATTTCCTCTAATTTGGAAATGATTATGACTAAAAAAATCCAATTCATTTATTGCAAGAGGACCATAATAATTGGTTACGCAAGACATCATGCACCCTTAATATAAGGATTTATACTATATAATCATTAGAGATTACCTATAAAGATAAAGGCACAATATCTAAACATCTAACATAATTTGAGAACAAAAAGGAGAACACCAATAAAAGTACACAAAAACGAGAAAAATAAACACATAGAATGTTAATAATAAACAAGTATCAATATCAAGATATAAAGTCCTTTCCACCCAGTCTATTTAGTCTTGTGCAATTTCTTAACAAAGCATCAAATACAACCATACGATTGAAAAGAAGATGATAATAGACTCCTCCGCGCTTTCACCCAAAGGGCAGTGAGATTATTTCAAAATAAGAATGAAAGAACAAAATGTCTTAAAAGATAAATTTTAGATAGAGAAAAATGAGAAATTAAGGTTTGAGATTATCGATGGAAAAGCTTTTATTTGATTTGTAGGTAAATAATAGAAAATGAGCATATGAAATTGTAAAATAATTAACAAGCATATGTTATAAAAAAAAATTATTCACTTGGGATAATTATTATAAATGATTTAGTAGCTACAAAAAATTGTTAATCTTATACCTGAGAATGTGGAATGTGCCCCTAAACCCAACTGTAATTCAAAACTTCTTTTGTGTATAGCTATTGTGTAAGGGATGAACTTGCAAAATTCATGCTGCCACAAGTACCAGTTACAATGTTTTCTATACCTGAAAAGTAATTTCGTTCGAGAGACCAACATAAGCTTTAATTTGTGTGTAACTAACATTTGAAATCGGTTCAAATGAACAATTTCGTATAAAAAAATCCTAATTAAAAAGGAAAAAGTTAACCTCTAGCACAGACTAGCTAGAGGGCTGAAACTCGGAAAGTTTGTTGGAGGCTGAAACTGGGCTCGCCCATGTCAGCAAAACTGGCACTTGGTTGGGCTGTATGTGGTCATGGAACATTAGGACTACAACAATATGGCTTGGAATCAGAAGGAAGATTAAACAAGGTAGGTCTAAGCTTTATGGTCTTACAACGTACAAGTAGATGCTATGTATGACCTAAAGAATCCACATGTAGTGGACACAAAGAGTGAGCATGTGCATAGCTTGCCAGACAAATTTTCAGGACCTGTCAATGACATTAGTTTTGATGAGAATACAGATTTATCTCACACAAAGGAACAAATGTGGAGGCTGATGATCTTCAGAAAAAGGTGAGAACGTATCGATCCCACAAAACCCTCTTCTTGGCAATTTGCAGCCTTTGTGTGTAAACTACAAAAGCTAATCACTTTTTCCAGTACTCACTAACCACCTCCTTTAATGTCAACGCCAGCCCATCTCAAAACTGTACCAGAGCAAAACTACTTAAGGTTCTTTTCCCAAAAGGCAATCTAAATTGATTAATTTACCTAAGATCTATTTTTTCTTTTACAAATTTGCATAATTTTGATATAAAAAAAAAGCTATTGAAAAAGTTTGCATGGACCTCATTTTAATGTTTTAAAGAAGAGGTTGGAGCACCCTTTTTCACTTAAAGTGTTCCAATCTTGTTCTTCTTAATCTGGTTCATACATTTGTGTGTATGAGATTTAATAGAACATGGTTAGAACTGATTAACTGAAAGATAAGATCTGATCCTTTAAAGAAGTAGCTTTCAGGAACTACTTCTTCTTAGTGGCTACTGTTATACAGCTCGAGTACACTCAATTGTTATTGAAAACCAGAAGATATTGGCTTTAAACTATACATAAAACAGTTTACTAAGGTAACTTCCTACCTAAGTAGAGGCTCTTTGATATAAGTATCGATACAGTGGACTACGTCATAGTATCAAGTGAAGATTTTTTCATCAAAGAGACTAGAGTGAAAAAATTCCTATGAGATTTGCCGAATAATTGTAAGCATCTCCTCTCTAAATTGAAAGAAGCATTTGGTTGTATCCGAAATTGAATATTGATTTAGATTTCTCGTTTGAAAATATAAAATCTTCACTCTTACCAAAAAAAAAAATCTCTAATTTCCATAAGACTGTTCTCGTGCTGTTGTCATTGTTACACCTTTTAGCTTGGTACAGACATGGTAAACAGTAGCATTTTAAGAGGATTTTTACTTTGTCACCTATGCTAAGATGAATGTATGTACCTACCTACTCCACAAAGGCACCGTTTTGGGTACTAATCAAAGAAAAACGGTGGAAGAGGACAATGTATTAAAATGCAAGACACAATGAAACTGAAATTACAGAAAGAGAACAAATTTAGTGTATACAAATACGATTCGCAGTTTAACCATATCTCACTCACGCAAACGCAATCAGAGATAAGTTGATAGGCCATTTGCAATTTTCAATTTCAATTTCTAACTTTGTACGCTCTTCTCTAAGACACTAGTTATGTCCAGCAGGAATCAAACATAAAAGTCACTGTACCTACTGCATAAGAAGACATTGCAACGGACAAAACAAACAAATAAGAAAAAGAGAGAGGGGGAAAAAAAAAAGAGGAGGAGGGTTTCTAAAGTGATTTTGAGTCAAACTAAAGGACAGTTTGGGGCATGAGGTTGGTTCAAGAAAGGACAGCTTCTTCCTCGATTATTCTAAGCATGTGGTGGACTGCTGCTGCTATGTCATCTGCTGAAGTGAGTTGGCATCCTTCTTCAAGCTGCATTAAGAATGTTCAAATTTTAGTCCAAAACATCAATATCATTCCCTAAAACTATATCAAAGAGACACATATAGGAAACCCCAAATATATTACAAAATCTCATCACAATAATTGAGGTCCCATTGCTCTAAAATGCCTACACCCGCTTCACTTATTCAGTTTGGTAGGACATGGCCCAATCTCTGTAAAACTTAAGGTCTCCTCACTCTACATATTAACAAGACCAACGTACTTCATTTTTCAAAAACAACACAATGGAGGCCAAATGACAGTAAGAGTATATTGTAAAGCGTAAAAAGATTACCTATAGGATGGGATACACACCTTGGCACTGATTGAGTGGAGAACCAATGGGTCCATGGAGGTGACGTTGACGTGCAGAATCGTAAGGTAAAGTGCTTGGAATCCAGCGACTAACTTGGAAAGCTGTCTGGGCTTTTTTCTTGAGAGTATTCGAAGATTTGCATGGGTTTCTATCAGAGTGACCTCAATATCAGCCAGTGCTACTTGACTAGTACTCTTTGATGTATATTTGCTTGGCATTTCAGAACGATTGTACTGGGGAAACACAAAGAATTCTGCGAAAGGTGTTGTGGCATCCTCACGGGAACATCTGAATCCTTGGAGTGGTTGGAGCTTCTGAGCTTCCAGGGTTTGCAATTGGCGCTCAAGCTCCTTCACAAATTCTATGGCACCACCTACTATGGAGGCCTGGTCACCCTACATTTCACCAAGTTTTTTAACTGTATGATCATCACTAAGTAAAACGAGAGAAGCGATTAGTATCCTTGTTACCGACTTAAAATCGTTTATATTTCATAGTGGAATGGGTTGTGAGAATTAGATTGCAATTCCAGTACTTCATGTTGGCGAAAAAGTTGAAGAATCATCATGTTTGAATCTGTATAGAAATTAACAAAGACCATGGCACAGGGAGCTCTTTTATCATAGCAAAAGTGGAAGTAGAAGAATCACTTGAGAGCTTTTGATATAAACTTGAGCTCCATCCTCCATACCTAGGTCTTGTTTTGTCACGAGAAAACAAGAATAAAGTAAAAGAAGAGCAAAAGGCAGTGGTGGAGCCAAGTCTAAGAAAAAGTGACTGGCTTCTGAATTTACCAATATTACGTTATCTTTCACAGAAGCATGGCCTGAATTCTAGTTGGCAAGCAGCTTTCCTTACTCTTGTGAACACCAACTTACTTTAATTAAAAAAACTAATGCCTACCTCTAGCTTCAGACAAGAGATACCATAAGTGACAAGTGAATCGATAAGCCATAAAGAAGAGAAGAGAAGAGAAGATATCATGAGCAAAGGATATATATATATATATATATACAAGGGAAAACACAAACCCTTTGGACATAAGATTCAGGCATGAGAGACTTCAAAACCGCAAGATGCTCATTCATCTGTTTTCGCCGGTTCCTCTCAACAGTAATGTGGGTCATCCTCTGTGTCTCGGCTTCTTCTTTGTTCTTGCATGCCCTTGGCTTTCTTCTTCTTTTCTTCCTTGCTTGCACAGCCAGAGTTGTCTGGTTTTGGTCCAAAGGTTGAGGTCCTATTAAGCGTTTTTGTTCAGTTGTTGATGTGGAGCTAGAGATATTAATCACACCACCTCCATGGTCTTGAGACTTCGCAAGAGTGTTCTGTATGAGGAGACTAGAATCTAGAGACTCATAGTTGGTGTACGGAGTGGCAGAGATGGTGTCATGGATGACGAAGTTAGAGAGGTCATTAGAAGATAATGCTTCTAGTAGTGCCATATCCCTTCAAAATGTCCCCTAAAAACCCTCTTGGAGTAGTATCTATTTATATATAAATATATTTGTTATAAACAAGTACTGATAATTCAACGACAAAAGCACCAATTTATAACAAAACCCCATCCCTGAATGATCATGTCTGTGGAAAGAAAGAAAGAAAATGAAGAAGTGAGAGGAAGAAAATGAACGAAGGGTAATGAAAAATAACGTTTACACCGCCATAATAGATATAGTATAGTAGCTATTGTAAAAATATAGATAGGGAAGAGAGAGGGGGCAGAAAAGGTGTGGAGCTTTTCTGCTCGTAAATAGTGAAAGAAAAAAGGAAGTACTCTCTCTTTCATATCTTTGCTTTAGGTCTCCTTCCTAAAAAATTAATCAACAGAGAGGGAGAGGGACACCCAAATCTATATGGAAATGTGCATACAAACATCAGAAGCAGCTGTGGTAAAAGCTCATACCTGTGTTCGGTTGTGCACCTCGACTAAGATTCTCATGCAAATTATTTGTATACATTATAATATTACATGTGTTAATTGTAATACATATCGCAGACGCTGTTACGTACTCAGGATCATACATGAAAAGGTAAAAACAAAGAAAATGTAAAATATCTAATTTTGCGTCCATTCTGACTTTCGAAGTAGTTTTTGCAACTATTAATTACAATTTTTGTCAAGTTTAAAATAGTTAAAAATTCGGTTAAGTCACGCTATTGTATTGATAACAATTTTTAAAAAAAACATTCGATCTAAAGGTAATAAAAGTCCAACATTCCGTCCTGCAAAGCTTTTGATACCGAAAAATATCAAACACGTGTGTCATATATGACACAGGTCCAATAAAATCACGAATATCTAATACCTCACTAATATGAATGAGAAAATGATGTGTGACAAACTAAAATAATACCTATATAATCTAAAATGTATTATCTTCGTCTGTAGATCTCGATTTCACAAACTTTATGCTAAACTGCATGTGCCAAACTACAGTAGTGAAACCCTGTTTTCTCCACCGAATGCTAAACAGCATTAGAGAAAATCTTTATGTTCTCTAACTGAATACTAAACTGCATTAGAGAACCTTATGGGATCAAACTTTATATCACTCTATGTCATTTGAAACTTTAAAGGATATCTATATAAACTTTATGTGTTTAATGATATAGACTTAAAGTCAATCTTTATAAATGTCCAATGACCTTTAAAATGCTTCAACACAAATCTTAAGGCTTCAATATGTATTATGACTATATACAAAAGCAGTTATTACTGAGGATAAAAGAAAATGATCATATTTATTAATAAATAACCATAATGTCATAATACATCAAAATATACAAAATTTTAAGGAGCGAATACAATGATCCCTAACTACTGTTATCTAGGGACTTTAACACGCCCATATTGGATACATGTCTCACAAACACTAATGTGCTCCACTTCAATGTCACCCTTCTAAATTAACTTCTTTATGGTCAAATACTTGACCTCCAAATGGTTAGACCCTGTGATACTCTTGTTGTTGTTACCGAACAACACTACAGCAAGATTATCACAATATAACTGAATGGGTCTAGCTATCGAATCCACCACAGACAACTCAGAAATCAAATTTCTGAGTCAAACTACCTGTGTAGCAGCACCATAACATGCAATAAACTCCGCATGCATGATCGAGGAAGTTACCAATGTCTGCTTGACACTCTTCTATGATATTGCACCATCTGCCATCACAAAAATGTATCCTAATGTGAATTTGTGATCATCTGGACACATTGCAAAATTAGAGTCCACTGTGAGGTTCAAATTATTGACTTTTCTGTATGTCAACGTATAATCCTTGGTATCCTTAGGTATCTCAACACCCGCTTAACTACATTCTAATGGTCCATACCTGGGTTAGCCAGATATCGACCTAGCAGTCTGACAACAAATGCAATGTCCGGTCTAGTGCACACCTGGGCATACATCAGGCTACCTATTGCACTAGAGTATGAGACATTCCTCATAATCTCTCTCTCAACTTTATTCTTTGGACACTATGCCAAAGATAATCTCTCACCATGAGAGATAGGTGCTACAATAGGTTTACAATCAGCCATATTAAACCTTTGTAGCACTCGCTCAATGTATTCTCTTTGTGAGAGGCTCAGGGAGTGTTGAGATCTGTCCCGGTGAATTTGCATACTGAGGACAAAAGATGCTTCACCTAAATCCTTCATGTCAAAATGTTTAGCCAAAAGTTACTTTACTTCATGCAACATGGTCAAATCATTTGACGTAAGAAAGATATCATCGACACACAATAGTATGAAGATGACTTTGCTCCCCCTAACCTTACAGTATAAGCATCTTTCGACTTTGTTCTCCACAAAGCGTTCTCCACAAAGCCGAATGAGGTCAAAACCTCATCAAACTTTATATACCACTGTCTAGAAGCTTGCTTCAAGCCGTATATTGATTTATTCAACTTATAGACTTTGTCAGTTGCATCTTGATCTTAAAACCTTCAGGTTGCTCTATATAGACCTCCTCATAAAGGTCACCACTCACGAAAGCAGTCTTAATGTCCATCTAATGTAGCTCCATGTCATAATGAGCAACTAGTTCCATAAGCACTCTAAATGCATCCTTCAAGGACACAGGAAAGAAGGTAACATTGAAATCAATGCCTTCTCTTTGAGTGAATCCCCTAGCAACTAGACGCGTCTTAAACCACTCAACTTGAGCCTGTGTGTCCTTCTTATTCTTAAGTAGCCATTTACAACTGACAGGCCTATAATATTAAGGTAAGGTAACAAGCTCCCACACCTTATTATACCTCATAGCTAACATCTCATCCTTCATTACTTCCTATCATATATCAGCATGAGGTCCAAAAAGGGCTTCTGTAAAAGTCACTAGATCCACAACATGTCCTATATCATAGTCTTGTTCACCTAATAGACTATGTAATATGATGAGATAGCAGGTTGTCTCTCTCTGGTGGATCTGCATAACTGCACAGGCTCTTATACCTCAGAAACCTCTTCTTGAATAGGAGTAGGTTCCTGTGCCTGTATAGGCACAGTACTCGGGCCTTCATCCATTGGAACTGACTGTATGAGAGACTGTGGATACACAATAATTATAGCATCCGTCCTACTATCTTCTGGAAGAAGCGAGGATCCTCCTTTATCATAAACATTATATTCCGGAAACTTTGTCATCTGTGATTCCACTATTTTGGCTCCTCCCTCTTTATAGAAAAATTTGTAGCCCTTAGACTAGTCGGGATAACCCATTAAAGAGCAACAAGTTGAACGAGATTGCAATTTACTCTCATGAGAATTATATAGCCTCACCTCAGCAGGATAGCCCCACACATGAATGTGTGCAAGGCTTGGCTTCTAGCCCTTTCAGAGTTCAAAAGACATCTTTGATACTGACTTACTCGAGACTCTGTTCAAAATATATAATGTTGTTTTGATGGCTTCACCCCAAAGGCATTCGGGTAGGTTAGTCATGCTCTGCATTGACCTCATCATGTCTTTTAAGGTGCGATTATGCATTTCGGCCACACCATTTTGCTCAGGACTACCTGGCATAGTGAACTGAGCTATTATTTCAACCGATTCCAAATACCTAGCAAACGAACCTTTCTCTTATCCTGCAACCCTATATCTACTATAGTATTCTCATCCTTTATCAGATTTGACAATCTTTATTGTTTTTTCCAACTGGTTCTCAACTTTAGTCTTAAAGATCTTGAACTTATCAAAAACTTCAATCTTCTCTTTAAGCAAGAACAGATAACCGTAGCAGGAATAATCATCTATAAATGTCAGGAAGTATCTGGCATTGCACAACGTGACTATATAAGGACTACTAACATTTGTATGTATAAGGTCCAATAAACCAGAAGTACGAGTTGACCCCTTTTCTTTATCTTGGTCAACTTACCCCTACAATAATGGACACATGTCTCCAAATCACTGAATTCTAGAGTCGAAAGAATGTTATCCTTTATCAATCTCTCAACCCTCTCCCTAGAAATATGGCCAAGACGTTTATGCCACAACATGTATGACGTTTCCTTTATTAAGGTTCTCTTTCGAGTAACAAGTTCAACAACATATGAAGAGGCATACATTTCATTAGGAGTAAGACACATTTTATACAATCTGTAAGATAAGAAGGCAATACCAATATGTTTTGTATTGATAGAAATATTTACAACTGCATTATCAAATACAAAATGAAAACCTTCTTTATCCAAAGATGATACAGAGATCAAATTTCGTCTAAAAGACGATATATAAAATATATCCCATAAATCAGTGCAAATCATGTATCAAGGTTTAATCCTACATCTCCTACGTACAAAAAGTCCACCTCTTCATTATTGCCGACCATCAGCTTCTCCTCTTCCTTAGTCGGCCCTCTCTTGGATCTGAACCCCTGCATTGTGGAAACAACATGATAGAAGCTCCACTATCTAACCACCAAGAACTTGATGTGGTTAGAGCTACATTAGATTCATAAAATATGAAGGCCGAAGAGTTACCTAACATATCCTATTTGATCTTCCATAGCTTGTAACTATGGCAATCGGACTTCCTGTGTCCCTTCTTCTGGCAGAAGAAGCATCTCATACTCTTAAGGTCATATGGGCCCTTCGCAATGCTAGACTGCCCACTCTGAATTTAAGGAGAGGGTTTGGGTTTCTTACCCTTACCCTTAGGCTGCTGGGGTTTGGTCTTTCCCTTACCCTTTGCAGCTGCATACATAGCTGAATGAGGAGAACTTCTGATCTTCTCCTCTGCTGCAACACACCGAGAAATAAAAGCATTGATGTCCTAGGTCTCATCCTGTGAGATGTAAGAGGTGGCCAACATCTCAAACTCCTAATGAAGAATGTTTAGTGCCTGATGCAATATAAGCGAGTAAGCAATTGGTATATCCAATGCCTTCAGCCTGCTCTGCAGATGCACCATCCTAATGATATACTCCCTAACGCCTCCCTCTCTAGTGTACCTTATGAAGAATAGCTCCTTAATCAAGGCACTCTACTCAGCATGAGAAGAGATCTTGTACCTCTAGGATATACTGTCCATGAACTCCCGCGCTACTATTGTGTCCGGCAATCCACTCAATAGATGATCAGGTATCGACCTCCGAATGCAAAATTAGCACAACCTATCTGAGCTGACATTTGTAAGTGGGGGAGGCCTCTCTATATGAATGGCCATGTTGATGTCTACTATCTACAATGTGAAATCCACGTCCTTCTTCCACTTCTTAAAGTTGAAACCATTCAAGGTTTCATTGGTAATAGCATTGTTGTTGACTGAGAAGGTGACTGAAAAATAGAAAAGACATTGTTAAAAAAAGTATAAATGTAGGACAACAACGATAACATCATCAACATAAAGAATTCGACTACACATATTATGAAACATCTGTGGGCTGAATACATAATATATGCAATTAGACCTCTACACATAAAAATGATCAGAGTATAAATCATTAACTCTCATGACACTACCACCTGTGGGTAAATAGATCATTTGAGCAACGACTTTCCTCCATTTAATGTACATAAACATTTAATGTCGTTATATACATCTCAAAAATCTCATATAAGGTAAACACCTATGGGCAAAATAACCGAATATGAGATCAAAGACATCCCCCAACATGTACGCAGTACAATTCAAATACTGGCTTAAAAGGCCACTGTGGTGACTGCAATCTTACCAGTACCCAAAAAGACCACAAACACAAGAGATACATCTTTATATCATCCTCACATTCTATATGGGCATAATGTATGTGAAAATTAATTATAAATGCGAAAACTGAATGCACAGTCAAATAATCACATACAAAAACTGAAAATATTGTCTTTAAACTTTATTTGAGAATTAATAAATAAATAAATAATCTCAATGAAAGTGTCTATCGTAGTTTCCTTAATACTGAACCTACTGCACGAGACATAAAACTTTAAGTGTCTCCTTTATGTGTTGTTCGAAGTACAAAAATCCACTCAATTTTTTCTTTAAAAAAGGTTTTAAAACTTTTCCAGAATCTAATTACCAACGTAATAAATTCTAAAATTTTGAAAAACCACTTTAAAAAATTCTCCAAACTCAAAAACTGACTCAAAACACCCCAGGATAGCTTCATGAGAATTTATGAAATTTTGTGTTTTGTTTTTTTAAACACTATAGTAGAGGTCGTACGGCTAACGTTAGCCATCGACACATGTCACAAATCCGACAGTCCACGTGTCGCACCAGATGCAGTCCGTGTCACGCAGGCGCTCGCTGTTCGATGCCCGTGGGAATGTGCTCCACGTGAGGTGCGTGCAGCACGCGTCCTCCTACTTGCGGTGCGATTGGCGAGTACAACACACACACTAGCCATATCGCCCCTCCCCCAACCCCTGTCGGAAGATCCAAACGTTGCATCGCCTTCTGATGGGGAGGGTAATTTTTGACGACCCAGAAGTCGATTTTTCGCTTCGTTTGGTCCATTTTTGACTCGTTTTTCGTAGCTAGCCTTATGTATACTACTCTTACGTAATTATTTACGTAAAAAAAGTTTAAAAACGAATCAACAAGCAAAGAAAACTGTAATGAATGGAAACAAAAGATCTTCATTTTTCGTCAACCCAATCACGTAACTACTCTGATACTACGTGTAATATGTAGCACAGACCCTATTACGTACCCATGATCATATATAAAAAGGTCAAAATGAAGGAAATGCAGAATACCTGGTTTCAAGTCCATTCCGACTTCCGAAGTAGTTTTTGACATCCAAACGAGTTTCGATCCTTTCGGGACAGTTAAGGAAGTTGTTCATCGTCGTTCGATTTAAGTCTTTCTACAGTTTCTTTAAAACACGAGCTCTCTTAACGGGTCAGAGAACTGTATGCTCACGAATGATATGAGTAACTGCAAGAGACCTTAACCTTTTTATAGATTCCATATCGGACTTCTCTATCACAAGGCCGATATGAACCAAGTCTACATTGAAAGGGATTCATTTTCTACCCTGACTTCGACCCATTAATTTAGATTATTTATTGGATCACTTTATTACTCTTATCTGGATCGAATTACGTAACTTAGCCGGTAATTTATTTAAAACCAAAATTACAATTAATAGTTGTCCACTTAACAGGAGAAAGACAAAAATGCCCTTAAGGGCAAAAATGTCTAACACTAATGGCAACCCATGTCACTCCATAGATGTTAAGCTATTAAGTTTGTCTCCTCTAGTCCGTTGGTCTCGCCACTGGCCAATCCAGTGGTAAAGATCAACAGAAATATATGAATGATGCTAAGTTTGCCTTCACCGTACGTCATTTGGTTAGCACAGCTCACTCTATAGTCCATTGTCAATCTCATTGCTGTATATTTTCCTTATTTGCTCTATTTGTAAATAGTTAGTCATTCCAAATCTAGAGTGATGAATAATGTTAGTTCATGCCTAAGGAACCAACAAAAAGAACCCACAGGACAGGAACACTCACTTATAGCTCAATGCCTCTTATTTACCTCCTTTTTCCCTTATGAAAAATCTCCCAATTAATCTTTTAAACTTTACTCAACTTTTCAGTACGCCTTCTAGGTTTAGTATTGAGGCTTACTCATTGCATGTGGTTAAGTCTCATGATTCTTCTGTTGTTTGCCTATCTGATTTCAGATTTATTACAGAAGAGAAGCTATGTATTATCAACCCTGTTTTTCTGAGATTGTAGACTTTATTGATACCCCTAGAGACAGTAATTCAACTGCATATGTTTATCATCTATTTGCAGAGTACTTTCTCACAAGTTGGTATTGTTGGATAATTTTCATTTTTTAATCTTTTAGATCAAATTGCTCAAATTTTAACCTAAAAAATGTTTGAGAGACTGTAGATGAAAACAGTAATATTTCTTCTTCTTCTTCTTCTTCTTCTTACTCTATAAATTAATTAAATTTCATTTTAATCATATATCTAAACAAACTTAAGGTGATTAGACCAGATTTCGCCGAAATCTCTAGGCAAATGTAAAAGGAATGTTCATGCAACTTCTTGGCTCTTGAATCCCTATAAATCACGAACTTTGGTATCCTCTACGCTTTTTTCACCCTTGCCAAATGATTCAGTGCAATAGTCATTAGTTTGCTCGTTCTCGCTGGAGAGCTACATTGTAAATGATGGAAAAGGAAGGTCTCCCTCGTGGTTCAACATTCTATATAATTAGATACGCATTGGAAAATGAAAGCCTCAACATCAACTAAGTAATGAGTTAATCAGACACAAAATTTGTTGCTCTACAGGGGAGTTTGTGCCTGGTGTGTAGAATCAAAAGATGACAACCAGATGGATCAGATCCCAGCAACCTTGTATAGCACAAATCGACAGAGGTCACCTCAAACTAGGCTCTTTGTTCCATATTATGCATGGGCGCAGCAGGACATACAAATATTGTTCTGACACGAAATTGCCTTCACAGACGGTAAAAAATTATTCATCCCCGTTGCCGTAGACGACTTACTGCCCACGTCATCAGCTAAATTCATAAACAGATCACCCCTGTTAGATACAAATGGAATCCTGACCTTGAATCAGGTCCATAACCGTTGAGGTTCTTTCATATTAAATACCCATAAACTCTTTTGTATTGTGTCTATGATTATAATGAATGGAGAGGTTGATAAAGAAGAAGTAACGCAACAGTTAACTACCCCCAAACAGTTAAAGGAGGAGAGTATAAGAAACAGTCGCACAGATTGACCAAAAGAATCCCTTCACATCCAAAACACGCACGCATATATTGCCTCTAAGAAGTCCATCTCTTCAACATTTTTTGTTTTGGTTTCTTTCTAGTATGAGATCATGTATAGGCATACATGTATGTATAAATGCGTGCAGACGCATAGCGTATTCGAAAAGTACAAATGCGTGCAGTCGCATAGCGTATTCGAAAAGTACAAAAGCGTGGGGAAAAGGAGATAGAGCTAAGGGCTTCTTTTTTCGCCCTGAATATTAAGAGATTATGCATCATGACCAGAACGAAGATTGTAGCTTTTATACAGCGATGAGGACGAAAGTTGGATGGTAGACAGTGGACCACGGTCCAAGTGTCAGAAAATGCAGAGAATCCATGTGCCCATCAGCTTTCCTGCCAAGCTCCATTCTAGCAACGATCCAAATTCAACTTTCTTCTCCATTTTCCATCCTTTGTTCTTCCCCTTAGCACCTAATACTTCTAAAACTTAAAAACTATTTTCAGATTGGTCCTGTCTTCACTCATCTGTCCTCGCATACAATAGAAAGCTAACACATCCATAATTCTAGCTTAAGGAATGGACATAGAACATGCGTCCACCAAAGCACTGATGTATTCATCTACCTTGCATTATAAAAAATCGAAGTACACTATACATGCAAATTACATGTGCAAGCTGATGCGAATGCCTGATACCATGTCCAATCTATATGATCCCATCAACGTACTGTAACCTCACCATAAGAGGTTGGACACAATCACAGGTCTAAGAATCAAAATTTGCGCCCGTTGCAACAATTTTTGTATACAATGATTACCAAAACTTCAACCTAACACCATAAAAATCTGCTAGTCCAGTCAAAATGGATAACAAATATGCATAAAGAAGCAAGACAACCAACGCTAAGAAAGACGATGCGGACAGTGTATCCATGGATAAGTTAACCAGCCCTGTCAAGATATTTGCCTGAAATGGAAAACGAAGAAATTTCACCAGCAGGGGGAGGAAGAAAGAATAGGTGTAAAAGCAGAGAGATGGGGATCAATAAAAACATCTCAGAAGATAAATAAGCAAAATATGTATTGTTCACCAGTAGAAATGCAGCTAATAAATTCCGATTAAGTGCTTCTTCAAGTGCTGAAACTTTACTTCCAACCATGTAATCAGAAAGCATCACCACAGCTAAAACCTGAAAAACAAGAAAATCTTCGGTTGGCTATGCTTCATATCAATGTCTTCTTTTGTTTCCTTCAAAGTAATACATTACAAAGTTTCACTTTAGTCTCTGGGAAACATCCAAAAGCGCCCATTCTCAATACAGATCATGCTTGAAAATGCAGTACAAAATCAAAAAAATTTCCGGGATTCAACATACTTTAATATAAAAGTCTAAAAAGGAAAAGTAAATGATTACAATTAACAAGAACATAATTATACCAACAAGATCAATGCAAAGCTGAATTACAACTGCATGTATGTTATCTGACAGGTCTACCATAAGCTGATTGCAACATGGATAAAAACACAATTAACAAAATTATGTTCAAGTAGGAGCTACTTATTTTTGTCATTGGTTTCTTCAGAAGATTCATTGGCAGATGTATGACATCCCATGTGGTTAGACAACTTTCACAGAAGATTCACCCGTACTTGTCTCTCAAGAATTTCAATCAGACTCCTTTGGGAGGCCAAGAAAACTCCCAAAATAATGACATCTTGGGGCTTAAATTTTACCCCTTTCCAGGAAACATGCTTTCCTTGATTTTTATCCACTCTCCCAGTCACTCTGATAGAAATCATGTTAGCATTAATAAGAGCAACTGTTAGGACTGATATTAGGGGAAGGGATAAAAAGGAGAATAAACCGGATGTTTGGAGAGTGTACTCGAGGAGAAAGAGGGTAGAAGGGGAAGTTAGTTAGGAGTGGTGAGCTGGCATAACAGAATAGTGAGAGGGGGTGTGAGGTCTGGTTTTTGGGCGGGAGGAGGGAAGAGAGAGGGAGGGAGAAGTAAGATGTGTCATTTTGGGCAGAGAGAATCGATATTCTCCCTGAGGAGCATTTCTTGCTCTGATCTAGAAAGGGGTCTGGTAATCATCCTTGTAATAGCAGTGCTAGGCACTGAATATACTAAATAATATACTGCTCACTAGCTGATTAAGCTAGAGATTCCTATCATTGGTCCGACCTGCCGGATATGTCAAGGAGAGTAGAAATCCGATTACCATTCATGCCACCTAAGATGTCCGACAGAGTAGATGTTCTAGAGTCTCCTATGGCGAGTTTGGAAGCGGGAATGGAAGACATTCAATCCTCCATGCGATTGGCGATGGGGGAAATGCAACGAGCACTACTGTAGGAGATGAATAAGATTATGGGTAAGAGACCCGAGGAAGGACAGGGGAGTGATACAGTGAGGAATGGGCAAACGCCGTCGGGTGATAGGACTAATCAACTTCCGCAACAGTACAGACCACTTGCAGAATCATCTGCGGACATGGACGAGTACCGAATGTCAGTACGAAAGGTGGAGCTACCCATGTTCGATGGATCTGACCCTGTTGGATGGATTACTAGAGCAGAAGTTTATTTTGAGGTTCACCATACTTTGGATGAAGTAAGGATCAAACTCGCCCTTTTAAGCATGGAGGGCTCAACTATCCACTGGTTTAATCTTCTACGAGAGACGAGACAGATTTGAGTTGGGAGACTTTCAAGAAGGCATTAATCGATCGTTATGAAGGAACGAGGTTTGAGAATCCTTATGAGGAGCTTTCTGATCTTCGACAAACAGATACCGTAGATGAATACATTGAAGCATTTGAATTCATCTCATCTCAAGTAGGTCGACTTCCAGAGGAACAGTTCATGGGGTACTTTATGAGTGGGCTGAAATCTGATATCAGGAGGAGGGTGCAAACCTTCAACCCAGTAAATCGATACCAACTGATGAAAATTGCTAGGGAGGTGGAAGAGGAATTGTGCGGTGAAGAAGGATTGAAATTGTGACAACGTCCATGGGGTCAATGTAGGGAAGCTAGCTTTAAGAACCAGACCCATTTTCGGGTCAACCTGAGTCGACTGGACCCGGGTCACTCCAGCTCCATGGTCGAACTCAGATGGGGGATGGATACGGAGCGGGTCGAACCTGCGACACTCCTGGATACCGAGCTAACACCCATGCGTCGAACCAACCTGCTATGGCGTCGCAGGTGAGGAGGATCGACGCAGACAGGAGACCACCAGTGGAGATAAATCAAGGGTTGCGCCATATCTCTTACCAAGAGCTTATGAACCGCAAGGCAAAGGGGCTATGTTTTCGATGTGGAGAACGTTTTCACCCACTACATCAGTGCACCGAGAGACAACTTCATTTGTTGGTGTTGGACAAAAATGAGACACTAAATGAGGAAGGGAAAATAATTGCAGTGGAGGTGGAGGAAGAAGACGACGAGGGTGAGGTGGCGTTGGAGTGTCGGGTCATGGGAGTTTTTGAAGTATACAACGCTCTGACATCTGAAACCAAGACCATGAGGCTAGAGGGAAAAAATTTTGGGGTTCCTATAGTGGTATTAGTGGATAGTGGTGCTAGTCACAACTTCATCTCCCCCAAATTGGCTACTGGTTTAGGGTTGACTACAGTGCTTACCAGAAC
>JANSVA010000005.1:13582468-13592770 GCA_025504915.1 Erythroxylum reticulatum | reverse complement strand
AACTTACGCTAGTGTTAGCCATTCAACATTGGAGACCGTATCTGGTTGGGAGAAGATTTACAGTCTATACGGATCATAAAAGCCTCAGACATTTGTTGAAACCGAGAATTACAACTCAAAATCAGCAGAATTGGTTGGCAAAATTGCTGGGATATGATTTTGATACTGTCTACAAGGCTGGAATTTCCAATAGGGCAGTAGATGCATTCTCCAGGGTATGCAAGGACATGGAGTTGCAGGTTATTTCTAGGCCATTTTGGCAAGATCCATAGCAAATTAATAAGGAGGTAAAGGCAAATCCATAGTTGAGCAGAATAATAGAAGAAATTAAAAGGGAAACAGATTCTCATCCTTCTTATACCTTGGAGAATGGGAGATTATATTATAAAGGGAGGCCAGTTTTATCAGCATCTTCGGAACACATTCCCAAGCTTTTACAAGAACTACCCCTATAGGAGGAAATTTGGGAATTTACCAGACTTGTAACAGGATAGCTCAATCTATTTTTTGGAAAGGTATGAAAAGGGTTGTATCTAATTTTGTAGCAGCTTGTCACATTTGTCAGCGTAGCAAGTATAAGCTACATCTCCAGAGGGTTTACTCCAACCGCTACGTATTCCAAGAGTTGAACATGGATTTCATTGTTGGACTACCCAAATCTAAAGGCTATGTCATAGTGGACAGATTGAGTAATTATGGGCATTTTATTCTTGTCTAACATCCTTACTCAGCCCATTCTATTGCTGAAATTTTTACCAAGGAAGTTGTCCAATTACATGGAATTCCTCTTTCCATTGTAAGTGATCGGGATCCTACATTCTTAAGTAATTTTTGGCAAGAATTGTTTACCCTCCAGGGAACTCAATTAAAATTGAGTACCGCCTATCACCTAGAATCGGATGGCCAAACTGAGGTAGTTAATCGCACTATCGAGACATATCTTCGTTGTTTTAGCTCGGAACAACCCAAGGCTTGATTAGATTATTTACCATGGGCAGAGTATTGGTATAATACCAGCTTTCATTCAACAGCTTAATGTTCTCCTTTCGAGGTAGTATATGGAAACCTCCTCCCTCAATCACACACTTTATTCCTGGAGAAACATTGGTGGAAGCTGTGGCGCAAGATTTAATGAGTTGTGACGAAGCTTTGACACAGTTGAAACATCATCTAGAACGCAATCGCAATGACATGATACGTTTTGTGGATGCTTGAAGGCGTTCTCATGATATTCAGGTGGAAGATTGGGTGTATTTGAAGATTTGTCCACATCAGCAAGGGTCCATGCCTAAGCAGTTGCACCCTAAACTGTCAGCACGATACTATGGACCATATTGGTGGACAAATAGGTTGGCGCTGTCGCATTTCAACTGCAACTTCCCCCTCAGGCCCGTATACATCCAGTGTTTCACGTGTCCTAGCTAAAAAAGGCTATCGGGCACCACCATGTTTAGTAAGAGTTACCTCCAGAGTTGGACTATGCTCCTGACTTGTGTATACCAGCCGCTGTCTTGGGTAGGAGGACATTTAATATCAAGGGGCTCCCTGTGACCAATGGTTGATTCATTGGCAAGGCAAACCGTTAGAGGAAGCTACATGGGAGGACCAAGAGCTTATTCGTCGCCAATTCCCAAAGCTTAATTTTGAGGACAAGATAGAGTGGTTAGTTTATACAAGGAAGAAGAAGAAAGGTTGTAAGCAGTCGTGAGATAGCTAGATATCAATATATTTTAGTGATTCGGGTTGTTAGCAAGAGATATCTATTCCTTAGAAGTTTGTTAGGATAGGTAGATATTCTATGGGAGAAGGGGGATAGGCATTAGATTGGAAATAATTCTCAGAAGATTTCCTGAGATTGTAAGGAGGTCTCCTTTGAGAAGAAGGTTCTTCCTTCTTGTCTCGAAATAATACTAAGTTATTGCTCTCTACCTAGTGTTATTTAACACACGGGTACCTTGAGTTGAATTGCTACCAAATAGCTGGCACAACAACAGGGAGGCTGATTAGGTTAGTTAGATGAGAGAGAAATGCAGAGGTAAAAGTTAGTATATACAGGAAGGAAGGATGAGACAAGGCATTCTTTTTATCTACAGAAATTAAAAAGATTCAGCTAGGAGCTTGGGAATTTTCTTTGAGCAGGTGAGAGTGTTACCGAAGGTTAAGTGCAGTTCTCTTGTCTCCTGTCACACTCACTCTGTCTCTCTCGAGGACATACAAAGTCCAAGCAAAAACAATGCAGGTCCCAAAGAAAACACTGCTCATTTGCTAGCATCACTATGACAATTCCAACTGACAAGTGAACAGGTACAAGTCTACCAAAGCTACAAACTTGACATGCCAACTGTTGTCTCGCCAGTGAGTTCTACACAAATAAATTGGTTTCCACAAGCAGACACTGCTCTTTTGGCAGTAACTTGAATTAGATTGATAAGCAAGTATTTTTAGACCTAAATATGCATGTTTAAAATCCATGATGGTCGAACTAAATGGGGGAATGAAAATGTATGAAACAAGTTTGAGAGAATCCAAAGCTAAGTGAAAGAAAAACATTAAAGATTAAGTCATGTATAGCATGAAACAGAAGTTCCTAACCACTGAAGCATTTCAAGGGTGACTGTTATGATAGATGGAGAACTATTGGCACTCAAGTTTAAATTATATGAAACTATCAGGAATAAGAAAAACCTGAAGGTTTTGTGCCAACACCAGTGTGACATACGCCAAGTTGCACTGCAAGGAAAATTATGCTTGTTTCTATTAATAATCTAGATAAACAATTTTGCTAATTAGTTAAAGAAAGCAGAATAACCTACCATCCTACGGGAAACTCTTTCTACGTGCCTATCTAAAAGGATAGTTATTGACCTGCAGCAAGATTGAAAAAATGGAAAAGGAGAAAACTTTAGTAATATCATTTTACTAGACAGAAAGTTGATAACACAAATTTATTCACAACACATGGCAATACCAAAATATAAGACAAAGAACCAAGATGCCGATCCTTGCCCGTTTGTTACTTCTCACTGTTGTAGAAGAATTGTTTCCAAAGAAAAGAAAGTTTCCCAACTGGACCCCAACTAGGTACATGCCCCAATATCCTAGGAATGACAATAATTACACATAAATATTGCAAGAAAAGCAGATGTGATAATTCAATAAGAAACTACCTTCTAGCCCTCATGTATCAAAGGACAAAAACATGATTTCAGACGTTAGGATAAAAGACTCTACAGTAGTCAAAATCTTCCAGAAAAAGGGCTGAGATCTAGAATAACAAATCCGTTTTCTGCATCTTATATATTCCACTACTGTTTTCCCTTTTTTGGTATCATATGCATGATCGACATCTTTCACAACTCTCATGGACTTGTGATGGCATATACACACCAGATGTTAATGAAACATCATGAATTTTACAAGTCCCATGCATGGGAGCTAACTAATTTAAATTAGAAGCATCTAAGTAATCAGGAAGCAAAAGTTTTCTAACTACAGAACAGAGGGTTAATCATGAAAATGGAAAATCACAAGTATAATTCCCTTCTAACTATCAGCAGTTGGTACATGAATGCTTTTTGGGGAAGACATGCAGATGAAAGTAAGAATAATTTATGAACAGCATATTTTGTATTTATCCTTACCAAGTATGCTAAATATTCCTTCCTTATTTTTGCTTAAAATATCTGTTCCCCTTTCCTCAGAAAGCAAATATGCATTTAATCCATGACTCAACCAGAATTGATAACCTGAAGAATCAAAAACTGGTTAAGAAAGCTAGCCAATAAATTCTTTTTGCAGGACTAACATATACAGTTAGAACCAAGATACCAGATAATATTGTTAAACCCACAATTCCAGAATAACGTGGTCTGATGTTAATTATTGTAGTGAGGATTGCTACAGAAGCAAGTGTGAAAAAGAAATTCCAGTGAACTCCATATTCCCCTATATGAACCTGCATAGAGAATAAACAATTCCATTAGAAAGGAACATTAATTAGTGAATTGAGCTGCATAGGGAAAAGAAAGACAGCCAATCTTGCCTTTCAACATCTTTATACTAAAGCTACCAAAGATAACGCAAAGCTAGCTGTTGTGAGGAAAGAATTCTTGAACTAAAACATTATCTTTTTTCTTCCATTGATAATGCAACACTTATTTTAATAGTAAGTTTAGTAAGAGTATGCATCGGATACAAGCAATTTGTAAGAAGCACGGACACCCGACACGACACAGACACGGATACGGGGACACACCAACTTCTAAAATTTGGTGGACACGGACATGACATATATATATATATATATTATAAATTTTAGAATTAAGAAAAAAATTCAGAATTCATAATATGATATATATTGATTGATATGTTTCAAGACTTTCAACATCTTGATAGTTCATACATATTTGGTACTTTATAAGCCCCTCTCAAAAAATATGGAGCATATATTCTATGAAGTAGATATTCCATTAAGTCATGTCCGAGCCGTCTCCAAACATGTCCGAGCCGTGTCCGAGCTAACAAAAATTATTTTTTAATTCTAACACGTACAGACACGTGTCGGGGACATGTCCACCACACGTCAGGTGGGTTCCGACACGGACACGTGTCCGACACGCAGACACGGCTCCATTTTGCCATGTCCGTGCTACATAGGTCCCTACCAAAAGTGCAGTATTTATGAGACTTGTTCACCAGTTCGAGAATTGACAAGAATAAATGTTATAATTGTTAAGCATTTAGGCATATGTATGTATAGAGGAAATATTACCAACGACATTGCAACTCAAAGGCAAGTAGCCTAATGACATTTTTACCTGATAGTCAACACTTCTGGTTGAAAATAGTCGACCAAACCCTAGTAGCAGTAGTGGGCTAGTAGATTGAATTGCATTCTTCCAACTCCTAAAATAGTATTTTGAAACAAATGGAAACCAAACACCATATCATTAGTGCAAACTATACGATGAATAAAATAACAACTACAAAATAAAATTGTTAAAAAGAGTTCAAGCACTTGACACAAGCATAAGGATAATGCATTAGAAACAAAAAATATACTTAAGAAATGTAACAGTACGAATAATACAAAAATTTGACCATATACCAGCAACAGAATAGTTAGGAAAACACTCCATTGTACAGACCAGAATCATAAAGCTCCACCCGGCTACAAAATGTCCCAAATTGGGTTACTTAAGTAGTTTATGTTGCAATTAGTTTTAACTCACTAACTTCCCGTAGAATAAAATTTTTCATGAGATCACCGAAAATCTTTCAACCATTGAACGTTGATCAATCCTCTCTTATGAGACTAACATTCAGTTCTAATACCAAGGTGACCTGTTTGTGTCTCTTCTGAAATAAAATTAGCAATCGCAGTACAAGAGAACACAGCTGATAAAGAGGAGCTGCCTTTCTTAATGCACTCGTATGCTTGAAAGAACATATTCTATATATTATTGCAAAAGAATAAATTTCTCCTGATGATCTCATGAGATAAAGCAATCATGGACCACGAAAGCCTTACATTGAAGAGACACCTCGTGCATTTCGAGAAACTAATGCATTTGCTATTATAAAGGAGCCAACCCCTAAGTCCATCTGTATAAGAAAAAAGAAAAACGCAAAAACAACAGTTAGTTATGCAAGGTTTTGAAGGCATAAGTAAGCTTCTTAGCAACAATCTAAAAATCCAATGATTGAATAGATGTAATCCCATAAATTAAATTCGAAGCACAGAAGCAATTAATACTATTAACAATATAGGGATATTCTTGTAATTACATGCTTATAATCGTAGTTATTCTATTATTTTGTATATACACAATGTCTAAGCATATGATTAGCTTAGCTTAAGCTGTACTTATCCAATCTCTTCCTTTACATTAACAAATACAATGATTGAAACTTAAATGAATCACAAGATGACATTTTTTCCAAGGATAGGCCTATACATATTACAATAATAAGAATGAAAAAAATATATATATAAGGGATTGTTTGATGCAAATTAAATTGGCACTGACTAGGCATTGAATTTAATGGGAATCTAGATCAAATACAAAGAGAAGATAAAACAAAATTCAAAAAGAAGAAAATGAAGTCTAAAAGTTTAAACAATTTGTTTGGTGTATAGAGAATATAAGAAAGTAAACACGTGTCCAGTCCAATAGAATATGTACGTTTCGTAATAGGGAACAATGCTTTTATACCATCTAGACACCAAAACCATCAAAGCCCTTCAAGCTATCCCTCAAGGAATTTCATTGCAATTATGTTAAAGTGTGATCTAGAAGAGTAATTTGAACTTAAAGTTCTGGCAATTGGTTGAAAAAACTGAATGCTCTTGGCCTTTCATCAATATTCTAAGGCATAGGCATATTATTTACCCTCTCATTAAAGTGCAGATTGGCAATGGGGAGGAATCTTGGATGTGGTTTGATAACTGGTCTCCCCAAAGCCCTTTGATCAAGGGAGATGATATGCTTAATCTGTTGGGAAGATGGCCAATCGAATCCAAGATATCTTGCATAATTATTAACAATGATTGGATCATTTCACATCGACTGATTGACTGATTTCAAGCTATTCTCCCAAGCAACATGCCTAACTACCTCAATAAGGATAGATTAATCTGGTCTCCTAGTGCAAATGGGGATTTCTCCAACTCTTCCTGCGTGAAAGCATTAAGACCTCAACATTTGAATACTTCCTGGTATAACATAATGTGGAACTCTATAATGCCTAAGGCCTCATTTGTAACTTGGCTGGCGGCTAGAGGAAGACTGAAGACCAAGGATAGATTGGAGGGATACATTGATAAAGTATGTGTTCTTTGCAAGTTACAACCTGAAACCATAAACCACTTGTTCTTCAAATCCAGGTTTTCAGTTTCTATATGGGCAAGGATGCAGCACAATATGTGTAATTTGCCCTGAGAATGAATGGGATAACATATTAGTTTGGGTTGAAAATTTGTACAAAAGAATTGGGGATGATAAGAAGTGCCCATGTCTAATGCTTACCTGCTCAGTTTACTCAATTTGGTTTGAAATAAATCAAAGGATCTTTAGCGATGTACACAATGACAAGATGCAGTTATAAATAAGACTTGCTATTGGATTAGGGAGATACGGATTGCTAATCAAGCAACCAATAGTTTAAGCTTCTCCATGAAATGTAATTAGGGTCCGTTGTAACTTCCATTTTGATTGTTGTAGCATCAATACTAGTTTTGTTTTGTTGAAAGACTGGTCCTCTACTTATATTCATATTCCTTGTAATTACAGCCTTGTAATCGCATGGTAGGCCTCTATGCCCTTCAACGAAATTTCTTTTAACTTCAAAAAAATTGAACTTAGACCTCAAATATTTGGGAACATTCACAAAGAACTTCGATATTTCTAAAACATTTAATTTAAACCTAAATTGATAGAACCCTAACTGTCTATCTAGGTCCTGTCAATGTTAGGCCACATTGATTTTTTTATTATTTTCTATGGGCCCTCTTATCAGCTAAGGCCACTGTCCCTCCATGGATCCCAAAATATCTTCAACTTGACTTGCTTCCTTGGGCATCATCTGCACAAATCCAGCAAATAGTAAAAATAATGTATGGTGCAACAAATGTATTCAGCTGTCTAAAAATCTCTATGTCAGAGGTGTTTTAGAAGGTGTAGTTGCTTTTGCTAACAATCTTACTGACGAGGTGCCTCAGATCTATGAAATTGTTCTATTCTACATATAGTTCACCTATAACAACAATAACTTTTTTGTCTGGTATTTGGGCGGGCACCAATATGACAACTCATTTTGCAAACACTTCCAAGCACAATGTCTTTGAATTTGTCAAGATTGGAATTTGTCAAGATTGGAAATAAGTAACAAAAAGTTTTCTAGTCCAATTCCTACTAGTGTCTCCAAATAGTGGGAACCTATTAAACCACTCAAATGCTCATGATCATCAAACCAGCTAATCTCTAAGTGAACCCCCTTGAAATAATTACTTCGCATCCAATGGATTAACTTTCACTGGCAACAACAAATAGATATGATTGCAATGGATATACAATTAAGGCTATTTGAGCAAGGATCGGAAAAGTTCAAATTCTTTCGCAACTCGTGAGGTATTTGGGGATTTAGGGATTGTTGACAGATTTGGAATGTTGTATTTATGTATAATTAGAATTCTTCCTTAATTAGGATAGCTAATTAGGATAGCTTTTCCTATATATTCATGTGTATATGCCTTCTAAATGATTATCAGAGAATTAATGAAATAAAATTCTCAAAGTTCTTCATGGTATCAGAGCATGATGCCTATTTCGGAGATTGAGTTTTCTCTCTCCTGCATCTATGTTTTTTTCGTTGTTGTCCAACTAAGGGGTTGAGTTTTTCTCCTCCTCTATTGACACCACCCACACCAAAAGATTGCCAAGCTCAGTTCGACCAGTCACCGGAGTTTCGTCACCATTCGACGCCGCGCGTGGTGTCACGCGCCTCCTGAAGATTCTATGACACTGTTTAAGCACCGGCGTGTGGGGCGCGTCACCATTTCCGGCCATCATCTGACTCGATTTTTTGCCCAGATCTGATCTCCGGCCTTCAGCGACTCCGATCACCTATTCCCCAGTCAATTCCGATGACGTGTTTTTCAGGGTTCCTCTAAAAAGGTTCTGAGTTTCTTATTGATCTCTGCCTATTTTTCAGTCACTCTATCATCATATCAGACGTTAAGAAAGGAAATGAAGTAGATAAACATCACGCCTTTAGTGACAGTCCCTCTATTCAAATTAGCCCTATTAAACTGGATGGTTGCGGTACTTATTTGGCTTGGTCTAGATCATGTTTTCTGTTCATTAAGGCTAGAAGGTTGCAGGGATACATTAATGGAGATGAGAAGCCACCATCTGTTAATGATCCATCTTTTAGTCAATGGGATTCTGATAATTCTTTGGTTATGTCTTGGCTTATTAATTCTATGGATCCTAAAATCTCTAGACAGTATTTACTGCTTGATAATGCGGAGAAAATATGGAAAGCTGCCAAAAATACCTATTCTCGAGTGGGAAATGATGCTCGGATCTTTGAACTCTGTAATAAGATTCATGGCACAAAACAAGGTGAGCTTTCTATTTCAGAATATTTCTCTGAGTTGAGTAGTTTATGGTAGGAGCTAGATTATTATCAGGATTTTCAGGCTAAATATGCTGATGATGCAGTATTGATACAAAATATGATTGAAAAAGAGAGGGTGTATGAGTTTTTGGCTGGTTTGAATCCTGAATTTGATCAATTGAGAGTTCAAGTTATTGGCAAATCTCCTTTTCCCTCTCTTGAGGAGGCACTTTCTTATATTCACCAGGAAGAGACCAGAAGAAGTGTCATGCTTTACATTGCACCAGTTGAGAAATCAGGTTTAACTGCACATATTACTTATGAGCAGACAAAGAGTATTACTTCTGATAAAGATCAGCTACAGTGTGATTACTGTGGAAAGCCCAGACATTCAAAGGAAACTTGCTGGAAATTGCATGGGAGACCTAGTAAGGGTCGTGAAAAACGAGCTAATTCAACCAAGGCTCAGGCAAATGTGGTAGAAACAGTAGAATCTTCCAAGGAGACAGTTTCAGTTGCAAGTCTCTCTTCTAATGAAATCCAACATTTCAAGCAGCTTCTATCCCAGCTCAATTCCCCCTCAGGTGCTACATCCAATTTCGTTAAATTAGGTAATCCGTGTGCTCATCTTAATTCATGGATTATTGATTCTAGTGCAAATAGACATATGACAGGCATTTCTAAAGGCTTTCTTAACTACTCTCCTTGTCTAAAAAAGGATTGTGTCAGGATAGCTAATGGGTCATTAGCTCTTATTTCTGGGACAGGTTCCATTGTCTGTACTCCAAATATTAAGTTGTCTTCTATTCTTCATGTTCCTCAATTTCCTGTCAATCTTTTATCCGTCAGTGCTATCACCAAAGCTCTAAACTGTAAGGTTGAATTTTTTCCTGATTACTGTATTTTTCAGGACCTTCGAACCGAGAAGAGGATTGGCAATGGTAGAGCGCATGATGGCTTATACATGATGGAAGATGGTCAAGGTGTAGCCTTTTTTGGAGATTGTAAGGATGTCAATAAGGAGACAATACAGTTGCATAGGCAGTTAGGTCATCCTTCCTTTTTTGTCTTAGAAAGATTATATCCCCGTTTGTTTTCTAGAACTCGATTTGATTCTTTATCTTGTGATGCTTGTGAGTATGCTAAACATACTCGGAACTCTTATCCTTTGAGTGATAATAA
>JANSVA010000005.1:13533694-13570502 GCA_025504915.1 Erythroxylum reticulatum | reverse complement strand
TTTATATGCATAAATAATTTTTATTACAAAATAAAATATAGTTAAAATTAATAAAAGTGTTTTTTATTTTTATGTTGTCAAACAATCTACTGTATGAAGCTCTTACAAAAAAGTTGTTTTTAATTGACAATCAAACAGTCAACTGAGTTCTTAGAAAAACTCTTTTGACAAAAGTTTTACTGATAAAAACTCTACTGACAAAAGCTCTACTAATATAAGCTCATCCAAACAAGCACTAAGAATAAGATGACATCTTATTAGTTAATTATATCAAAATGACATCATTTTAGTACTACTTAAGCACGTGTAGGTTTCGAGTTGCATATAATAACTTGATCACTCAATATATTTTCGTTCCTAATTTTGTATCTATTTTTATTCATAATGATGCAAAAAATTTCTTAAATATTAATGCCACTATAATTTGAAGTTATAAATAGACAAAAGATAATTAATATGATTGAAGAGACAATGTGATAGTTAAACACATAATAGAAGATAAGTGATCATTTTTAAAACGTGGTAAATTAACCTTTAAAATTAATTTTTACAATTTTTATCCATTTTAAATAAAATATGGTAAATTTATTGTTAATAAATATTATATAACATTTATATGAAATTAATATTTAATTACATAAATTTTATTTTCTTAAATTTTTTATATTATAAACTTTAAATAATTTTACAATATTAATGAAACCTATTAAAAGTAGTAACAAAATATTTGAATTTTTAATTCATTGTAAAAATAACTTACTGTTAATATGAGTAGAGCCATTTGATATGACAGTATTTATGTGACCTATAATTGTCACATCAAATAATTAATTTAAAATTTAAGAAACCAACCTCCCTCTTCGCTAACTCAATAAGATGCACCAATTTGATATGCCTTTCTTTTAATCTTTTAACAAAAATATAAATGCAATCAGGAGAGAAATTCATGTTAAAGAGGCTGATGTGTTATCCAATAGTTTCCTTTATGATGGGTCGTGTCTATTCATTTTGAAACCTCATGTCCTTCCACTACAAACCGTCATGTCCTTCTATTGTTTTGATAGAAGACAACAAGGAATATAAAGAGATTGGGCCCTTAGGCTAAGCAATATAATTTTCTGCATGCACCATCTCTTGCGTTTTGCTAAAAAGCTTAGAAGAACCTTCTCATATTTGTCTGAAATCTCTCAACATCAATGGTAAGAGGTATGTAATAACATTCCACATTTCCATTTTTCTATAATAGACATGTACATAGATTATGATCATGTCTAACAGTTAGTATTAGAGCAAAATTTACCACTATCTTGATTTAGTTAACTTTTTGCAATTATATACGTGACTGGGTGTGTTTTCTGTTGCACATATTGTGCTTTGATTTCTTTGAAGACGTGATAGTTGATTAACAACGGTTTGTCTCCATTTAAACTTGATTTCTTATTATCGAGTTTTTGACTAGAGATTTTCTTTTTGTTTATCGAAAAAGCTCTTTGTTAAATAAAGATAATGTTATGCATCTTATGGGGCCTTCTTAAAAATTCTATAACTTGCGGTACTTCATCTTGGTGGAGATGACGATGATGAAGTGTCAGTAGTATTTTCTACTGTCATCCTTGTTGTTTTGGTTCACAAAACACCATCAATTTGTCATGAAGTCTAGATAAATCATTCTTTTCATGAGACCCACAGTTATAAGCGTTAACTGGTGTTTGTTTTAATTGTTTCATGCCTTTTCATGCAAACTTCTGACAATATTAAAAAAATTCTTGTGGGCCATTGTTTGCGAAAGGATGCAGAAACTAGGCATTATTGCAACCTTTAGTTATATAGCATTAATATAATTTTTGTAACTCACAAAGCTTTCCATGGGGTCCACTATTTGCTTTTATTGTTATATGAGTCTTAACAAACGTGAACTCTAGAAAAGTTATACATGAATTTGTACATAAATTCAAGCTTATATTTTGTAAGGCTTCATTAAAAATATACTGTATATATATTATGATTCATATTTATTTTATACTGATATATGAAGTTATAAATATTTCAGTTTTGATAAATTAGCTCAATTTTATTAAATTACATGATTTAAATAATTGTTTGATTTGAAATTCAAGTATACATATTTATTTTATGCAAATATATGATATTGATTCATTATAATAAATTGTAAAGGATTATGTAGAACCTTTATTATTCATAGTTTTGCATAAAACGAGGTATCATATGATCAATATAATTTTAATTAGTTGAAGATTAGCCACAACATCTTTAATTAATTTAAAAAATAAATTATGTGTTATGGATCACATATAGTAAAATGACACAAATTGTAATTAATCATATTTAAATATAACAAATTTTATCCCACAGGAAGATTTATTATATTTGTATGATTAATTAGGATGGAATAGCAAATTGTCTTTTTTTTAATTTACCCATAAGTATTAAGAAAAGAATATAATTTGATAATTTCGTCATAAAGAGTATGTGTGAATTTTTTAATTAAAGCTTAGCCCACAGGCAGTTTTAATTGTTATATGATTCATGTTTTAACATTGGTAAAACATGATACATGCTTCTTTGCTTCAACAAATTTGGTTACATAAGTATGTATTTTGAATTTTATGCAGATATTCAACCTGTTAATTTTTCTGATATTCAATGTGATGCTCCCAAATTGAATGGTGTACTATAAAATATGGAAAGAGATGATTCTCCTCCAATTAGGGTGTATGGACATTGATTATGCTATTCAAAAAGACGAACCACCTATACATACTAAAACTAGCACTCAAACTGAAATTGCTCTTTATGAAAGTTAGGAGTGATCTAATCACCTCAATATGATGTACATAAAGACCAAAATTTACCCTAGCATTCGTGGTTCTATTGGAGAGTGTGATCATGTTAGGAATCTATTGAAGGCTATTGATGAACAATTTGAGTCTTCATATAAGGCCCTAGCTAGCAATTTAATGACCAAGTTATCATCAATGAAGCTTATAAGTGTTAGAGGTGTGCATGAGCACATCATGCGAATAAGGGACATTGCAGCTCAACTGAGGTCTCTTGAGATTGAAATATCTAAATCTTTCCTTGTGCATTACATACTTAATTCCCTTTCACCACAATATGGACCCTTTAAAATCCCTTACAACACACATAAGGATAAATGGTCTATCAATGAACTTCTGACCATGTGTGTTCAAGAGGAAGGGAGGATAGTAATGGAATTGAGTGAAAGTGCACAGATGGCAACAGAAGGAAGGAATAGAGGGCAAGCCAAACAAAAAGGAAAGGGTAAAATACCGGTCCATACTAACATAAAAAAGGATTTCAATCTCAAGTGCTGCTTCTACAAAAAGAAAGGGCACATAAAGAAGGATTGTGCCAAATTTAAGGCTTAGCTTATAAAGAAAGGTATTTCAGTCTCACTTGTTTGTTATGAATCTAATATGGTTGATGTTTGTCATAATACTTGGTGGATTGATTCTGGTTCTACAATCCATATTTCCAATACCTTACAGGGTTTTCTAAACCACAGGAAGCCAGTGGGCAGTGAACAATACATCTATTCAGGCAACAAGATGCGTTCACATGTGGAAGATGTTAGGACATGTAAATTAGTTTTAAATTATGGTTTTGTTTTGAATTTGGAAAGAACATTTATATTCCAAGTTTCTCAAGAAATTTGATTTCAGTTTTAAGACTTGTACCTATGGGATATTCCTTTAACTTTTTAAATACATCAATTGGTTTGTATCATGAATCTAATCTTATTGGAAACAGTACAATGATTGATGGTCTTTTCTGTATTAATTTGCAAGAATTTTTTTTCACAATACAATACATGTCTATAATAATGCTGGTATTAAAAGATGTGTTATGAATGAACAATCCTCTATGTTGTGGCACCAAAGATTGGGACATATTTCCCTTGAAAGAATAAAAAAAACTAGTGAATAATGGAGTACTTAATACTATAGATTTTACTAATTTTGATGTTTATGTGGACTACATAAAGGGAAAACAGACCAACATGAAAAAGAAAGGATCTAAGAGGAGTTCAGGCATATTAGAGATCATACATACAGACATTTGTAGTCTAGAAATGGACTTGTATGATCAGAAATACTTCATCTCATTTATAGATGATTACTTGTGATATATGTATCTCTATTTGCTTCATAACAAGAATGAAGCATTAGATGCCGTTAAGATATTTAAAACGAAAGTAGATAAATAATGTGATAAGCAAATAAACATCGTGAGATCAGATAGAGGTGGAGAATTTTATAGTAGACACATTGAGGGTGGACAAGCACCGGGTTCATTTGCGAAGTTTCTTAAAGAGCATGGGATAATAGCTCAATACACCATACCTAGGTCTTCGAACCAAAATGGTGTAGCAGAAAGAAGAAACCTTACATTATTAGACATGGTGCAGAGTATGCTTAGCAGCTCTAAACTTCTAAAATCCTTGTGGACTGAAGCTCTTAAAACGACAGTGTATATATTAAATTAAGTTCCATCCAAGGTTGTTTCTAAAATACCATTTGAGTTATGGAAAGGTTGGAAATCGAGTTTGCAACATATACGCTTTTGGGGATGCCCTTCTGAAGTAAGAGTTTATAATCGACAAGAAAAGAAACTGGATCCAAGGACTATAAGTGGGTATTTCATTGGATATGCTGAAAGGTCTAAAGGGTACAGATTTTATTGTCCATCTCATAGTACTAGATTTAAGGAATCAAGAAATGCAAAGTTTCTTGAGAATGACTTGATTAGTGGGAGTAGTTCTCGAGAAGGATCATTGTGAAATACAAACTCCTACTTCAAGGAATAGATTGATTGTCATTTATAGCATCCCTCAAAGTCAAATGGAAGGTAAACAACCAATCATTGAAGTTCCACAAGCTACTGAGGACAATTTAGTAGATCTGATTGTTCAGCAATTACCACATGTTGTTGAGCAATAAGTTGTACAAGCTCCTCCTTAGGAGGGTGCTAATTCAATATTAAGAAGATCAACTAGAGAAAGGAAATCAGCATACCTAGTGATTACATTGTGTATTTACAAGAAACTGACTATAACATTGGAGTCAAAAATGACCCTAAAACGTTTTCACAAGCTATAAGTTGCAATGAATCTCAATTATGGTACAATGCTATGGTAGATGAGATGAATTCTATGGCATTTAACAAAGTCTAGAATCTTGTCAATTTGCCTAATGGTGCAAAGGCCATTGGACGTAAATGGGTCTTTAAGACAAAAAAGGACTCGTTAGGCAATGTTGAAAGATATAAAGCTAGACTTGTTGCCAAAAGATTTACTTAACAAAAAACAAAAAGGAATCAATTACATGGAGACCCTTCCTCTTGTATCTAAAAAGGATTCCTTACGAGTGATTATGGTATTGGTTGCCCATTTTGATCTGGAACTACATTAAATGGATGTGAAAACAACGTTCCTAAATGGAGACCTAGAGGAAGAAGTTTATATGAAACAACCGGAAGGATTCTCCTCTAGTGATGGTGAGCATTTGGTGTGTAAGCTTAAATCTATATATGGATTGAAACAAGCCTCCCGTCAATGATATTTGAAATTCCATGATATCATCTCTTCATATGGTTTTGTAGAAAATATCATGGATCAATGCATACATCTGAAAGTTAGTGGGAGTAAAATTTGTTTCTTTGTTCTATATGTGGATGACATTTTACTCGCCAAAAATGACAAAGGTTTACTATATGAGGTGAAACAATTCCTTTCTAAGAATTTTGATATGAAGGATATATGTGAGACATCTTATGTCATTGGCATTAAGATCTATAGGGACAAATCTTAATACATTTTAGGTCTATCCCAAAAAACCTATATCAGTAAGGTCTTAGAAAGATTTCGGACGAAAAATTGTTCACCAAGTATAGCACCTATTGTGAAAGGTAATAGGTTCAATTTGAACCAGTGCCTGAAAAATAAGGTTGAAAGGGAACAAATGAAAAATATCCCATATACTTCTATAGTAGGGAGCCCAATGTATGCTCAAGTTTGTACAAGACCTGACATTGCAGATATCAGAGTAACCTAGGTATAGATAACTAGAGAGCTGCCAAAAAGGTGATGAGATACCTTCAAGGGACCAAAGATTACATGCTTATATATAGACAAACTGATAATCTCGAAGTAGATGGTTACTCAGATTCGGACTTTGCTAGTTGTGTTAATTCACGAAAGTCAACATTTGGATATGTGTTTATGTTTAGCAATGGAGCCATATCCTAGAGGAGTTAAAAGCAGACTTTGACTGCTAATTCTACCATGGAGGCTGAGTTCATTTCTTGTTTTGAGGCTACATCACATGGTGTATAGTTGAAGAGTTTTATATCTGGGCTTAGAATTGTAGATTCTATTTCTAAGCCATTAAGAATTTATTGTGACAATTCAGCTGCAGTTTTCTTGGCCAAAAACAACAAGAGTGGTAGTCGAAGTAAACACATTGACATTAAGTATTTGGCCATTAGGGAACGTGTCAAAGAGAATAAAGTGATCATTCAACGAATTCACACTGAATTAATGATTGCTGATCCTTTAACAAAAGGCATGCCACCAAAGAGTTTTAAGGATCATGTTGCTAGAATAGGACTCGGTTCCACTATGTGATTTATATATGTACTTTCACGAAACTCTTATTAATTATTTATTTTTCTCATTCTAGTTTACATATTTTTTATTTTGAGGATTACAACTATTATGAACCTAGAATAAACATAAAGGTTTATTCATTTAGTTAAAGTGGCATAAGAAATAAGATAAATAGTGATACATGGAAGATAATACTCACATTTAGAGGACTTATTGCCATGGTTCATGCATTTAGTTTCTTTAATTAAGTAGAGGTTTTATGACTTTTAGATTACATCTACGAGGAGACTATTATCCGTTAGTTTCCTTTATGATGGGTCGTGTCTGTTCATTTTGAAACCTCATGTCCTTCCACTACAAACCATCATGTCCTTTTGCTGTTTTTATGGAAGACAACAAGGAATATAAAAGAGATTGGGTCCCTAGGCCAAGCAATATAATTTTCTACATACACCATCTCTTGCATTTTGCTAAAAAGCTTAGAAGAGCCCTCTCATATTTGTCTGAAATCTCTCAACATCAATTGCAGGACGTATGTAATAACATTCCGCATTTCTATTTTTCTATAATAGACACGTATATATATTATTATCATGTCTAACATGATGTTGATAAGGTGTTTAACAATATTGTGGAAACTCAAAATCACGATACTTACGCATCATTTGATCAACTTGGTTTGGAGTTCACAACTGATTTTGTCTTTGATATTTTAGGCAAGCTTCATTTTAAGGAAAAACTCTCGTTTAGATTTTTTACGTGGGCATATCATCAAGAGAACTATGATCACGAGCCTATTGTTTATACTTTATGATGGATGACTAACATTTAATTTAATAATAAATACAAGGTGAAGAGTTGAAAATTTATGAGGGGAATAAGGCTATATTTAGTTGGATGTAAAGTTTTTAATGGAATGGAATTGAATGACTTATAATGAAATGGAACGTAAATAGATGTAATATTAGAAATTTGTTATTTGGGAGGGATGAAAGGGTTCATAATGTAATATAGTGAAATGTTATTTGGATGAAAGGCTTATAATGTAATATAGTGTAAAGTTGTTTATCATTTTACATTATATCCTAAACCTCCCAAATCAGAGTTTTTAATTTTTACTGTTTAGGATGTAATGAGATGTAATATGAAACTTTCCTCTTCTTTCTCATTTCATTCTATTCTATAATAAAACTTTGTCCCAACTGATGGAATAATATTTCATTTCATTTCATTCTATTATAAAACCTACAACCAAACATAACCTAAAGGTTGTAGAAGAAATGATTCAGCTAGGCATAGGCTAATAATTTTACTTGTAATATTGTCATTAATGTGTATAGTAAATCAAGGGTGGTCAATCAACAGATAAAGGTCAATTTGTTTTCGTTTTCATTTTCATTTTTATTTTTATTTTTCTATTTTTGTATCCAAATTTAGTAAACAAAACTTATTTGTTTAAATTTTTTGTTTCTTCTAGTTTTCAAAAATTATGAAAACCATAAAAAAAATAGTTTTTGTTTTTTGGTTCCCTTTTATATAATCAAATTTATTGTCAATTAAGTATATATTATTTGATTATTTAGTATATTGATGTTTAATAAGAATTATCAATAATTTAATTTAATATTATAATTAATTAATTAATTATTAATAAGAATTATGAATAATTTAAGTTTACTTAATAATTTTATTAAAATTTTGCGATTAACTTAAATAAATTAAATTTAATAATTATTAATAAATATAATTAAATTTAAAATATCTTCAAAATATATCAATTTCAAATAAATTTTGATTTAATAATTAAAATATATTTAAAATAAATATTAATTTATAAATAAAAAGTTAATTTTTTAATTTTTTTATTAAAATAATCATGTTAATAAATTGTTAATAAATATTATATAAGAAATTAAAATAAATTTATTTAATTAAAAATATTGTATCTTTAAGTTTTATCTAATATGTAATTATTATTAGTGACAAAAATTTAACTATATTGATCAACGGTATGAACATTGTTTCGTACCAGCCAATATATATCGTGCCGGTCAAAAAACGGAATGATATTCATATTTTCGATACCTACGGAGATATCAATCAGTACCGTGACTTTTTATTCAATACCGGCAGGCACCAGTCTGTAACATCTCGTTACCCATGTTAAGGCTAGAATGGTGTATATGAGAAATTACAGAGAAATTAGAAAGTGCATTTCATGTTCATGGATAATATGACATACACATACACTTCAATACTGAATTTTTGCATATTAAAATGATTGTACATGCATTCATTGACTTATTTTGGGGTATGAAAAATGTTAAGTAATCATGATGTGAATTGTGTTTTGATATGTCTTGAATTTTGGTATGATTGGGTTTCAATTAGAAAATTTGGAATTAAATGTTATGGATTGGAAAATTGATAGATTAAAATGCACATTTGGACTAGAAAAAATGCCAAGTGATAGGATAAATTGATACATGAAGAATTTGGATGATTTAGCCTATAATTGAGTGATATTTGGCATAGTTAAATATGTAATAAATGGACTAGTAATTAAATAACAATTGAACCAATTATTATGTGACAAGTAGACCAATTTTGGAGTGGCATATGGACTGATTAAAGGGTGGCAAATGGCAGCATAATGAGTGGATTAATGGCAGCATAATTGTTGAACAAATGGCTAGCATGCCTTAAGACATATGGTGAGTTTACAAGTTGACACCTAGCATGATGATGAAGCAAATTCCAGCAGCAAAGTTTCTACTGTTTCCCTCACCTTTCTCCATCGAAATTGCTCCAACTCTTCTCTATATTTTTTTCTTAACCCTAGCTAAATTTCTACATGAAAATCACACCAAAATCCTTCACCAAATTGCAAGAAAACTAGCTGATTATGATCTTCATATAGCTGTCTGAAAATCACCGTGCTTTCACCATAAGTTTGTGTTCATTTTGCTTGCATGGAGACTTGGTTTAATCTGAAGTTTTGTGTTGGATTGGAAGCTTAATAGGTAAGTAACAATTTGAGTTTTATGGCATGTCAAATGATATAAGAATGATACTTGAATTGGAATGAAATGCATGTGATATTGGTGAAGATATGTGCTGGAAAATGTTACATGCACTTGGAAGTGTTTCTGTTTGTTTTTTATGTATGAAAATTATGGGATATAGATTGATTTATGGATGTATTAGGTCTAGATTTGAAGAATAATGAAGGTGGATTTATGCCAAACAAAGAAGTTAAATTGATGATGATGAGTTTTGGATAAAAATGCTAAGGTGTGTTAGAATTTGATAACTAGAATGTTTTTACTGAACATGCTTCGGTATTTTGACTATATTTTGATTTGTAGATTTCCAAATGAGATGATTCTTAATTTAAATTAAACTAAATACATTTGGATACAATTTTTAAGAAGAAATTGAATTTGAATTCTATCCTTAACGGTCATGTAATTTAGCTTAAAATTGAGTTTTGGCTTAGGCTGTAGCCCTACTCGTGACAGAAATCATGTCATGTTATTATTAAATAAATTGTATTGATGTAGGCCGAATCAGATAAATTTGTCATCACAAAATTTGTATCTTATTCTCTTAGCTTTCAATTGGTATAAAGTTTATAATTTTGAGATATTAGAATTGAGAGATATGAGTTGTATAACTTTGAGTGCATCATCATGCACTAGCCAAAATTTCAAATGTACTCAGTCTGTAGTATTTTGAGCATAACTCATAGAATAATGAACTTAATTGTATGGGCTTAGTGTCATTAGAAACTTAACAATGGGGAACATTTTTCTAGAAGGTAGTGTTGCCAAATTAGTCTATTTACCTTGTCTGAATAATCATAAAACGTTGACCCGAAAGTTTGTTTTTAGAAAAATTTGAAATGATAAATGGGGTTATGATATTAGATTCCAATTGTTTTATTGAGGTACAAACCTTAAGTACAGATTCATTTATGTGAGTTTTGAATATGAATGACCATATGATGTGAAAGATGGAAAAATACCTCAGATTGCATTGAATATGCATTGTACATATTTCATATACATAGATGGGCACAAATGAATACTTATACAATTGTGCAAATTTGTGATATTTGTAAATGTGTTTTGCATGATATAGAGGAGCATTTAGAGCACCACCATCCAGACATTGTAGGGACTTCAAGGTAATAACTTTCTGGAGTAATTTGTGAGTAACCTAGGCGGCCTCACTTAATTATTTGGTTGTCTAAATTATGTTCTAAATTGTTTATAATTGTGAATTGGATTGTGTTGAGTCCAGACACTAAAGGTCCGATGAAAAATGTGATTGGGACTGTGATATTTGAAGTGTTCCTTGAATGTGAATTTGGACTATGTGTTTACTCAACATGTTTGCTGAATGTCGAACCAAGGTCCAATGATAATTGTGATTTAAATTGTGAATGATTGATTGAATATGAGTGATGCATTTCATTACATGAATTAGATAATGAGAGTTGTGATATAAGTAGCCACCGAAAATGAGCTTAAGCTTAGATCGTGATTAAGAGCCAAAGGATCGTTCTATTTAATGAGCCATATATCCTCAACAGATAAGAGATAATCATAGTGACCCCTGTATCTATAATGAATACGAGACAGTTTAGGTACTCAATCACAATAACGTAATAATTGAAAAAGAGTCTCACAAGCATTTGCATATACACTTAATACATGTGTTTGACTGACTGAAATATATTGTGGTCATGTATTTGAATAAAATGGGATATGTGACGCTATATGCTAAATGAAAAGATGTGAATTATATGTTTACATGTTTTGATATGACATATGAATTGAGTGAACCATTGAGGATGGTTACATCACTAAGTTCGCAAAACTCATCAAAATTGCAATGTTGATAGTTTAGGATTGAGAGAGAACATTAGCGACAGAGAGAATCTACAAGAAGCATAATTCATTTGAGTCATTTTTCTTCACAAAAGTATAAGAAGCATAATTCTTGTACTTTTGTGAAGAAAAACGACTCAAATGTCAATCAGCTGAGATCGAAGGATTTAGTTAGACTTTTTGATTAATTCCTCTTTTATGTAGCATGATTTGTATTAGGTTTAGATCATTGTACATATTTGGAAGTTACTGAACAACTACAACGTATATATCCGATTTTATGAAATGAAATGAGGATTCGGTTTTAAAATATTGTGACATTTATGTATTTATGATGATGCGATTAAGAGATTGTAGTTACTACTCTAACATGCCATTATTATAGGTTATGTACCGGAATATCCTCAAGGTGATCTAGTATGTACTATATGGTAGTGGAGTGTTACATCGGTCTGTATTTAAAATATTAGCCATGTACCAACTGGTACTATAACTTTCAAAAAGGGTAAGGACTATTTTGCAATTTTTTAAAATTTTAACCTAAAATATCCCCTGCATGCCTCACCCACTCATATGAAGAACTCTGCTTCTTTTATTTTTTTTCACTCTCTCTCATCAACTCTCACTTCACTCACCTCCATTCTCTCTCTCATTCTCCTCTCCATCTTTGGCGGTGTTGCTTCCTCTCTAGCAGTGTTGCTCATTCTCTGACAACTCTCATCTTCCTCCCCGATCCATACCAGCATCAGACCATTTTCCCTCCTCGGCTCCTCCACGCAAAGTCCCGAACATGCCACCATCTTCAACCCTCCTCCACAAGGACCACTACGCCATGTCGTTGCTACCACGGAACGTTTGAAAGAGGAGAACTTTGTTGCTCGCTCTAGATCTATACTTAACCTATCACCTAACCCAAAAACCCAAAGTTTTGAATTGGTTTTTGGCTGTGATTTTTTAGTTTTCAATTTTTTCCTACTTAATTGGATTTTTGATTGTGAATCAATTAGAACTTAGATGTTGAAAGTTGGAATTAAATTTTGTGATTCAGTTGGAACTTAGATTTGTGAATCTGTTGGAACTTGGATTTGTGATTTGCATGGGTTGGATTGGATATTGAAGTTAAATGATTCACGGTTTTGTTTGGTTAATATATGGTTTGGTTTTGTAGATTGGTTTAACCGATTAAGAGAAATTTATGTTAAGTTTTTTTATGAATGAAATGCACAACCTGATGTGAATATGTGATGATGTTGATGATATGAATTGATTCAATTGAAAGTTTGTAAGTTAAAACAACTTAAATTAAAATTTAAAACCGAGAATTTTAAAGTTGCAAACTTGCAAAGACTTAAATAATTAATTGACATTCTTAAAATTCGTGAAATGGTATTTTATTTTTAGTATTTGGGTATTGACTTTAGGTAAATAATTAATTGAGTATAAAATTGTGCTATTGTAAATTAATAATAATTCGATTGTAATTAATGATAGTATTTAGGTATTGGTTTTGGGTAAATAATTAATTAAGTATAAAATATGTTGAATTATTTGGTAATATATATTTGTGGGCTATCATAAATATTTACAATAGATAATGTGTGAAAGTAGTGATGAGTGATGTAAATGTGTTCAAAAGGAACTTTTTTTCAAATTGTGAGCATGTTGTAGGCTCCAACCATTTATACTATTAAAAATTGTAAAAGCAACTTATATATTTAAGAACTAAATATAGAATAGTGTATATAATATTATTGTTTGATAGAAATGAAAAGAAGATTCAAAACTTTAAATAAGAAAAAAAAACTTTTCCAAAGAAGTTATATCCTTCAACTTGATCCTTATGTTATGAATATATCCTTTAAAATGATCATTATGTTATGAATTGATATGTATAAACAAGTGTATAAGATATGTCATTTATTATTTGGCAATTATGTAAATCATACCCTTAACTTGATCCTCATGTTTGAAACTTTGAATTGAAATTGTTCAAAATTGTTGTCAACGGAAATTGTTTATGTATGTTTTGTGATTGTTGGAAATGAAAATTGTTTATGTATGTTTTGTAATTGTTGGAAACGAAAATTGTTTATGCTTGTTTTGTGTAATTATATATGTTGAATAATTGAATTGTTAATTTTTGGCTTATAGTGAATTGTGTTCGATGAACTTAAATTGTGTATAATGTAATCGTACAAAATGAGTTATATTATATAAGATGGACATATATATTGGGTAATAAAATTATGTGTTATTTATTTTGATATATGCATTCATATTATAAAAGATGGGCAAGCATATTGGGTAATGAAATTATGTGTTATTTATTTTGATATATGCATTTATTTATTTTTATAGATAAGTGGAAGGAAGTTTAAGTACTCCTTATCAAACCACTTCAGGAAGATATAATGATCCAGCTTGGGCTCATGCTGCATTGGTTCCCAGTATAAGGAACTATATTATTTGCTTATTTTGTAACAAGCATTTGAAAGGTGGAGGAATCACCCGATTAATGAAACATTTAGTAGGGGTTAAAGGAGATTTGGAACCCTGTAAATAAAGTAAGTCATGATATGAAGTGCTAAATGAAAACATTACTTGAAGAATATCAACATGAGAAACATAGAAGGAAAAGGTTGAATTTTAAAATTGATAGTGAAAGTTCGTTTTCTAGTTTCGTGGTGATTGTAGAAATGTATGTTGAAGGTGGTAGTGGTGGTGGTGTTAGTAGTACTCGTAGTGTTCCATCCTAAGCCCAAGAAGAAGTTCGTAAACCTAATGTGAGGAAGAGAAGAAGGCAGGTGACTATTTTTTTTGCACCAATAACAACTCCTGGAGCCCAACCTTCAATTCCTAATGCAATGTAATCAAGAGATTCTACTCATAATGTCAATATGACTATAGCTAGATGGTGGTATGATACAGGTTTATCATTCAATGCTTCTCAGTCTTATTATTATCAACCTAGGATGGAAGTAATGGCCTCTTATAGTCTGGGATACAAAGGTCCTTCGATTGATAACTTAAGAGGTAAACTTTTGAGTTGTTATATTTCTAAAATTAGAAGTTATTTGGAAAAAAGAAGAGTGAATTGGGCTATTTATGGATGTTCAATCATGTGTGATGATTGGACAAATATAAGACAAGAGCCTATTATTAATGTTTTGGTTTATTCTACAAATGGCCTAAGTTTTTAAATCTATTAATGCATCTAGCCTTATTAAGAATATTATGACTTTGTTTGAGATATTTGATCAAGTTGTGAATGAAGTAGGGCAAAAAAATATTTTTCAGTTTATTACTGAAAATGATTCCACTTATAAAGCAGCAGGAAAAAGGTTGCAAAATAATTATAACTCTTTTTTTGGACTCCTTGTGTTGCACATTACATTGACCTAATGCTAGAGAATATATGGGATCCTAGGTATTTTCCTATAATTGATAAGACTATGCAAAAAGCTAAAAAGGTGACCAAGTTCATCTATAATTGTGCATGGGTATTGAATCTAATGAGAAAGGAATTGACCTATGGTAGGAATTTATGTCATCCTACAGTGATAAGATTTGTAATAAATTTCTTATCACTTTAGTCTTTTGTTACGATGAAGAAAAAGTTAAGACAAATATTTACAAGTGATAAGTGGATTGCATCTCAGCATGTTAGGTCTAATGCTAGAGTAGAGGTTTGTAAAATTATACTAAAAGATAGAGATTTTTGGTCTTAATGACAATTTGTTATCCGAGTTTGTGAGCCTTTAGTAAGGGTGCTTCACTTAGCTGATAGTGAAAAAAGCCAACATTGAGTTTTTTTTATGCCATAGAGAGAGTGATGGAAGCAATCAAGGCCAATATGAAACATGGGTCTTCTTTGTAAACACCATATCTTTCAATCAATAATGAGAGAAGTGAAAGACAACTTTCTGCTCCATTGTTTACAGTTGGGGCATTTTTAAATCCTAATGTCTATTTTAAATTGGATCTTACTAAGTAAGCTGAAGTTAATAGATGAATACTTTTAACTATTACGACAATTGTTTGCATTGACACAATGCAAGATCTCTTAAGCTCACAAATGGAGCTTTATAAGTTGTCTTACAGGGATTTTGGAATATCGATTGCTATTCGACAAAGAGGAAAACTTTCTCCAGGTATTAGTTGTTTCTTTTTTCTTATTTGTTAAAAATTAATTATCACTTTATTTGTTTATAACACTACTTTTGTTATCTTATGACTTACAGTTTCTTGGAGGGATCAATTATGAAATGGTGTTTCAGAATTAAAAAGGTTTGTAATTCAAATTTTAAGTCAATGTGTGAGTGCAACAGGCTATGAACGAAACTGAAGTACATTTGAATTTATCTACTCTAAGAAAAGGAATATATTAGAGCATAAGAGGTTGAATGACTTGATTTTTGTTCGTTACAATTTAAAGCTTCAGGAAAGGTATGTTATTATCATTATTAATTTCGATATAATTTCTACTAATTTTCTAATAATTAAAATTTATTGTTTACTATGAGTCTTAATAGCACAAGTAGTTCAACTAATCTAATTTCCATTGATTAGATTGATCTTTTGACGGATTGGGTTTTTGAAGAACCGAATTTCGTAGATGTCAATGACTTGAAAATTAATCTTAGATGGAAAAACAATGACATGTCATTTGGTGCATTAAATTTGAATGATAATGATGATGAAGCTCCTATTAATGATGAGAATTTTGTACTGAATGATAACTGGGTTCAGTCCAGTTATAGCGGGTATTCTCCCGTAGACGATTGAATTTCGTTCCAGATTTTTATTTTTCCTCTTCTTTTAAGTTTACTTATATTTTATGTATATGTTAAATTCTATGTATGTAATGTAATTATAAATATTTTTGTTTCAGGTTTAACTTCTACTTGATTGTTTTCTCATCAAGAACTCTTGTTGTAAATTGTAATAATTTGAGAGTTAAGGACATTTATTATTCTTTTATTGGATGTTTTGATGTAATTATTATTTATTATATGATGAAATTGTATTATTATATTATTGTGATATTTTAATACTTTATATTATTCTTAATTTTATATTTGTATGATAATGATTGTCTTTTTTATAACTAATTGTGGTTATTATTTATATGTGAAATATTTAAAAAGTATTGTTATTTCATATTAATGGTCATTATTATTATTTATTATGATTTTTGGATATAGGGTTGATGTAAACTTATAAAGTATACAGTACAACTGTACAACATACCAATGAACGATTTTGCAAATTTTAAAATAATTCAAGGACTTTCATAAATTTTAAAAATTACCCGAAACGGTACCCGATATTAATTGGTATCGATATAGTTCCATACTAGAACCCAATCTGGTACGGTATTTGAAACTTTAACATTGACATCTAAACATTTTTTATGTTTATTTGAAAAAACTAGAAACTGAAAATAAAAAATGAAAACTAAAAACTAAAAGTTGAAAGTTGAAAACCATAATAGAAAAACATAGTAGAATCAAACAACCCCTAAGCTTTTTGAATTCAAGAGAACAAAAGAATCCATTGTGTCTTTACCCACTTTAAAGACATGCAATTCTAATTATCTCTCTGGCTTATAATGGTATAATTAAGGACAATTTTAAGCTTTTGGCATAAATGATAAATAATGGTTGTCTTTTTTATATTTTTATTTATAAAGAATTAATTGAAAGGATGTGTTCAAGTGGGAAGATTCATGAAACTAATAAACTTTTGGAAGAGATGGAAAATAAACACTATCCTCCTAACATAGTTACTTATAACTATTTCTAAAGGTCCTTTGTAAGACTATAAGAGTGATAAAGGCATACAACTTTATGAAAAATGATTGAGGAGGGTTATTTTTCAAGTGTTTAGACCTATAATATGTTGATTTTGATGTTTTTTAGAATGGATGATACTAATGATGTATTTGAGACTTAGTATGCGATAGAAAATAAAGATTGCATACTAGATGTTGATACTTATTCTGTAATGATTGATGAAATTTTTAGTTGTAATCAACCAAAGAAAGCATGTTAGCTGATAAAAGATATTGTGAATATAAGAATCAAATTGCCATATCAAAATTTTATCTCCTTTATAATGTAGCTCTCATTTATAGGAGATCTTCAAATCATCAATAATCTTTTAAAACACACAAGAAAGCTCTACATAATATTGCTATGTGAAGACATTTAATATTAAATCAAAAGCGTAAAAGGATAAGCCTTATAGGGAAATGAGAAGATATTAAAGGGATTGTCTGCATAACAATAACAACAACTCTCAGTAAGAGTCTCGCTGAAATGCAGGATCTGAGAAGGTCTAATAGTATGCAGCCCTACCCTTACTTGGTAGAGTGGATGTTTCCGATATACCCATATATAAACCAAGATAAAGATACTATAAAAATAAAATAGGTAATGCAATACAAAATAACGTACATATATAACATGGTAAAGATTAATAATAAAAGATAAAATAATTAAATAAATACACAAACTAGAAAAAGACAAGTGTAAGAGTAACTCAAACCAACCATGTCAAGTGATGTGTGCTTAATTGATTATGAATTTATTCCGTAACACTTAGTGATTATTGCTATGAAAATACGTAAGATACTCATTTTGACTTATATGTGATTTTAGGCATAATTCAAAAGTAATGAATTTAAAGTAAGTCAAAAACACGATATTTGGGTCATCTTATGAAGATTAGTATTCACTTATATTCATGGAGTAAGAAGAAGAAAATTAGAGCAAGAAAACAAATTTAGTCCAAAAGAAGACAACAAAGAACCTGCCAAATAAAATGATACAAGAGGATCAAAACAACAATGCATAAGGCAGCTGGAAGAGAAGTAAAAACGACAACATTCCATGAAGAAAACATTATGGTAGGTGGATAACCAAGGGAGAAAAACGGCAGCAAGTTAGAAAGAAAACCCCGCAGTAGGTGGACATCCAAGAGATCAAACAATATAGCAGCGTTGGGAGCAAGAAGCAAACAAAATGTAGTGCACACTAGGGACGTCAAGACAAAACGCAACACGCAAACACTGGAAAGCAAGGAGCAAGATGCTATCGATGGGCAGTAGCTAAACACACACATTGGCAAAAGAATAAAAACGCAGACAACATCGAGGGTTTGATGTTTTGGAGGCGTGGATTTTCAAAGAAAACAGAAAAATAAGAACAGTGATTTCAACTGGGACATATTTTTGGGGCTAAAACATTATTTTTGGGATCAAGCTCTTAACCTTGAGAGACCCATAGAGGGGTAGCTTTCCTGACATCAGTTCAAAGGTGACATCAACAACGACGACTTGGGTTAAGTGTATTTGTGTTTGTTATTTTCTTTCTTTCTTTGGAAATTGATAATGTTATCTTATGCATATGGATTTGGGTTTTGTGTATGGATAATCATATTCTCGTTATCGTTCAATTATTTGTGTATAAACCCATTGGGTATTATAAAAAGATGATTTTAATGCAGTCATTGGATCATTTTATTATAAAATCATTGGTAAAATATTCAATGTAATCCGTAATTGTTATGATGAAATTCAATTATATTGACTAATTTGACAGTGAACCGTAAAGTTATTCAAAATAAACTAGACCGACTACTATAACAGTTGTGAGGCTAGGTCGATCTCACAGAGTGTGTGTGTAAAGTTATTGAAATGAAATTAATTGGTGTTTAGGTTTAAGGGGTTTTGGTTTTAGAAAAAAGAAATAAAATAAAGCTAAACTAATTAATAAAAGCAATTTAAAGAAAACATATAAAAAATGATAAAAGTGGGAATTCAGTAGGGACCTGATTCTTCAGTTTAATCTCGGTTTATACCATAATAAATATATTTCATTGATTTGTTGTTCTCAAACCTCTCCTAGCAACTATTAATCGCGAGTTAATATTGAACCCGAGTTTTCCCTTAGGTATCTTTTAATTAAAAAATGATAGTTAATTAAACATAACCATCAAATAACCTAGGATACAATCTCTAGATTTAATTGGGTAGTAGCATTATGAATTGGGAAAACTGAATTCATTTATAGTGACTAATTTGATAGCGCATCATAACACTAGTCAAAATAAACTAGACCTACTACTATAGCAATGGTGAGTCTAGGTTGATCCCACATAGTGTGTGTGTAAAGTTGTTGAAATGAAATTAATCAATGTTTAGGTTTAGGAGGTTTTGGTTTTAGAAATAAGAAAATAAAATAAAGATAAGCTAACTAACAAAAGCCATTTAAAGAGAACATGTAAAAAATGATAAAAGTGGGGAATTCAGTAGGGACCCAGTTCTTTATTATTCTACAACCTAATTAAACATATTTTATTAATTTGTTATTCTTAAACCTCTTCTAGCAACTATTAATCGTGGATTAATATTGAACTTGAGTTTTACCTTAAGTATTGTTTAATTAAGAAACGATCGTTAATTAAACCTAACCACCAAATAACCTAGGATACGATCTCTACGTTTAATTAGGTAGTAGCATTATGAATTAGGAAAATCGATTAATCAACGCAACAACCATATACGATGCATCATTTAACCTAGGTTACATTATTCCCAATGATTATGAACCATTAGTCGCTACAAATGAATTTCAACATAATAATTACAAATTACATTGAATATTCTAGTAATGGGTTTATAATAAAACGATCTAATGAACGCATTAAAATCATCTTATCACAATACCCAATAGGTTTATACACAAATAATTGAACGATAACTAGAATACGATTATCCATACACAAAACCCAAATCCATATGCATTGGATAACACAATCAATTTCCAAATAGAAGAAGAAAATAAAAAATATAAAGAGAAATACATTTAACCCGGGTCATCGGCATTGATGTCACCTCCAAACCGCGTTGGAAAAGCTACCCCTCTATGGGTCTCTCAAGGTTGAGAGCTTACTCCCAAAAATAATGCTTCAACCGAAAACCCTCACTGTTCTTATTTTTCTGTTTTCTTTGAAAATCCACGCCTCCAAAACATCAATTTCTCGATTGTTATCTGCGTTTTTATTCTTTTGCCGTTATGCGTGTTTAACTCCTACCCAACAATAGCTTCTTGCTTCTTGCCTCCCAGTGTCTGTGCTACTAGCTTGCATTGCATTTTGCTTGCTTCTTGCTCCCAATGCTGTTGTGTCGTTTTATCTTTTAGTTGTCCACTTGCTGCAGCGTTTTCTTTCCAACTTGCTATCGTTGTGCTCCCTTGGTTATCCACCTGCTGCAATATTTTCTTCATAAAATGCTACCATTTTTGTTTCTCTTCCAGCCGCCTTATGTATTGTCGTTTTGATCCTCTTATGTTGTTTTATTTGGCAGCTTCTTTGTTGTCTTCTTTTGGACTAAATTTGATTTCTTCTTGCTTTAATTTTCTTCTTCATACTCCATAAAGACAATTGAATATTAATCTTTGAAAAAAGGCCCAAATATTGTGCTTTTGACTCGTTTTAAATTTTTTACTTCCAAATTATGCCTAAAATCACATATGAGTCAAAGTGAATATCTTAAGCATTTTTATAGTGATAATCACTAAGTGTTATGGAATAAATTTATGATCAACTAAGCACATATCATCATAAAAGTAATTAAGCTAAGAAACTAACTAAGCTAACTAACTTAGATGTAAGTACTATGCATTAAAAAAAACTTGAAGGACAAAGTCTAAAATACCTATAAAAAAAGAGAATGACCTATTTAAGAGAGATTCTTTATATGTATCCTAATACGCTAAAGTTTTCTGTTACATGCCATATTCTCGATAAGTTCCATTAGATCCATATCATTTTTGATCACTTATAGTTCTTCTTAGGCTTTCCTTTTTTTTTTCTCTTATAGTCTTTAAATACTTTCTTGCATCATCTCACTAGAGCATCAGGGTATCTTCTTGTAACATGTTCAAGCCAACTAAGTCTCATCTCTCTCAATTTTTCATTATAATCAGCCACCTTGAACTTGTCTTTTACCATTATTCTTGATCTTTATCTCTTCTAGTAAGGTTACACATCTAACAAAGCATCCTCATCTCTTTCACTATAAGCTTATTTACTCTACATTTATTTAATGGGCAAATACTCCACCCCAGATAGTGTTGTCAGTCTAATCGTTAAGTGATAAAATTTACCTTTAGGCTTAAGTGGTACCTTCTTTTCAAATAAAACTTGTGATGCATTTCTCATTTAAGCCACTATAATCTAATATGATTGACTATATCTTTATTGGTCTCTCCATTGCTTTGGATGATAGACACTAAGTACCTAAAACACTCTTTCCATGGTATAACCTCTAATCCAATCTTTACCCCCACATTAATAGCCAGCCTATGACATAAAAAGTTACACTTTAAGTACTCAATCTTAGTCCTGCTCACTTTAAAGCCCTTCAAATCTAACATATCCCTCCAACATTTTAGCTTGACATTGACACCCTCTCTTGTCTCATCCACTAAGACAATATCATCAGTAAATAATATATACCAAGACACGTGTCCTTGATTATTCTTGGTGAGCTAATCCATTATTAATGCGAACAAAAAAGGGTTTAAGGCAGAGCCTTGGTATAGCCTAATACTAATATAAATTTTTTCAGTATCTCCTCTTATTGTCCTAACTCTAATCGTTCCCCTTTATACATATCCCTAGTTACTTGTGTATAGGTCATAGGAACTCCTTTAACTTCTAAACATTTCCGCATGATTTCCTTAAGAACCCTATCATATGCTTTCTCTAAATCAATAAAAACTATATGCAAATCTCTTTGTGCTTCTTTGTAATATTCTAATATTCTATTAATCTTATAAGGAGATGTAAAGCTTCTGTCATGAACCTTCCTGACATGAAGCCAAACTGGTTCTCTAAGATAGGAGCAACCTTTCTCACTCTCTTCTTAATTACCTTCTCCCACAACTTCATGGTGTTTCTACCTAGTTTGATGCCTATATAGTTGTTACAATTTTGTATGTCTCCTTTGTACTCATATAGAGGAATTAATATAGTCAATCTTCACTTTGTTTAGAATTTTGGCGAACTTAAAGATCATGTTAAAAAGCTTGACAAGCCAAGTAAGAGCTTTCTACACCTAAGCTCTTCCATATCTCTATAAATATCTGGTTGGGTTATCGAAGCCCTCAAAATTAATTCTGATTTCTAACTTCTTATACTAGTTGTAGAACTGATCAAATCCCAATAGGACTAAACACTAGTTTCTTAATTTCAAATAATAAAATAAAGTGAGGGGTTTTTTGATTCGTTACTAATTAACTAAAATTAACAAGGACTATATTAGAGAAGAGAAAATATATTAGAGACAACAAAAGTGTCAAGCCGTCTAGAATGTAACTTACATGGCATAAACTTAAATTGAGAATTATATAATAACACTTTGTGTCCCACCTTAAATTGCTTCCGTAAGATCATATTATCATGGAATAATTTGGTTTTCTCTTTGCATATTTTCGAATTCTTGTAAGCATCCAACCTTATTTCCTCTAGCTCTTCCAATTGCAACTTCCTTTTCTCCCCAACCTTAACCAAATCCGTATTGCAGCGTTACACCACCTAATAAGCTTTATGTTTAATCTCCACTGATAAATGACAAGCTTTACCAAAAACTAATCAATAAGGAGACATTCTTGTCAGTGTCTTTTAAGTTGTACGATATGCCCAAAGAGCATTGTCTAGACGTAAACTCCAATCCTTGCAACTAGGATTCATAGTCTTTTCTAAAATGTACATGACCTCTTTATTTGATAATTATGCTTGTCCATTAGTTTGTGGATGGTAGGCGGTAGCTACTTAATGATGCACTTCATATTTTTTAAATAGCGATGCCACAATTTTATTGAAAAAATGACTTCTTTGGTCACTATTAAAGGCACGTGCGATTGCAATTGTATTAAAAACATTAGACTTTATAAATCCTATAACAGCTATAGAATCATCAGTTTTGGTGGTTTTTGTTACCACCCACTTAGAAACGTAATCAACAGCCAAAATTATATAAGAAAAATCACAAGATAATGAAAAAGGACCCATAAAATCAATACCCTATAAATCAAATATCTCAACTATAAGTATTGGGGTTTGAGGCATTTTATTTCGATAAGACAACATACCTATCTTTTGACATCTGTCACAACTTTTGCAAAACACATAAGCATCTCTAAATAAATTCTCCCAATACTATCCACTTTCTAAAACTTTTCTAGCAGTTCATTTAGGACCAAAGTGTCCACATCATTTATAATTATGACAAAAAGCTAAAACAAAATGTTGTTCATTTTCTAGCACATAATGCCTTATAATTTGATTAGAGCAAAACTTCCAAACATAATATTTTGCCTCATTTCTTATGTTTTTCTTCCTAGACTTACTTATGTAATAACGTAAAGTTCCAGTAACTAAATAATTAACAAGGTCAATGTACCATGGAACCATATCTTTTGTTAAGAATAATTGCTCATTAAGAAACGTTTTAGAAATAGGTAAAATATCTTCATCTTTTACCAACCTACTCAAATGGTCTGCTACTAAATGTTTAGCACCTTTTTGATCTTTATTGTCAAATCAAACTTTTAAAGTAGAAGAATCCATCGTATCAACCTCGTTTTGGACTGCTTCTTTGCCAAAGGGTATTTTAATGTTGTATGGTTAGAGTATACAATAACTTTAGAGCCAAGAAAATAAGATCTAAATTTATTTAAAACAAAAACAAATGTTAAAAGCTCTTTCTTAGTTGTAGAATAATTGCACTATGTGGTAACCAATGTTCTCGAAGCATAAAAGATAATATCACTTTGTTTCTCAATACTTCTGCCTAAAATAACTCACATTGTATAATTGCTAGCATCGCAAATGGCCTCGAACGGAAGGTCCCAATTTGATGACTGAATAATAAGCATACTTGTTAATATTACCTTGATTTTGTTAAAAGTTTCCTTACAGCCTTTTACAAAGTCAAATGGAATGTCTTTTTGTAACAACTTTGATAATGGTATGGCAATCTTAGAAAAATCTTTAATGAACTTGCGGTAAAATCTTGCATGTCCAAGAAAATATCAAACTTCTCTAACATTTGTAGGGTAAGATAAGTTCGCAATTAAATCCACTTTTTCCTTATCAACTTCTATGTCCCTTTATGAAATTGCATGTCCTAAAACAATTCCTTGATCTACCATAAAATGACATTTTTCATAATTTAACACCAAATTTGTTTTTCAATGCATCTTTTGAGAACCCTAGATAAATTATTTAAACAATCATCAAATGAATCCCCATAAATAGTGAAATCATCTCCAAATACTTCAATGTAATTCTCAATATATTTCAAAAATATACTCATCATACATCTTTGGAATGTACCTAGAGTATTATATAAACTGAATGACATTCGTCTAAAAGCATACGTTCCGAAAGGACACGTGAATGTAATAGTTTCTTGATCCTCTTGAGCAATTGCTATTTGATAGTAAATTGAAAAACCATCTAAAAAGCAAAAACATGATTTACCAGCAAGTCTTTCTAACATGTCATCCATAAAAGGAAATGGGAAATGGCCTTTTCTAGTAGCTAAGTTAAGCTTTCTAAAGTCTATGCACATTCGCCGCCCATTTTGTACCCTTATTAGTACCAACTCATCATTTTGGTTTCGTATCATTGTTATCCAGTTTGCTTGGGTACAGTTTGCACTTGGGTCACCCATTCACTATCCGAGATTGGATAGATTATAGCTGCACCCAAAAGTTTTAAAGTCTCTTTCATTACCACATCCTTCATTATTAGATTAAGTCTTCTTTGGGGTTCCTGTTTTGGTTTAGCATTCTTGTCTAAAAGAATCCTATGCAAATCCCCGAGCTAATGCCTTTTATGTCTGTTAAAGTCCAACTAAATGCAATTTTATACTCTTTAAGTACTGTTACTAATTTTTCCTCTTACCCTTTAGTCAACTTTTAAAAAATGATCGCAAGTATTGACTATCCATCACCCAAATAAAAATACTTTAGGTGATCAGGTAAGGCCTTTAATTATATCTTTGGAGCCTACAAAATAGAAGGTAGAATTTTCTTATGATTTAATAGTAAGTTTAACATTCAAACTTTTCGAATCTATTAGCATTGCTAATAATGATTCTACAACTTCACAAGTTTCATCAACTTGCTCGTTTACCTCCAATTTAGCCTTAAGCTTTAACTCATCTTCAAGGTTTTCTTCTTTAAACATATCCTGTATGAATGAATCCACAATATCCATATGATAAATAGATTGGAAATCATTAAAGTACTTCATTGTTTCAAAAATATTGAACTTTACTATTTTTCCATCAAACTCAACAAAAAACGTATCCTCATCCACATAAATTTTAGTCTTGGTCGTCTTTATTAATTCCCTTACCTAACAAATCGAAGCTGAATGTTCAACACTATCTCCATCCATTTTCAAGATGTAAAAATCTACTGGAAATATCAAACCGTTAACTTGTACTAACACATCCTCAATAACTCCAATATGATGCACATACGAATGATCAACTAGTTGAATAATCACATTAATTTTTTGCAAAGAATTCAGATTTATAGCTTGGTAAATTAAGTAAGGCATGAAATTAACAGATGAACCTAATTCTAGCATCGCATGCTAAATCTTTTTATTACCAATAACAAACAAAAGTGTAAACATACTTAGATCTTTGCATTTTTTTGGTAATTTTCTACTTATCACCACTAATAAATTCTTACCCAAAATTATTCTCTCCTTGTCCTTTAGCTTCCTTTTATTTATGCATAGCTTTTTAAAGAGATTTTCATATTTCAAAACTTACTTGATGGCTTCTAGAAGTGGTATATTGATTTCCATCTTCCTGAAGGTTTCTAGGATTTCTCTTTCATGTTCCTAGTCTTTAGATTTAGCTAACCTGTTAGGAAAAGGAGATACACGTGCATTAATTGATATCGATGAAGATAAACTATTTTTTACCTTTATTGATTCTTGAGTTGGAAGTTCGTCTTTCTTTTCTCCATCATGATTCTTTTCTATCATCAATGGTAATGAAAGAAAGATCCACATTGAATTTCCTTACCATTTCTTAAAGTCAATGCACTCACATTCTCCTTAGGATTTACCAACATTTGGGAAGGTAATCTTTTTGATGCTCGTGCTTCCAATTTGCTTACAAAGGTGGCTAATTTACTGATCTAATTTCCTAAGTTTTGAAGGCTTGCCCTTGTTTCCTGTTGAAATTGTTAAGTGTTAATAGTATATGCCTTAATAATTTCATCTAAAAATATAACTAAATTTGAAGATAGAGGTTAAGCAGATGTAGGGGCTTAAGGTTGTTTATTAAAATTGTAAGGTTGATATCATTTTTACCCTCTTTGATTTCCATAGCTCAAGTTTGGATGGTCCCTCTATCCCAGATTATAATGATTGAAATATGGGTTATATTTTCATTGAGGACGACTAGGAAAACCCCCTATTGCATTAGCTTCTTGAAGAGAGTCTTGTTGCAATATAGGGCACATATCCGTACGATGTCTAGATAATGAGCATATTCTTCACACTCTTGTTGATTGTAATTAACCTACAACCATTTGACAAAGTAGAGCAGTTAAATCTAGAATTTTATCCTCAAGGTTTGTGTTACTTACCTGATTCATGCACTTAACAACTCTATCCATCCTTGTTCCAAATTATTAAGAATTTTTTTTATCACTGATATCAATTGTTTAGTCACTTTAAGTGTTTTATTTACCAAAGCTCCTCTACTAACTACATCGACTATACTTCGATCCATTGGCAATAGTTCTTCATAAAAGTATTGCATCAAAAGTTGATCAAGAATTTGAAGGTGTGGGCAACTGACATATATCTCTTTAAACCTTTTCCAATTTTCATATAATGTTTTTCCACTAAATTATCTTATCCCATATATCTCCTTTTAGATATTGGCTACTCGTGATGTAGGAAGGAACTTTTCTAGAAACATTCTTTTCATCTCATTCCATGTTATCATTGAGCCAAAGGGAGATAATATAGCTAATCATTTGGCTTAGCTTTCAATGAGAATGGAAAGGCCCTAAGATTAATTCGTTCTTCTGTCACCCCTCGTGGCTTCCTCCCAGAGCAGACAGTATGAAATTCCTTCAAGTATTTATGTGGATTTTCACCTGCAAGACCACAAAAAATAGGGAGTAAGTAAATCAAACTACATTTCAATTCAAAATATACCTTAAAATCTATAAATTGTATATATAAAGGTTGTTGATTCAAATTTGGTGCTACTAATTCCCTTAATGTTCTAGTGTTAAGATTTGTCATATTTTCTTCCATTCATTGAAAATTAGAGTCTTCACCAATTGTCAAATCTATTTTAACTTTCAGTTTTAGAGGTGAACGACTGCTTCCTTACTTAGTTTCTTTTCTTAAACAACAAATTGTCTTCTCAATTTATGGATTATATTGTAATTTACCTATTTAAGAAGCACGAGTCATACAAGACAAGAGGTTAGTAGTAATCTGTAAAATAATGCAAAGAAAACTAATAGACTAAAATAGATCCTAAAAAACGGAACCAAATTTTAGTCAAATTATTAAAGCCCTCAAAATTAATTTCAATTCTCTAACTTCTTGTAGTAGTCATAGAACCATGTTAAATCCTAAGAGAACTAAACACTAGTTTCATAATTTCAAATAATAAAATAAAGTGAGGGGTTTTCGATTAATTACTAATTAAATAAAATTAACAAGGAATCAAAATCAATTAACTGAATATAAAAGGAGAAATTCAAGATTACTAAGCTCTAATTCAAGGGAAACATCTCATCTAATTATAAATTTGATCATTAGTATAAAAAGAATAAGTGTCACAATTTAAGTATGAGTCTAAGACATATTAGGATAGCCACAATAAGTCTCAAATTTTACTAAATTAATTAGTTCAAACCCAACATTCAAACTAAAACTTGCTATCCATTAATTGAGTGTGGTATCCATATCAAATAAATGATAGCATTAATTAGTTCAAACCCAACATTCAAACTAAAACTTGCTATCCATTAATTGAGTGTGGTATCCATATCAAATAAATGATAGCAATAAGTTTAATGAAAAAGACTAAATCTTAAATTAAATAATTAAGATAGATGCAACAATTCAACTTAGTTTTCTTGTTTATCATAAGTTAAATATGCAAATTCATAAATAACCTATTTGTTACTTGTACTAATCTTTTATGACAATTAAGGATCATTAAATTCATGGATAGCGATAGAATAATCAACATTAAATTAATTTGTCTGATTAATCAATATTAATCATTCATCAAATATAAAAACTCAAAATAAGAAATACTTGAATTAAAACACGAATAAAAGTTTAAAAATAAGACCTCACAAGGTTACAACTAGAGTTTTGAATCCACTTGAATCAAAATAATTGAGTTTAGCCACACATAGCTTTTGTTCCTACACCAAAAATAGAAGAAAGATGAAGAATTGAGAAAAAAAGTAAGAAGAAGAATGATTGATTCCCTTTAGAGAGGTGGGGAATGTTCCTTTTATAGTGTTTTCCTACTCTAAACCTAATCTTATCCTATGTTGTAAAGATATTTATTTAAAATAAATCTCAATCCCTTCATGATAGGGATGAAAACAAAAGTTTCCCACTTAAACTTTATCTTTTCTAGTAAATATGGCATTAGGCTTTATCTTCCTTTATCCATGCAACAATCTTTTCACTTTATCCAAAATTCGTGATTATTACCAATAATGTCCTAAGTTAATGTAATCTCTACTTTTCATCTCCTAAAATAAAAAAATTATTTTTCCTATTTAAGCACCAAAATAAATCTAAAACAAAGGAGATAATTTCAATTAATATGTCAAGATAACATCTTACCAAATTCCCCCTCCCCCCTCCCCCTCACTGGACCCCTGCTTGTCCTTAAGCATACATTAATTTAATTAATCAATTATCCTCATAACAACCTCTTATATTCTTTCATTTTATCTAAAAATATCCAAAAGTTAATTTACACTAAAAGTTTATGATAAAATAACAATCAAGCAAATAAGCACTCATAGGACATATTGTTAGAATAAATACATGACATCTTATTAATTCCATCAAAATCAACTGAAACAAGACTTGATACCCTTTCAAAGATTTCACTCCATACACTCAAAGTGTTTAGGATCATTAAGCTCTCAAATCAAAACATAGTGAGTTATTTCCATAAACTTGCTCAAGACAAATCTTTTCTAATTAAATTTTCAAATTAAATTAAGTCAGAATTAAAATACAATTATAAGAAATAAAGAAAAAATTAAAATTAAACTTATCAATTCAATTAATTTAAGTTATATTAACACTCATATGTTCAAAAAATACAAATTTAAAAGCATTTAAGTTGAATTAATTAATTTGAGTTACATATAACCTCATCTTTTATCCATTGAGGTAAAAGCCCTATTTCAGGAAAATTTGGGGACGATAAATATATCGAGTTTAGAGCTCCAAAATCATAACAGTATCGGATTTCTTATGGGTCTGACTCCTGTAAATAATTGATTCTTGCGTAAATTCCAGAGAATTCAATATATCGGGTTTCAGTATTTGAGAGATGAAACAAATCTTTCATCATTATATATATGTATATATCTGTTTGTGTGTGTGTGTGTAACAATAAGTGATTATAATGAGGAAATTCAGTACTTATATTTAGTTTAAATTTTACATTATCTTTAATATGATATTTTATATTATTATTTTTATAACAACAAAAACATAATTTAATGGTCTAATGCTCGAGGTTAATCATATTGTCAATAAAGTTAATAGGTAATGGTTAAAGTTGTTGTAACTTGTAATCCTAGCTAGAGGATTATAGTACACTAATTATGATTAATAATGATGTGGAATAAACTTTTGTTTTTTTTACAATTATTATGATGGAAAAACCATAATAAACAATGATAATCATATGAAAATATATTTATATATTCAAATTGTAGATTTAAATAATACTATAAAAATTAATTGATAAGATATTTTATTTTAAAAATTGGATAATTATAAAACATGTTATTTGATTTAATTTTCCTTAATCCTCTTTAATACAACTAATGATGTAATGCACAAAGCCCTCCACAAGTTAATAATTAACTTCTAATATGTTTAAATTTAATCAATTTAATGTTTTTATTTGAAACCCAAATTTATGTTTACTAAAGATATTTTGACTTTTTAACGTAAATCAGTAAATGTTTTTAATACAATTAATTTAATGGTTGAGTGGAAGTATTAAATTCTATTTTTATATTCCTAAAGGGTTTGAAAAAAATCTTACAAATACAACGTACATATATATAATGAATGAATATAGTGACAAAATTAATAAAATGAAATCAAATTCATTAATGATGGAGGATATGATTATGAGAAAAGAAAGAAAAATATTATAAGTGATGAATTCAATTAATTATAGTTATGAATTTCAATTAATTAGAAAATTTTGAAATTTTATAATGAATGAATAGATAATAACGTGCATATAGTGATAAAATTAGTAAGATGAAATTAAATTCGTCAATGATTGAGGATATGATTATAAGTAATGAAAAAAATATAATTGAAGTGATCAATTCAATTAATTATAGTTACGAATTTCACTTGATTAAGAAATTTTGAGATTTTATAATGGATGAATATAAAATAACTTGCATTATTATCTCACCCAGTCCGAATCCCGCACCAATGTGAGATTTGGGGAGGTTTGATAATGAACAACTTTACCCCTACAAAGTAGAGAGGCTATTTTTAGTAGACCCACATGTAAATGTAATAATGAAAAAAGTGATGCAGACTAAAAGAGTAGATATATTAAAAAAAACCAATACGTTAAAAGAGTAGATAAATAAAACTAAAATAAAGAAAAGAAAAGAAAATACCTTATATGGTGCTCAAATATGCTAATGCCTGATAAGTTGCAAAGTACGGCTCTTTATGTCTCGAGTTGTGCTAGGGATCCTTGCTCAGTAGCCATGTGAGTATGAGCAATCCAACGATATTAGATAGCCTCGAGGGACCTTTCCCCATACACCAAAGCTGAAAAGCCAAGTAGTAGGACAGAAAGACTTGTCCACGACTTGCAACTAGAAAAGACAGATTGGACACTAAGGTTAGACTTCCTAAGTAGTAAACACGTTGTCAGAGCTTTATAGTAAATGACTCCCAATAACTTTCACTACTGTTTTGCCGCACTTTAAAGGATATCTTTTACCCTTATCCTAGCACACCAGAATTTTCTATTTCTAGTCAATTCCTCAGTAAGGGTTAACTCTGTCATATCCTTCTTGATTACTTCCCTCCAATTCTTGTTTGGAATTCCTTTTCTCTCTTGTAGTCACGAATAGTTATTTTCTCACAGTGTCACACAAGAGCATCAGGGTGCCTCCTGTTCATATGCTCAAACCACCTAAGCCTAATCTCTCTCAACTCACGATTCCTGACCTTATCTCTTCTAGTAATGTCACACATCCAGTGGAGCATACGCATCTCAGCTACCAACAACTTTCTTGTATGTCTACGTTTGGTGGGTCAACATTTCGCCCCATATAACATGGTTGGTTGAATCACCATTCTATAAAATGTCCCTTTAAGCTTTAATGGAATCTTTTTATTACATAAGACCCCTGGTGCGCTTCGCCTTTTAACCCACCCAAATCTGATACTGTGGACTATATCGGCATCGATATTACCATCACTCTGAATGATAGACCTGAGGTATTTAAAACTCAATTTTTATGGTATGATGTTAGTACCAATTGCTATCGTCGCCTCATGGACCATATGGCTTCTCTAAAAGTTGTATTCTAAGTATTCCATCTTAGTCTTGATCATTTTAAAACCTTTCGACTCTAACGTTTCTCTACAATATTCTAACTTGAAATTGACCCCCTCCTTGGTCTCATCCACGAGGACAATATTGTCAGCAAATAATATAATCCAAGGTACCTCTTCTTGAATATGTTTGGTAAGCTCATATATCACTAATGCAAATAGAAAAGGGCTTAAGGCGGAGCCTTAATGTAGCCCAATACTAAAAGAAAAAGTTTCCGTGTCGCCTCTTATTGTTTGTACGCTAGTCATTACTCCCTCATACATATAATAACTTACACATAGTGATAAAGTTGATTAGGAATTTCAATTCAAGTGATTAGGAATTTTTGGGAAATTTCATTAGGAAAATTGATTAGGAATTTCAATTCAATTAATTAAAATTTTCAATTTTACTTAAATAATTAATTATTTAAAAAAGAGAAAGGATAAAATCAAATTCATTAACTATAGTAATCTTTACTGTACACGAATGATTATCCAAACAATTTTACAAAAAAAATACAATTTACAAAAATTAAGATAATTTCATGACGAGCAGATGGAGATTGGAGACTGAATGCTAGATAATGGATATTGGAGACTGGTGAGGGTAGATTGAGAGAGCAGCTAAGTATTGTTGCTAGGATCTTCAATAGTTTGGATCACTTCATCTGCATATACAAACATTATATTTAGTGATGTAATATTAAAATTAAAGGAATATATAGAACATGGTAATAATTAATAAATAATTAAATATACCTTCATCTTCATATATTTGACCAAAATAATGTGCATTTGGTCAATTAGTATGATTAGTCATTTCCGCATTATGACTATATTAACGGAAAAATAAAAACACAATATTGGGTAAGATAATATCAAAAAATAGATGAAATCGTTTTATCAAAAAGAAAAGAATCTACCATCAATATTTCTGTCATCTAACCAATTTTGGGCATACATAAAGGCTTCCAAAATATGAGGATGAAGTCGACCACAATGAGGAGAAATAACCTGACCACTAGTGCTAAAAGCAGACTCCAAAGTAATGGTGGATGATGGAATTGCTAATAAGTCTCGTGCAATTGTTTACATGATTGGAAAAGTTTTTTCCACTACTTTTTCACCACAATAATATATCAAATTGCTCACCTTCTACTTCAAGCTTATAATCTTTGGTCAATTATTTATCTAACTCCATTATATTATACGAAGTCCTAGCCCTTTTCTCTTTCATAAATTTTGAAAGAGAAAGTGACAAACTTCATTTAAAAGATGAGGTCGAACCTGAAACTAAACCCGGAGTTGAACAACCTGAGCTACTACGATACCGATCCTAAATTTTTTCCATTTTGAGTTGATAATCATTAAATAATTCATACCAGAATTGTTTAATGATATCTACATGCTTTTGAGCTCAATCACCATACAATGCATCATAAATAAAAGTAACCTCTCCATCTTGTATCTTAGGTCCAGCATATATAACATTACAATAATATGTCGAACCATAGGCCAATAAGAATTCATATTCTCCATCATCTACTCCGCCATAATCTAAATAAACTCATTAGAGTTGAACATCCAATAAAATAAAGCATTCTTTATCTCACACATAGTGTTAAAGCAATAATGCGAAGTTGAATATTTTGTTCCTGAGAACAATTTAGTCGCATTATAAAATAATTCTTCACACAAAGTTCTTGATCTTTTATAAGCACACAGTTGTACTGAGAATCTCTTTCCTATAGTCTAGTAAAGACCTTAGCATATTGGATTGTAGACTCTAACATTTTGAAAATTGAGTTCCATTTGGTTAGATAATCCAGAACCAACTTCTTTGTACTCGGAATGTATAGAATTTGTGTAGCATCTTCAAAATTTTCAACTCTGTTAGGAGTTACACTCCTATATGCAGCATTATTCCAAATACAATCTATTTCTTCCTTTATCATCTCCAACCTATCCTTCATAATCAAGTTCAAAATATGTGCAAAATAACGCATATGAAATAACCTACCACCAACCAACAACCTCCCAACCCCCATCTTACTCCTCAACTTCTCAATCATAGCATCATTCATGTTACAATTATCGATTGTGATGGCAGATAATTTACTGTTGATTTTAAATTCCATCAAGTAGTCTCTCAACATGGTTGTCAACCTTTTACTTATATGTGATGCCGACACATCAATGAACCTATCATGTACAAATATTACCAATATTAATCATAAATTCGTAACATAATGAAAAAGTAAATGATAAAAATATTAAAGAATATAAATTATCTTAACGTCCAATAATTATCAACACAGAAGCCATCCATTATATGGCAGTGATGGATTTCAAGGTTCCAAGTCGGTTGTAGTGATAATGGTAGCAAGAGATAATGGATGTTCATCTCCAATAACCATAGAGGCCATCAAATACCTTGATCTATTGGTATCTTAAGTTGTTGAGGTCAATTCATTCTTCCCTTTCATAGGGTTTGGGTTAAAAATGTTTAACCTCTTAATATCATCTTCCTTCTACTACATGAATCAGCATGTCTCTTTTAATGAGAATTTCCACCTTTTGAACTACAGGTCAACAACTTCTATCAATATTTAAATTTTGCTTTTTCTATCCTGTCTGTTGATCTTGTTTTATTAAAGTGATTCCAAACTTCACATTTTAATTCAGTTCGAGTTGAACTTCTATTTTAACATGGTAAGGGAATAAAAGTTTTCATCTCTATCTCTAGTACTGGATTGCAACTTTCTACTGAAGGAATATGCCTATCCATTTGAAACAATCAACATATAAATGCTTGACGTTAGAAATAATCAAAATGAGCAATTGAGCATACTAGAAGTTTACTGAAGCCGTTTCAACAACGCATGTTTGGAAGTAGTGAGTTTTTTTTTAGAAAGTAAAGGTATTCTCACTTATTTTCTCTTATACAGCCCTTTAAAATCCTTAGTACTTTGATACCAACATACCATGTCAAAATTTCACAAGCTTTATGCTCTCAGAAACTTATTATAATCTCAAAAACAAAGATGAATAACAAAAAGCATAAATTAATTTTTAATTTTCAATACATATAAAATATATATATACAAAAAAGTTTAATACAAGTTAATGATATGCCATGATCTGAAAACATCTAAAAAATTATGGATAAAAAGGTTAGAAACAATCAAAATGAGCATACCATTATTAAATAATGAGCATACCACTAATATGGCTTATATACCAATATGATTAATTACAATTTAGCTTTACAATGTTATTCCATCAAACACTTATATAATCTCAAAAAACAAAGATGAAAAACAATAATGTCCAAAAGTTGGCACTTAAATCTTAAGACATTGCAAGATATAAAATATTGGTTGGAGTAGAAAACAAGTAAATGATGCTAAGTGTAGGAAACTAAGCATATTTTAAATTGGATTTTAGAAATTGGGTTATTGAGTTAGGATCTAATATTTCATTATTTAACCAGCCTTTTAATGGATATTATTCAATTTTTCTTGGTACTTTCCACATGTAGTGCCAAATAGAAAATGTCACTTAACCAATTAAAATGAAGTAGAAATAAGAAATTGCAAGTATCAATGTGGAGAGTTAGTTTATCATTAATCATTATCTCTTGCAAGAATGTCCAACTCTCATGAGCATACTTAGTGATGCAAAGGTCACCTTGGGACTCGAACTTTCATCGAAGTTAATCACAAACACTCTTTGCACAGTAGTCTCACTTAGGTCCACTTAAGCAAGACTTCAGCCTTCAACGACCTGTGAAGTGTTTACCTCGCACACTCGAAGAAACAATGCTACGGAAGCAATAAGAAAATAAAGGCGATAAGGAAACAAGAGAGATATGGTAAAACCAATCTTTATATTACTTTCCCTCAAAAGAATACAATGAATGCTCTCTCTGATTGAATGAGGAGAGCAAAAATCGAATGAGCTATATATAAGCACTCTAACTTGAAAGTCAAGCTATATTTAAAATCCCACTTAATTGCCTAAGATCGTGCTGAGATCACATCTATCTCTATCAGATTATATCAGGTGGGCCAATTGGATGACACATCCCATCCAAATAGGACTCTAACTGATAAGATAGAATCTACAAGATAACAGAAAGATAGAAATTACATTCAAATAGGAAACTATCATCCTTATCCTCGAAGATCTCCACTATCTTTAGATGTTAAGTCCCACTGTAACCCTAACTCTTAGTTGTCGCCACATCACCTAAGATCCGCTGAGCGATCGCGGTGGGGGCGTTCTATAATTGAGCTCCTCCTGTACCAAAATTAGGAATCAAAGATATGTTATTAAGAAA
>JANSVA010000005.1:13517701-13528591 GCA_025504915.1 Erythroxylum reticulatum | reverse complement strand
AACTAAACACACTTCTTTCTTCGGGACAAAATAGTTTTTTCTGTTCTGTCCACCACAATCAAACACCTCACTGTCTTCAATTTTTGTTCTGTTCCGTTTTCAAATTTCTGCCATGGTCGGTCTCTGCTCTTTGAAGACAGTAACCAAACGCAATGTTAGGGACTGCACCCGCAAGTTGTGCAATCTACTGTTGTCAAAGCCATGCTTATGTACTGTTGCTATTGATCGTACGCGAAATTCATACATCACACACAGCTTGTTAGATAGAGAATAATTAGGTAACTTTCACTAAAAATTCGACAAAATGAAATTTTAATATATAAGTATCAAATTCTCAAGTAAATTACTCCACTTAAAACATTAAATACAGCGATTGTAGATTAATTTAACTTAAAACATTAAATACAACGGTTATAGATTAATTTAACTTTAAGCCTCCATTAATGTTTGGACCTTGTCTTACTATAATTAAGAAATTAATTTAGACAGAAAAGACAAAAGTATTAGTAGAGAGATAACCGACATCTGCAATACTAACCGGACTAAACATCATTTTGGATTGGCGTTTATGGGAATTAATCCGGAATTGACATCAATGCTGCAAGAAACTGATGGTATCCTTGTGTTTTACTCATGATAAATTTTGTAGCTAATTATCTTTTTCAAGTTGCTTTAATTGGAAAATTAGTATTCAATCCAAATTCCAATAAAGCATCGATCAATAGTTCTCAGGGAGCTTACTCTTGTGATCTTCAGGATTGCAGTGAATTAAACCCAATCTCTATTTCCATTCAACTTCTATCCAAATTCCAATAAAGCATCAATCAATAGTTCTCGCGGAACTTACTCTTGTGATCTTCAGGATTGCAGTGAAACAAACCTAATCTCTATTTCCATTCAGCTTCTACATACCTGTTCTCTGTGTTAGCTATATATTGTATTGGGCTAACGGTGCATTGAGATTTGGAAGAAAATTGAGATTCTGCATGCACATCTAATCACATGGCAAGGTCTATTGTCATAACAACAAAGCTGTGCATGCATGATAGAATCTGGTACCTCAGACTCACAATACTGGTTGTTGGGTTTGTAATAGCATTGACTCTTTCACATTTGGTCTCCATCACTTTCCCAACCATGAAGTCTAATTCAATTCAAGGATGTGCCAAAGAGATGTCAATGGGACTGAAAGTTGAAGGAGTTGCCTCTCTAGTTGGTGGTAAGTAACGTCACTATATAAAACTCAACATTAATTTCATAACATGATATTTGGCCAAGTGCAATTGTCTAATCTAAATTTTGACGGATTAATCTCACGTTTTATCGTAATGCCTTCATCATAAACTTGGATAGATAGTCCGCTAGCTTTGAAGATACATCACATTCTCTATTAAATTTTTTTACATTTTGATAGTTTTAAAGTTTTTTTAATCATAATTTAATTTATCGTTTTGGTAAGAATGAAGACTGTTTTACATCTTTTATATATAAAAAAGATTGTTTTACATCTCTACGTTAAAATATTGTTATTTATCTCTTTCTTTTAAGTTACACTGTTGGTGTTGTTTTATGAGTAATTCAATTCGGTTTATACTTTTTTTTAATCGATTTCAGTCTCCCTATCTTATTATGATGTAGATCTTTTATTTTCCATCAAAATCTTAAGGTGATGCAGAGATGATCATGGAATATAGTCTCGATGAAGTTTGAAAAATATGTGGTCTTTGCCTTACGCTTGGTCCAATTCAAGTCGAAGAGAAGTTTACTATTTATGCTTAAATATGATATTTTAAATTATAGTTTAATGATTTAATTGTGATATGATACTTAAAAAAATTTATTAAATTACTGAAGAAGAAATTAAACCACGCAACAGTAAAGTTTTTGATGATAAAACCAACCTGCAATTAACTCCATTTATTACTATTAGCTATTAAAATTGGAATCTAAGTTGTGGAATAGTCTGAATGTCTGACACGTGACAATCCGACATCCATACTTAATGAAAGCATAATAACTCCAGCCCTACATAATTAGACAATTTGGAATTTCTGAGATTCAGGAGAAGACCTGGAAGTAAGGAAACGGCTTGGTGGTTTACTTGCTCCAGGAAACGATGAAGAATCATGCATAAGCAGGCATCAAACATACATGTATCGCAAATCTTCACCACATTTACCTTCTAAATACCTTATTTCTAAGCTACGTCAGTACGAAGATCGTCACAGACGATGCGGACCTTTTACCGAAGCCTACAACAGAAGCATACGAGGGCTAAATTCAAGCCCACTTGACAGTATTAGTAACACAGACTGTAAATACGTTGTCTGGATAGGTTCCGGCGGCTTGGGGAACATGATGATAAGCATGGCTTCGTTGTTCAATTATGCCCTCCTCACAAACCGGGTTCTACTAGTTAAACATAGAGATGACGTAGCCAATCTGTTTTGTGAGCCATTTCCTAACACATCTTGGTTGTTACCAGAAGACTTTCCTCTGAACAAGCAATTTGACATGTTTGATATAAAGAAGTTTGATGGGAACAGCAGAATTTCAGTGAAGGACCTACCTTCATTTCTGTACATCAACCTAGTTTATGAAGATGGTGTTGAACCTTATTACTTGTTTTTCCGGGATGAAACTCAAACTTATCTCGAAGGATTCCCTTGGCTTGCTCTCAAATCAGACCAGTACCATGTCCCTGCTCAGTTCATGATGAAATCTTTGGAGCCAGAACTCAACAGATTCTTCCCAGACAAGGCTTCTCTTTTCCATCACTTGTCTCGTTATCTTTTCCACCCGTCAAATCGAGCATGGGGTCTGATTAGCAGATTCTATCAAGCTTACATGGAGAGAGCAGACCAGAGAATTGGCATACAGGTGAGAATTTTTGGTACAAAACAAAGTCCCTTTCACCTTGTCCTGAAGCAGATATTGTCCTGCACTCAAGGAGCAAATCTGCTGCCTAAAGCAGAATACAACAGGTGCATAGCTTCACCACCCAAAAATCAGACATCAAAGGCCATCACTATCGCATCTCTGTACCCGGTTTTCTACCAAGAGATAAAGAACATGTACCTGATGAACCCAACAGTGACCGGAGAGGTGATTGCGGTTCACCAACCAAGCCACGAGGAGAAGCAAAAATTGGGTGACAATGTACACAATCTCAAGGCATGGGCTGATATTTATATACTGAGTTTAAATGATGTGCTGGTGACCAGTGCTTGGTCAACATTTGGTTATGTGGCTCAAGGTCTAGCAGGTGTAAAGTCATGGATCCTAGAACTGCCTGGTAGACACAGTGTCCCTAATCCGCCTTGTCTACCCTCCACATCTTCGGAGCCATGCTTGTTATTGTTTCCAAATTATAATCCAGGTAACCTTCCTCCTCACATCAAGAATTGTGAAGATGCAAAGTTGGGACTAAAGCTGGTTAATTAGTAATATATATAGGTAGGTATGTTTCTAATATCAGGCATTGCATTGCACTTGCAGGCAGGCAGGTAAATGTGAGCAATTAGTTTTTAAAAGAATAAAGGGTAGGCTTATAATTTGGATTTTCTTTAATCCTATGTGTGTGTAAATGCCTGTGCATGTGCAATTTTAGCCAACATTAAGTTAAGCATGTAAACCTTCTTGATTACTTACTTTAAGAAGAAATTCTTCTAGTCCTTAGCTTCACACCACATCAATTGTTTAAAGCTGGCCTAATAAAATGATGAAAAGCAAAGCATAATCCAAAAACCAAATGGTAACGTGGAAAGAAAACATAAAAAGTGTGTTGGAATATGCATAGGCAGTACCCCTCATACTGCGGCTATTAAGCCACTACTTTTGGGGCTTGAGAACTCTCCAAACGCGGTACAACTTCTCACAGCACCATGTCTGCTTGCGATCTTTACCCTCACGTGTTCTTGTAACCTCAAAGTGTGCCTATCCTCCTCTCCTCTTCCTTCAACTATGGAGTGTCCTGTCGAGTGTGACCTTCCAAACACTCCATTTGTATCATTCTCCTCCACATTACCCGGAGGTAATCCTTCCCCGTTACTACCTCTTTCTTCTTGAATGGCAATGCAAACAGAATTCCCTATTGCTCCATCATTGCTATCATCACCATCATGGATGTCACTGTTCTGGTCCGCTGTTAGAGTCTTTTCCAGTGTCCCTTTTGGCAAGTCAAGATCTCCTCTACAAACCGGACAAGTTTTGTGGGATCCAAGCCAAAGATCAATGCATTCTTGGTGAAAAACATGGTAGCAAACAGTTATCAGACGTAGTAAATCATCGTCCGTAAACTCTGCCAAGCAAATCGCACATTCAAGCCCATATTTGTCACGTCCAACGTCTTTGACACTCGAATAAGTAAACGTTGGAAAAATTTGTACCAGTGCAGGATCAAGTCCCTGATTCACCGGAAAATTAGCTGCATTTAAAAGATTTCCTGAAGGGGTTCGCCGGAGATGCCAAGTTCTCATGATGCTGTCCATGAAACATCTACAGAAGTATATGGAGAAGAAACCTATAAAGAAACAGACAACCAATATTGTTGTAAGGACTATAGTTAATGAAGGGGTCGAAAAATTTGATGCTTGTGGAGCTAAAGAAGAACTGGACGACATTGAACGAACGGAGGCAGACTAATTAGGTGGCCGGAGATCAGAGTTTTCCCGGCCTCAGCTTTTTGCTTGGACTTGAAAATGGTTAGGAAGCTAGAAAAGAAAATAAAACATGAGATTTGGACGATGAAAAGTTTAATGTTTAGCGAAGTTCATTAGGAAGAGCGAAACAAGGAGGAGGAGGCAGTTGAATGGGAGACAAGGGCATGATAGGGTTAGCTTAATTTGGAAAGCTGAGGTGGAGAGGCTTGTTATTGTCGATGGTACAAGTAATGCTCATTGAGCGAGTCATTCTGAGAAGGAAGAGGAGAGAGGAGCTTTGTCTGAACCATATAATAATTCAGCGTTCCCAAACTGCTTTCTCCTACTATTTTTACAAACCAATGACGTCGTCAATGTCATTGATTCCAAGTCTGGAGATTCTTTTACGACAAAACACACAAGCTTTAACGCTGCCAAGTTAACTTGCTTGCGTTGCGTTGCGTGTGTCCTTTTGTCCTACCAATTAGCTCTAACTCGATCGGGTGAAATGTACGTATCCTCCTAAAAATGACAAAACCAGCTCGCAATTATAAGTCATAATTAATAGAATCGGAATTCAATTGATTTCTGGCCGGAAGATAATAGTATGTTTTGTTTGAATTCATCCAGTTCTAACATTGATTACACGGATTGAGACTGCAGATTTGAAGCTTCAAAGTTTCCATGCAATTGATTATTTATGGCTGAGACTGAGACTCACCAAGTCAATATTAACTCATCTAACAATAACTTGAGTATCTATCCAATTACTTTTCCTACAGTTAAAACTCTGACCATCTCACCATTATCAAACATGGGTAATGGCTTGGAATGTACAAAAATATGGGTAATGGCTTATGTCATAAGGACCAAAATCTATCCCCTAAACTTCTCCTCTAATTACATCCTGTTGCTGTCAGAAGGCTAGGAAGAATCATGGACGGATACAAGATCTCATGACACATTTCTAGAAAGATTATCAAAACAGCAGAGCTGGAAGACGCGCAGTACGACAAAAAAATGATTTAGGCAACAATATTTTGTTTGTAACACTTTAAAAAAGCATTATTAAAATTTAATATAAGGTAATAATTTTTGAAATATTGCCCTTATTAATATTAAAAGGTAACGATAATATTAATTTATTACTACATATAAAAAAAGGTAATAAAATTAAAAAAAGTTGTAATAAAATCTTATATATGCAACATTTGAAATTATTGATATAATTCTAGAAGTATTTACTAATATTACATATTTATTTATATAGTTACTTACTAATGTATATTTAACATATAAAATTTCTCTATTTATTAATTAGTATTTAGAATATGTATAAGAAAATTAAAATACCTATCAATTTTTATCTAGTAAAATTAAATCAAATGATATAATTGCTCTAAAATACACAAAAGTACTGTAATATATACACACACTACAAGAAAAGCAAGAATTAGTGACGAAAAATTACAGACGGAAAATATATCGTTGCAAATTACTGACGGAAAATCGATTTCTGTCAGTAAAATTGACGGAAAAATTTTCGTTTAGCGATGGTACTAATATCCGTTGCTAAATATGTAGGAAAATCATCCCGACAATTTTGCGATGGACATTAGCGATTGTATAAGATTCCCATCGGTAAAAGATTTAGCGACGGTATAAGATATCCGTCGGTAAAAAGGCTGGAATTATTGGCAGAATAAAAAATTTTGAGTTTACCTACAGAAATTTCCTTCGGTAAATTCTTTTTAAATTTAAACTCACCTGACATCTCCCCGCACCTACGTCTTCTTCTTCCTTCTTCCTGCGTCTCCTCTTTGGCTTTCTTCTCTCCGGTTTCTTTGTTGTGGACTCCTTTTTTGCTCGTTAGTGTTATCTTCTCCAGCTATTGTCATCGTGTCCTTTGGTGGAGGTATTTTTGCAACTACTGTCATATGTTTTTTGTATATTGGATGAAATTTAATTTGGGTATTTGATTGCTTTTGTTTATTTGTATATTTTGTGAATGGAAAATAACTTTAAGGTATAAATGTTAGTGAAAGAAGGGACAAGATATGATTTTAGTTGTGATGTTGGGATAAATTTCTTATGCATGTAAGGTGTTTGATGAAATGTCTATCCTTTGAAAAAATGATTTCAGTTTTTTATTTTCAATTCTTTTTTAGAATGAATTTCATAATTTCAATTCTTTTACTTGAAATATGATATAACTTACGTTGACATTTTTTAATGCATTATGCTTAGATTTTAGTATAATATGATATGCTTAGATTATATTATAATATAATTATAGTATAAAATGGATAATTATTTATGAGACATCTACGACGGTTTAGTACAAAAGTCTGCTTAGAGATAAAAAACAGGTTGACTATGAGGCCAAAAAGCTTCAAAGCTGTGTAAGGAGAAGTCCTTCGGCTAGCCCCAGGAATGAAACCGAAGGATAAGAGCAGAGGAAGTGGGTTAACGCTAAAAGCAAAGTACAAGATGTGCATATTATAGAATTAAGGAAACTTTAAACTCCAACAGAGATTTTCTTTGCCTTCGTCTCCAAGTCTTGTAAGTCTAATCTTGTAAGCATGGAATATAGTCATAAATATTTGGTTCCCTATCACCACCATCATCTTCAAGCATAAATTTCTAAACTCTATTGCAACTTTAAAATCATCCTCTCCTTCTAACGTATGTCCCCACAAAATGCTCATGAGGGCATTCATGCTTGTCATTAAAGCCAATTGGCCTATATCTGTAGGCTGTCCAATCTTACCGTACACATGTCTTATAGTCTTCTTAATCTCTTGTTTTCTCGGGCCATAACAACAACGATTTTGTTAGTTAAAATTTTGCGAACAAATACCTTTTGCATCTTTCTCCATTTAGAACCATAGGAGCTCCAAGCTATGTCATTTGCACCCAAAGAGCTTATTCTAGTAGTGAGAGATGGGTTGCGGTTCGCAAAGATTTTGTCTTGGTCTCGAACAACTTCTCTAACCAAGCTCGGGGAGCTAACCACGAGACACAGTTTATTACCGAGGCAAAGCTTGTGGATGGGTCCATAGACACTAGCCAATTCTGTGAAATCTCGATGAATGTCTTGGCCAAGAAATAGAAGGTATCCAACTATTGGCAATCTCCGAGGACGTGGTGGTAGTGGAGCCACATCTTTATTTTCTTAACTTTCCATAAGAACTAAAATATAATAAGTGTTGCGATTGGTACGAAGAGATTTAGCAAAGTTCTCTCCATGGTGGCTTCTAGAGAAACTGAACACTTCGCAGGTAAATTTTAAAAACAGTTTTTAGCAAATTTACCGACGAAAGAAAGTTCATCGATAAAATATATTGGATTTACCGATGGAAATTTTTTTGTAGGTAATTACCGATGAAATAACCAAATCCATTGGTACTTTTCTTACAAAAATTTCCATTGGTAAATTTATCGACGATATAAAAAATTTCTGTCAGTAAATTTACCTACGACTATATCTCCAATGCGTTTTTCCGTCAGTAAATTCCCTCGCTAAATAAACTTACTGACAGAATGTGTACAAATTCCGTTTGTAATTTCCATCGCTAAACTTCATTTTTCTTGTAGTGACTTGACCCTAAATCGACCATTTATTCATTTTTTTGAAAAATTAAAAAATTGATTGATTGATAATAATAAAAGGGGAGAACAAAGTGTTTGGAGAGAAATTGTCTCTTTTACGTCAAATAAGAACCAAAAGAAGCACTATCAGTTACCCAAAGAAAACAAGGAATGACAATTTTCCAAAAGAGTGGAAAAAAAAACACATATACAACAATGTCAGTAAAAAGGGGTAAAAATGCATTCCTAATAGATGATCACGTCTTCCTCATTTACCCAATTAGGGTTAGGCGTTGAGAGAGGCTCCAAGGCCATTGTGCCCTCTAGACTACAATGTTCAATTAGCAATTTCAATCTTTCTTTGGTGACAACTGACTTCTGCTAAGGTTCTAGGTGCATTGCAATGTTGATCTGCGTACTGGACATAAACAGGTAATTGGTAAGTTTGATTTTGCTTTCCAAAGTTTTTAAGTTTCTCCTTACCCTGTCTATTCCGCGTTTGTTGTTTTGAATTCATTCTTTGTTATTTATTCTCTTTTTTTTCTTCTTAAGTTTCTCCTTGCCTTATCTATTCTCCTTTTGTTCGAAAGCTCTTAAGTTTCTCGTTATTTTGCTTCTCTTTGTCTAAAGTCAAAACATTAGGTAATTTGCATCTTTTGTGGTGTAATAGATTGGGGTTTTGTTCATAGAGCCTGGGCCAAATGGGCTGCCATTAATGTTGGTTATTCAAGTCAGAACTCTCCTTATCTTTATATCTTTATCTTAATCAGACAAATTCTGTAAATTTTCATTATTAGTAGTGAACTTTAGTTTTTTGGTATTTGCACATATTGAACCCTCTATCCTGTAAGAATTGGTAGTGGTTCTTTTGAGTTTATATTGTTTATTATCTCTTTGTTTCAATGTTAATGTTGGATACAAGTTTCCATTTTATCGAATGATAGTCTATTGGAGTAGTTCAATTATCCTTTCATGCTTGTTACTGGGATGATAATGATTCATTTGCCCATGTTGTTAGATATTACTGATTAAAGATGCCTGATGATATCTTGGGGCTCTTTCTTTATTGTATTTCTTTGTTTCTAACTTTGCAGCTTAATTTACCCTTATCATGCTTATTTGTTACATTCTGGCTATTATGACTGATTTCTCAAAACTACTTTAGATATTTGAACTAGTGAGTTTAGAAACTTAGCATTGTATTGCTATAGGATATTTATGATTATAGTTATTACCTTTGGAATTGATTACGAAATTGTAAATCATGTGTTTGCTTAAAATAATGAAAAATATTAGTAAATGTTAATGTGGTCATTTGGATCAATAGAGTTATACTTGGGCCTTCAATTCGTACTTATTTTTAAGACCAGTAAGATCTGTACTTGATTTTTAGTGTCAGTTGTTACTTATCATGTTTAATGAAGTGCTCATCTTTGTTATTGCAAGCTCTTTATGTTATGTTATTGCCCACATGTTAATGTATTTGTATGATAGTGAAACTAATTTTATTTGTTTTTAGAGTTCTCACAAAATTTCAATCATTCTACCTTTATGTGGATATCTTAGCCCATAAAACCTTCACAATAGTAAATGTATTATGGTTATAGCTGATTGTTAGAGCCAATAATTAAACACTTAAAGAAGATTAGAGTTGTGAATTTCTTGTGCATACTTTATGAGCATTTAAATTTAAACATATAGGTTTTACTAATCGCAAGCCTTTAACACATTATTTCCAAAATCCAGTTGGTGATCTTAGATCTTGTTGACATCTTCTATTTAGTTTTCAGCTATCATTGCAGATTTTTCTATTTCGTGTGATTTGAACTTTTTTATAGGTATTAATGCTAGTAAATTTCAAATGAGATCTTGTTGACATATCTTAAACAAGTATTAACTATTTTGTAGGCAATGTTAGAATGTGCATTTTTTTGTCTTGATTGGTGCTCCATATTATGTTATTTCATCCTAAAGTCTTAAGCATGCAAAATATTTGAATTGTTTTTGTAGGCAATGTTGGGGTAGATCATGTTGTTTTTGAGCAAGGTGCTTATATAGAAAATGTGGGTAATGAGAAGATGTTGGAACAGAAGAAAGCAAATCTAGTAGCGCTACTTCTCTCCTCCACCATGATGCTAAGGCACCTTTTGTTCCCTTCATTTGCTAGTTGTTTAGAAAATGTAGTGAAACGGGTGATTTTTTTATGGCCGATATCAAATAAAGGATTTGTAGAATTTGGTTTTGTATTTCTTAACAATAAAAGCACACATGTAATTTCCTTTTATATTTTGAATATATTAAATGTTGAATTTTATAAGTCCTTATAGACGATATATTATATGTAAATGCAGTTTTTGTTCGTTTATATTTGATAGTAAGTACACAATTAAGACGTAAATATAAATATATATATGTATATATGTATATGAAACAAAGTGAATTTTTTAGGCAACAATTTATTCTTTCATTACCAATAATATTTAACTTAAAAGCAAACTCTTGTCATTAGATAAGCAACATTCATATATACATTATATATATATATATATATATATAAGCTTATATAATGACAAGAGTTTGCTTTTAAGTTAAATATTATTGGTAATGAAAGAATAAATATATATATATAATTTATATATGAATGTTGCTTATCTAATGA
>JANSVA010000005.1:13502355-13517601 GCA_025504915.1 Erythroxylum reticulatum | reverse complement strand
TTGTTGCCTAAAAAATTCACTTTGTTTCCTTATTTATTTAACATTGTTGCCTAAAAAGAATTAAAGTATTGCAATATGTATTTAACATTCTTGCTATAGTTTGAAACTAATCTGTTGCTTTAGTCAAAACTTAAAGCAACATTTTTTATTTTGTTTCCTAATTTAAAAATTTTGTTTCTTTATACTTATTGCAGCGTCACTTTTTGTAACAATATGAATTATGTTACCTTAATAAAAAGGCAACAATAATTGTACTTATAGCTACACTTTTGTCTTTTGCCTAAAGTACTTTTTGCCATAGTGGCGGGAGTAAAGATTTGTACTTTGAGATGTTATTCATCTGGAATGTTTATGTTTAACTTCAATAACAACTATTCACAACTTTAGTTATGAAAACTTCCTCACTGGTTACTACTTCAATGCCTATGGCTACCTTTCCAAATAGTTAGTGCCTCAAAGAATTGCCTAGTAACGGATTACTATGTCCATAGGAATGAGGAAATTACAAATAGTGATGCATTTTTTATTAACACTATGTTCTCTCCAATGAAGACACACATTTTGTGACTCTGATCAAGTAATAGAGAAAAAATATGCAAATTTTTCTCCAGCTATCAGTGTTAAAAGCCTTAATCTTGCTTTTGGAGAAGCATATGAGACTACTATCTTAAAATTATGATAGAAGTCATATCCTTCAAGGGTAGAACAGGAAAGCAACCATGATCGAATTACGAGCGTAGCGGAACAATATAATTTTACAGTTTTTGATTGGATCCTACTAATTGAATAACTTGAAAAACTAAACTTGAATTATAAAATAAAAAATTGTACCTAATTTGATATTTCTATTACGTGTCCAGCCTCTAACAGTATCCACAGAGTATTCACTCAACTCGTTGAGAGGAATTAACAGGAGCGTTAGCTCCTTATGCTTATTCATATTCATAAAAAAAGAGTACCAAGGTTTTTATTTATGGTAAAATACATCAATTATAATTACAATCCAAGTCTAATTATAATTAATTTAATTTTAATAAAATCAAATATCTCATATTTAATCCCTAAAGTTACTCAAACTTTATAATTAAATCCAACTTAATTGAAATTGAATGTTCTCTTTTGAACTACTATTTATGTGTAACTCAATAAGTTCTTAATATATTGACAATGAATATAAACTATAATTCTAATTTATAATTAGAATTAGATAAATTAAAATTTCTTTTAATTTTTATTTAATTATCTAATTAAATAATTTATAATCATGGATTAAGATTGACATTTAGCAATATGTCATAACCACCCAAAAATTAAGAATGTCAAAGTGATTTGAGTTAACATGTCCATGCATAGTTATGATATATAATTTAATCATTTCGTCATCCAATATTCCAATTGGATAGAGTATGGATATAATGTGTGCTCTTTTGTATCCAATCATATTCATTCTTGCTAATTAGTAACTGATTGATAATTGATATTTGAAAACATCTTTTCAATTTTCAATTCACTCTAGCTAAAAAATTCCTTAAATCATTATTAATTGAGAATAGTAAAAACATTCTCTCTAATTACTTTAGAGTGACAAATACTTTATTGACTTACTCAACTATCTCCATATTCATACTGCATCCAAGTACTATCAACTGAATTATCCTATGATAGTCCATAAGTAACATCAAAATATAGTAATTCTCATATAAAATACCTTGGTAATATCAGGTCTAAGGATCAATTATACAATCATCATTATGAGAAAATCCACAGACATATAAATAATATTTCATTTAGGATCCTTATAATCAAGTCAGTTCAATAAACTTATTCTCTAATAAGTACCCACACATTAGTTTAAGTGTCTTCATAATTTAATTTATGAAATCAATTATTATTTTTATAAGAAAGAAACATAATATGTGCTTATTTTATTATTTCATCAATATTCTGTCTTGATAAAACTACAATTAGGAACATAAGGGAATAAAAGAAAGGATTTTTTAGAGTAACCCCGAGGTTTTGATCCACGCCCTGTGACTTTATTAGACAATATTTGGTTTGATAGGACCAGGAGTCAACTTTCTCGTATGAGCATATAAATGTAAATTGAATCTTATAATTATGATCTTATCATAATTTAAATTACACAGTAATTAATCTAGGGATTTTACCTTTAGTATTAAAACATCAAATGTAATTAACATAATACATAAATATACATAATGCCTTTATTAATTAAATAATAATGTCATACATTAAAATTGCAACCAACTGATTGATTGCAAGGGCATAAACTGACGATCTCCTACTTGTACTAAAGTCAATCACCTATGCATCTAATTTCAAATCCATCCATATGTCGATCATGTTTCTTATGAAACAATGACTTAGTGAGAGGATCTGTAGGATTCTTTTCGGTGGAAACTTGCTGTAATGTTACGTCTTTCTGCTCCACTATGATCTGCAAAATTCTCTTCAATGGAAACTTGTTCCAATTTTATGCCTTTAAGCTCCACTATCTCCTTGATTAAGTGAAACTTTCTGAGTACATGTTTGGAACATTGATGAGACCTTAGTTCCTTTGCCTATGCAATGGTGTCATTGTTATCACAATACAATATTGCATACTCAACAATGTTAGGAACCACTTTAAGTTTAGTGATGAACTTCTTAATCTAAACCACTTCCTCTGCCGGCTTTGATATTGAAATATACTCTGCCTTGGTTGTTGAGTCTGCAATGGTTGGCTATTTGGAAATCTTCCAACTTATCACACTATCATTCAAAGTAAAAATGTACCATAACTGTGATCTACTATCTTATAGATCTGACTAAAAACTAGCATCTAAAACCCATAAACTCTCAGTTCAACTCCTTCATAGATAAGAAAAAATATCTTGAGTCATTTTTTATGTCAAGACATTTTTCACAATTGTCTAGTAACACACCTGGATTGAATTGAAACTTGCTCGTTATGCTCAAAGCTTAAATGACATTTGGTTTAATACATAGCATCATATATATGATTGATTTAATTATTGAAGCATATGGAATGCAATCTGTTTTATATCTCTCTTCTTATGTCTTAGGACATACTCTTATGAGAGAGAAATCTCATGCAACATGGGTAAGAATTCTCTATTGGAATTCTCCAAGTTGAACTTCTTTAGCAATTTGGATTGAGATAACCTAAACAACCTTTTTGATCTATATTTGTAGATCTTTATTTCTAGAATATAGGTTGTTTCCCTTATATCCTTGATGGAAAAGTTCTTATATAACCAAAAAGGTTGGTATGTCGTTTCCAATTAGCAAACGTGTCATTTACATATAGCACTAGCATTTCTTCAAAATGGTACTTATTCTCAATTGTTACAGATTCTTGTCTTCCAATTAGATGGATTTTCATTGGTTTAATTCCCACCTCCATTTTCCACACCACCACTAGCCCCTGCATCCCCTCTAAGCCCCATACTTATCGTGCCACATTCTCTTTATTTTTGGACTGCTCATTATGCAAAAAAGGTACAGTTATCTCCATATGGACAAACTTCTTGCAATGCCTCCCTTTATAAGACCTCTATGTGTCACTTACAAGTCTCCCTATCGTCGGGGTATTCCTCTTAAATCTCATCAGGATTCCCTTTCTTCTCCTGAAGTTCCTCTATGTTGTGTGCAAAGTTATAGTTGGTCATATAGGGGCATAGCCCCACCCGAAACTTGCAGGACAACTTAGTCTTGAAGAACATCTACCTGATAGACTTCTTGGAAGTTAATTCCTGATAACTACCCCTCGCTTTCTTGCTTGGTGGCTTGCTGCTGGAATGATATTGTGAAGACTGGTTGACGAATTATCAGCAGTTCCATTAGCATTGTTCCATATACGACAATCGTCCTCTGTTACTCATATGGCTTTTAATTAGAAGCATTTGGATTCCAGTTCTTAGGGCAGTTCAAGGAATCACATGGACTACATATTCGCTAGAGTAGTCTTTAACATAATCCATTTAAAAAAAAAGAAACCCACTTACGAGAATATAATCAAGCTTAGATCTCTAAAGGAAAAAAGAAACCCAAGAGCTCAACTTAGCTAAATTGGATTAGGAGATATGGAGATATGAAATGGACAGAATTTAAGGGCTCAACCAATAAAAACATGAAGACTTTAGTTGGCGCAATGTTTTAAGTGACAAAAATCAAAAGTAGCAAAAACCGTAACTCCGGAAGAGATAGGAAGCTAATAATTTAGAAGGGTCAAATTTGAAACCAACATAAAACAATTACAACAATAGATACAAGAGGAAAGGAACTTAATAATTGGAGTAAGCACCATTAGGATATATGTTATCTATCTAAGTAATTAGTTTCGACTTTCTGTATTAATTGGACCTATAAGATATTAATTGGATGATGATAGCTAATCAATAATCCTTGTTTGACTTGGATTCAAAAAACTATTTTGGATAATATTCTAGATGTTATAGAATCCTATCTTGAATAGATGTGTATCTTGAGAAGATATGTGGTGAATTACATTGATATGTTGCTAAAGGGCATCACTAGAATTTCCTTTTGAATTAATTGATTTATGTGAAAAAATTGAGGTGTACAATTTTTGGGTGCGTGAGACCTACGACTGATGGCTTTGGTGTGTATTATGAGTGCTTTGGGTGGAATGTGTGTGCACTGAAGTAAAGTGTGAGCAATCCACATTATGTGTGGGAGTGAAGACCTCTTGGTGATATTAGGAACATGGATTTTGCCGTGTCCTTAGTGAATTAGAAAACTTACATTGAGAGGTCTATGGGCGTGTAACAGTAAAGATCTTGACAACGTTATTTTCAAATATGGCCAGTTGGTTTAATGATGAACCGATTTCAGGTGTGAGATATCTTGGTATGTTGATTGATGGGTTGTTATTGTGGCTATAGGTGTCCTATACAGCTGTGTTGACATCTGGATATAGCCTGCACGTTTATTTTTTTCGTCATTTGTTCTTTGTTTGACTGATAGCAATTAAAGGTATGCAATGTGTGATTTCTGATTGGGAGATTCATAGTTCTGTATTGATTGTGTGGGGGTTGCTCATGCTGGACAGTCATCCTTGTGGAGTGGCTCACGGTTGGCTGATTGGTATGTTGCGTGTGACTTCTGTCCTAGGTTGTTTGGTGACTGTATAGCCATAACTTTGTTCTATGTTTTGCGTGAATCAATCTATAGTGTGGGAACAACTTTCAGATATCTTTTGGAGGAGCTAAACCCATACGGAAGTTATTCTGTTTAAATCTCAAGTGTGTTCAGATTTTTTCATTAATTTTTTAAACACTTGAGTTTTTTATTTATTGTCTTTCAATTAATAGATTGTTAAGATAAATCCTCTGTAGAGGTTAACATGAGTTAGTCGTGTTATCAGGTGTGAAAATCTTTCATGGGAAGTGAGGTTAAGAGATAATGTTAAGGGTTGAGTAGTGTCGGCTTAGTAAAGCCTTGGGTAAATCTATTGTATTTCGATGAAAATGATTAAGCTGAGTTAGGGCCCTGCAGACATAGGCAAGGTGTGTCGAACTGCGTTAACAAATCTCTGTGTTGATTAATTTTTTATTTTTTCTAATTTTTTGTGTTTGCTAGAAACAAATTAGAAAGTTCTACTACACCCCTTTGGATTTTTCAGTTGGTTTCAGAGAAGGTCACTAAATCAGAACTTGGTAGCATGTTAGTGCAGATCTGAGTTTCGCAAACATGGCTACAAGAGAGGGTGCATCGATCACCAGACCACTATTATTGAACGACTTTAACTATCCTACATAGAAATCACGAATGAGAGTCTTCATCCTAGCTTAGGGTACAAAAGCTTGGCATTTGGTAGTACATGAGTAGAGGCATCCGATGATTACTGATGATAAAGGAGAGGCAGTTTAAAAAGATCCATTTGAATTGACAAGAACTGAAGAAGAAAGTGTACTTGGAAACTCACAAGCAATGTATGCAATTTTTAGGTCTATTGATGAAGAATGCTTCTTAATGATATCAGCCTGTGAATCGATTAAAGAAGCGTGGGATGCTTTGCAGATTATTCATGAAGGGTCTAAATCTATGATGGCGTCAAAACTACAAATGTTAGCTATGGTTTGAAGAACTCAAGATGGATGAAAATGAGACTATTGGGGATTTTCATGAAGATTACGCGATATAGAGAATCAAGCACATCAACTCAAGAAGAAATATTCCAATATGAAACTAGTCAAAAAGACGTTGAGATCACTACCTCTAAAATTTATTCCAAAAATTGCAGTAATCGAGGAGGCTCGTGACATTAATGACTTGTCGTTGGAGAAGGTAATTAGAATTTTTACCAATTTCAAAATTAATTTGTTAAAGGGCAAACAAGAAAATAGAAAAGGATTGACACTACAAGTTGAAATTGGAAAAGGCATAAATGATGTAGAAAATGAATCTGATGAGAATGAGGATATGGAATTATTAACAAGAAATTTCAACAAGGTTAAAGAAAGTGAAGAAGGATATATCCGATTTTAGGCAAAATGGTGGGCACTCATCAAATAATAATTTCAAACAACAAGGGAAAACTCAAAAGGGTGAAAGAAAAGTGAAGAAAATTCAATGTCATAAGCGTCAAGGCTTCAGACATGTGCGAGAAGAATGTGTTAACACCTTGAAGAAGAGAAAAGGAAAGTCCTATATAAGCACTTGGAGTGAGAATGAATCTAGAAATGAGTATGGTAATGAAGAAGGAGCTGTGAATAGTGTTGCCTTAGTTACTTTGTATAGCAAAAATCCAATTACTTGTTTAACAATAAATGAGAAGGAAGTAACTGAAGAAGAAAAAGTAAGTAAATCGAGAAATTTTGGAAAAAACGTAGAAGATTTAGGTTAAAGCTCAATCTCAGATTATAATAGTGATGACAGTACTTCAGATGATAAAAAGGAGGGTATTTATGAAGCCTATGAGTTAATGTATAGTAAATGGGTCCAAACATGTAAGAAAAATGAGAAGTTGGAGGAAAACTCTTTTATCAAGAACATCATTCAAGATATAAAGGAAAAGTTGTTGTCTACATTAAATGAGCTTGGTGAAACAAAATTGAAGTTGGTCAGTATGGAAAAATGAATAAGAATGTTAAATGCAGGTACTGAAAAGCTAGAAAAGTTGTTAGAAATTGGTAAGGCTAAAGGAGACCTTCAAGGCCTTAGCTATAAAGGTGAATGTTCCAAATCGAATATTAGAAAATTGGTGTGACCACATCTGTCCAAGAAGAAATATCAAAGAAAAATCGGAGGTTCATACCTATATGTCACTTTGTGGAGTAATTGGGTACATAAGATTGAAATATTATAAGTTGTTACAAATGATGGTTCAAAAGGATCAAAACTAAAAATCTAGACACTCTCTATTAAATTTCCAGCAGTAGCCCATAGTACCCAAGCAAACTTGGATTAGAAATGGTCAATTACAAGCACAAAGATGTTGTGAAGGAAAAATAAGAAATTGACCTTCAGGGCATTAGCTATAGAGGTGAATATTCCAAGTCAAATAATGAAAAAATTGGTGTGACCACATCTGTCTAAGGAGAAATCTTAAACAAAAATTGGAGGTTCATACCTATATGTCACTTTTGTGGAGTAATTGGGTACATAAGATCAAAATGTTACAAGTTGTTACAAATGATGTTTCCAAGGAGTCAAAACTGAAAATCTGAATACTCTCTATTAAATTTTTAACTGCAACCCATGGTACCAAAGCACACTTAGATTAGAAAGGGTCAATTACAAGAACAAAGACGTTGTGAAGGAAAAATAATAAATTCTCTAGATTCACAGTTAGTTACTGTTTGTGAAGAAACTGTTCAAACAGAGATAAGTCAATTACTTCAGAAGAAGAAACTGATGACAAAGATAATATGATGAGGAATAAGGCTGGGTTTGAATTTCTTCGAGAGGCACAGGGACTGTGTGCTTTACATCTTTGAATTATAGTTTGATGTTATTTACCAAAAAAAGGATTTGTCTTCTTTAGTTCTTCTTTAGTTTTTATGTTGCCACTATCGTCCCATCTTTTTAGTACTTTACATTTTGGCTTCTATTTGGCTCCACCGAAGATCCACCCTCATCCTTATCAAGCTTCGACTCTCTCATAAATTGGGCATCATTTTGGACTTATCTCTTGGGCATTCTTCATTTTGACACTGTTTTTTCCTAAGTGAGAGACATCATATTTTTTTGGTGATTGTTCAATTTAAGGGGAGATTTCAAGGCATATTCGTGACTATTCTTCTTGCTTTTTTATATCTTTTTGTTCCAAGGGGAGAAATTTGGATGATCGGATAATTATTATTTTCTTTGGAACTTGATGTTTGATTAAGGGGAAGTATTTGTTATATGAATTGTGAATTTGATACTTATATGTCCAATTATATTATTTAGGGGGAGTTTCATATTTGTGACAAATAATGCCAAAAATGAGGAGATTGTTAGGATATATGTTATATATCTAAGTAATTAGTTTTGTCATTCTTTATTAATTGGACCTATAAGATATTAATTGGATGATGATAGCTAACCAATAATCCATGTTTGACTTAGATTCAAAAAGCTATTTTGGATAATGTTCTAGATGTTATAGAATTCTATCTTGAATAGATGTATATCTTGACAAGATGTGTGGTGGATTATATTAATGTGTGATTGAAGGGCATCGCTAAAATTCCCTTGTAAATTAATTGACTTCTGTGAAAAACTGAGGTGTGTAGTTTTTGGGTGTGTGAGACTTACGATTAATGACTTTGGTGTGTATTGTGGGTGCTTTGAGTGAAATATGTGTGTACTGAAGTAAAGTGTGCGCAATCCACATTGTGCGTGGAAATGAAGACCTCTTGGTGATGTTAGGAATATGGGTTTTGTTGTATCCTTGGTGAATTAGAAAACTTGCATTGAGAGGTCTATAGGCGTGTAATAGTAAAGATCATAACAGTGTTATTTTCGAATGTGGCCAGCTGGTTTAATGATGAACTGATTTCAGGTGTGAGATATCTTGGTGTGTTGATTGATGGGTTGTTATTATGGCTATGGGTGTCTTATACAGCTGCGTTGACATCTGGATGTGGGTTGCACGTTTATGTGTTTTTCATGATATGTTCTTTGCTTGACTGATAGCAATTAAAGGTATGTAATGTGTGTTTTCTGATTGAGAGATTCAAAGTTCTGAATTGATTGTGTGGGGGTGCTTATGCTGGACAGTCATCTTTTGAAGTGGCTCACGGTTCAACTAATTGGTGTGTCGCGTGTGACTTTTGTCGTGGGTTGTTTGGTGACTATGCAGCCATAACTTTGTTCTGCGTTTTGTGTGAATCTTATAGCGTGAGAACAACTTTCAGATCTCTTTTAGAGGAGCTAAACCCATAGGAAAGTTGTTCTGTTTGAATCTCAAGTATATTCAGATTTTGTTATTAATTTTTTAAACACTTAAGTCTTTTATTTATTGTCTTTCAATTAATAGATTGTTGAGATAAATCCTTTGTGGAGGTTAACACGAGTCGATCGTGTTATCAGGTGTGAAAATCTTTCACGAGAAATGAGGTTGAGAGATAGCGTCAGGGGTTAAGTGGTGTCGGCTTCGTAAAGTCTTTAATAAATCTATTGTACTTTAGTACAAATAATTAGGCTATGTGAGAGTCCCGTTGATGTAGACAACATATACCGAACTGTATTAACAAATCTTGGTATTAATTTGTTTTTTATTCTTTTAATTTTCTGATTTTTTTTTGGTTAGATACGAATCGTAAAATTTGCAAAACTAGTGTATCTCTCGGATTTTTGAAGCACAATCTCGGAAGAATTAAGGAGGCTGAGAGTTTTTGAAATGGAAAGCTAGCAAGTAGAGTAAAATGAACTGGAATAAAATTTAGAGGTAGATTTGGTTGACAAATACAAGTACAGAAAGATCTTGGAAAGATCACAAGGCTTATCAAACGGGCGAACTATTTCTCAAAACTTGGTAGTAAAAGACGTATGAAATCTGTCATCAAAGCATCAAGCTTTGGAAAAGAGAGTGAGTCGTGTCCAATCATCTTTTACCTTTTTTCTTGATTTTCTTTATGACGTCTTGAAGGGAATGGGTTTCTAATATTGAGTTCGTAACGGGCGGTCCACACAGCTTTGGCCTAAATACTGCTGATGAAGGAAGCGCACACCAGTTATTTGTTTAATTGACTACAAAGAACGTCTCTTTTTAGATAAGGTCACGCGTTAAAAAACGAAAACAGAACTGTTTTCATGTCCACATGGAGTTGGGTAAGTTACAGGAAGCGTAATAAGTCTGGGATATGCATGGGGTGTTAACCGGTGCAAGGTTGGTTCTTATAGCGTTCTTTTGCACCGTTTCGATGTTCTTGCCTTTTGTAGTATTCTTCTGGCTTGCAAATTTGGATAAGTAAATAAACAGTGATAAACGGAAATGAGAAATCGTCAGTAGTGCGTCATTTTGTTTATTGTTTTGGTGGATAGTATTTGTGGACAGTGGAAGCTTCAACTGGTGGTGAAACTCATCTTCCTGGCTTGTGTGGTTGTTAATTCTCCTTTTTGATCTTTAGAGTGGCAAGCGTGGTGGATTAAGTTGAGCATGATTGGATGTTAATGCCAAAGCTAATACCAATCCTAGGAGCATTAGACGTTTAGTTGTCTTAACGCTAGCCTTTCGTTAGTGGCCATTGTTCTTGAAAGGTGTAGTAATAGATGTAGTTGATTTGTGTTTTCTGTATATTTGTAATACAAGTGAAGAAACCTATTTACACCCATGAATGATAGGTGTATAAAGAAAGTATAACAAAGAGAATAATTACAGATTGCTAAAAATATGTGATTGTGCTTTTGTTGTGCTCCTGAGATTGCTCTATGAAAACAGGTTTTATGACCATGGTTGCATTTGGGGATAGTGGCACTGTGAGATGGAGAAACAACGTATTTTTTCTTAGTTTTCGTTTGAGAGAGAGAGACATATGAGATGGTTGTTTTTCACCTGGTCTGTTGTGAAACCCCCATTGTGGTTCATGCCATTATTTTATCTATCTGATTACCATTAAGTGTGAAGCTCAAACATATGCATGCAGTGTTCACTACAATGACTAAATTAATGTTCTTCTTCCATCATTAGAGGTTGGTTATAATGTCTAACACCGAATATGGCAGCATCCATAAATGTTATTTTCTATGATTATGACCATGATGTACCAAAATTTGGGATTTCCCTCAAGTAGTGTGGAAAATACGTTAACATGTACCAGCTACGTGAAATGACTTTCCTTGCTAAACATAAATATAGGTGGGTTGGTTGTTTTCAGACTTGTACCTTGAGGTAAGGAGTTATCTACGCTTTCTCTTCTTTCTGGTTAAACCTTGGGTTAGGAAGTTTCATTTTGGTTCCAGTCAAACCCCATCTGCATTTCATTTCTGAGATGTATCAGGGGCACCTGGCCTTTAGGGGCTCATCTATGCATGTACAGTGTTAGCTTATACAGAGGACAGATTTTACAAACAGTCAACAAGATGCCGATTGTTAAACTCTTAGCTAACTTCTAATATTAAGAGTAATCTTCTGAATTATGCATCATGTCTAGTGATACTTTAGCATGATGAAATGAAATTAATTAGCAATTGGTTGAACGATTGAAAATTTTTATACATATGTAGGCTACTTCCTTAAAACAAAGTTCCATTATGTGTTCCCTAAAGCAGTTATTTTGTTTTGAGCACATTATCCATATGGATTAGAAAGGGTAAGCAAAACCTGCAATCTCCTCATTAGTTAATTATGGTTGGTTTCAGTATTTCTTTTACCCATTTACATTTTGGATACCTTAAACAGGGTACTAAATAACAGAAGTTAGTGATCTTAGGAACATTGAAAGTGCTCATCTCCGCGTCATCTTGAGACAGTCAACACATTATGTTTTGGATTTTGTATAAGTTAAGTTGGCAACATCGGACCTGATACTTAATATGTTCTTGGATGGCAAAGTTCTTTTATTATGTGGCAAAAGTAGCCAAATTATTATTGCCACTTCTCATAATTATTAATACATGACGATAACTTTAGTTTTTAATGCTGGTGCTTCAGCAGGATTTTCATTGAACTGCATCAAGGTATTAAATTCTTCACTTGAAAGCTATTAATGGTTTCTCAAGTGACATGTTTAGCCGATGGCTTGGAATTCGGGTACAGGTTACAAGCCAATTCTGTTTGTCCATTGCATTCCAGCTCAAAGGAGGAAGGGGCATTACATGCAACAACTTTCTTAGTGAACAGGGTTAGGGCAGGATCAAACAGTACAAAATCTCAAAAGCCTTTTTTTCAAACGCTCAAGTCTCTAACTAGATCAGGCAAGCTTGAAGAGGCTGTTCAGCTGATTGAATCCTTACCACCAAATTTGAGAAATACTGAGACATATTCCATTGTTCTACACGCATGCATCTCCCACAAATCATTGGAACATGGCCGAAGACTCTACTTGGAACTCCTTGCTAAAGATCAGCACAGTCAAACACTTCTTAAAGAAGCTACCTTAAAGTCCAAGCTTATCACTCTGTTTTCTGTTTGTGGTTATCTTGAGGAGGCAAGGAGCATTTTTGAGGATACCTTCAATAGTGAAAAAGTGCACGAGTCAGTATGGGTTGCAATGGCAATTGCGTATTCCAGGAATGGATGCCTCAAAGAGGCTCTACTTCTTTACACTGAAATGTTGTGGCATCATGTGAAACCGGGTAATTTTGCATTTTCCTTAGCATTGAAAGCCTGTGCAGATTTGAACGAATTTGATATAGGTAGAGGAGTTCATGCCCAGGTGATAAAATCTTATGAAGAACCTGATCAAGTGGTAAATAATGCTCTTTTGGCCTTATATGCAGAGTGTGGGTGTTTTAATGAGGTTCTGCAGCTTTTTGGTAAATTGCCCGAGCGGAATGTTGTTTCTTGGAACTCATTAATTGCGAGCTTGATCAAACAAGATCAAGTTTTTGAGGCACTTAATCTATTCAGAAGGATGCAAAGAGAGAAAATGGGATTTAGTTGGGTTACTCTAACTTCAATTTTGGCAGTTTGTGCACGGTTGACAGCCCTGCACTTTGGGAAAGAGATACATGCCCAAATTGTCAAATCCTGTAGAAGGCCTGATATCTTATTGCTAAATTCGCTAATGGACATGTATGTGAAATGTGGAGTGGTTCACTATGGTAGGATGCTGTTTAATAGGATGAGAAATAAAGACTTGACAACATGGAATACTATGTTGACTGGATATGCAATCAATGGATGTACGGATGAAGCAATGGGGCTGTTCAATGAAATGGTTTCTTCCGGTATGAGGCCTGATGATGTCACCTTTGTTGCATTGCTATCAGGTTGTAGCCATGGGGGGCTTACAGAAACTGGCCGGGCCTTTTTCCGTAAAATGGAGATGGATTTTGGTATCTCCCCTACTTTGGAACACTATGCCTGTTTAGTTGATATCTTAGGTAGAGCTGGAAAACTTGAGGAGGCACTGGAGGTAGTTAGAAACATGCCTATGAAACCTGGTGGTAGCATATGGGGATCATTGCTCAACTCGTGTCGTCTCCAAGGTGAGGTCTCTCTTGGAGAAGTTATTGCAAAGCGGTTGTTTCAGATTGAACCAAATAATGCTGGGAATTACGTGATACTCTCCAACATTTATGCCAAAGCAGGGATGTGGAACTCTGTCAATATGGTTAGAGAGATGATGCAAAGAAGAGGTATCAAGAAAGAAGTTGGATGTAGTTGGGTAAAAGTAAAGAACAAAGTTGAGACTTTTGTGGCTGGTGGGGGTACCGAGTTCCGTAAATCTGTGCAGTATAAGAAAATGTGTTTTGAATTGGCCGAAGCAATGGAAACTCATGGTTATGTGCCTGATACAAGTGTTGTGCTTCATGATATAGACGAAGCAATGAAATCAATATGGGTATGTGGGCATAGCGAGCGATTGGCTACTATGTATGCACTCATAAACAGTGGTGCAGGGATGCCCATCAGGATTGCAAAGAATCTTCGTGTTTGTGCAGATTGTCACTCATGGATCAAGGTCGTTTCCCAAGTGACAGGAAGGGCAGTTGCTTTAAGAGACACAACTCGCTTCCACCATTTCAAGGATGGTGAATGCTCCTGTAAGGATTACTGGTGAAAATATTACATTAGTTCCTTCATCGAAATCAATTGTACCACAATAGTATTGTATATGATTTTCTAACTAAACCCCTTGAGATTATAAAATAAACTCCCTACTTTCAAAGTGAAACAGATAAAGCGTGACTTCCAAGGCTTTAACCAGGGGATTAGGAGGGATATCTTACATTGTTATCTTTAGGCTTGTCGAGTGCCCAGAATAAAGTGAGTTTAAACATGATGTGCAAGTAGTCCGCTACAATTTTTGTTGATAGATTGAGGCATGGTGTTTTTTTTTTCAACTTACACTCCACTCCACTTCACTCCTTTTGCATTTTGCTTTTAACTTTATTAGATTCAGGGGTAGTAACAAGCCGGGTTAGTCCTGATCCCTCTAAGATTGGAGCTTGAGCCTTATTTCAAATCTTGTCAAAGATATTTTGAACTGATAATTTTTGCTTAAAATTATCAAATTTGAACTTGATCTATCAATTGCAAGATAAATGTCTAAGTTTGTCATGTCTTAATTGTGTCTTACACTTTTTTTTTTTTACTTTTAAAATTTATATTTTATTTAAATTAATTAGATGATATATAAATATTATTTTATTAGTCTAAGTATCTACTATTTATATTTAATGTATATACTATCCTTAGTTATATGTGTTGGTTTATGCCCTTGTAGCTAATTTTTGATTGTATATGTATTTGTATAAAATTTGTTTTTATTTAATAAAATGCATTCTTTATCTTTGAGCATTTGTTAATTATTTAATTATTAATCATAAAGATAAAATCCCTGGAATAATTGTTATGCAATTAGAAATTATAATATGATTATAATTTTGAGATTCAAATTGCATTTTGTATTATTCCTAAAATGTTCCTAGTTATAGTTTCATCAAGACGGGGTATTGATAAAATAGTTAGACTAGCACATATTTGTTTCTTTCTTACGAAGAAAGTAATCGATCTTATAGATTAAAGTGTGGAGATACTTAAACAAATATGTGGGTGCTTATTAGAGAATAAGTTCAATGAACTGACCAAATCATGAGTATCTC
>JANSVA010000005.1:13473195-13492469 GCA_025504915.1 Erythroxylum reticulatum | reverse complement strand
AAATAATTTTTATTACAAAATAAAATATAGTTAAAATTAAAAGTGCTTTTTATTTTTATGTTGCCAAACAGTCTATTATATAAAGTTCTTTAAAAAAAGCTCTTTTTCTAAATGACAGCCAAACAGTCAACTGACTTCTTAGAAAAGCTCTTTTTAAAAAAGCTCTACTAACAAAAACTCTTCTACCAAAAACTCTACTAATATAAGTCTATCCAAACAGGCTCGAAGAAGAATAACAAAAGCCCCAAAATAAATGCGGAGAGATTTCTTCTTATAAGCTTCATTCATTTCATATAACTACCTTTGGTAGTTATGTAAGGTAAAATTACCTTAATACCCCTCATGTGTGTATTTTATTCATTAATTGATATGGAAGCTCAATCTTGCGGGGGCATGAAAGACCTATTCTGCAGGAAGAAACGAAGTCATGATATGCTAAAGTAGTGGCTCCATATATATAGGAACTAACTCAGATGTAAATCTGTATATATAAATGTACATCTATCCAACTGAAGATAGAGCAGTACCAATAAAATATCTTTTGCCTTCGATTCTCATTAAACTCTACTCGATTCATCTTCAGTCTTGAAATGCCGTAGAAGTTGAGATATGTTAGATAATTCATTGCTTTGCTTTTTCCTTCCTGATGTCATTCTCTTCTTTATAAAAGTGGCAAAAGGTTGATAATTTCTTCATTATTCTATCAGTTCCAGGTTCCAACCAATACTTCCGTTCATGTCTTCCGTCGCATTTCCTGGAACGTGCCTCCAATAATGGCAAGCCAGAGGAACTCCAAACGCTGTTCCATTACGAGCCGATGACTAGAAGATGAGCTGAAGACTTGTTTATGCTTTGATAGCATCAGTTATTACACAGGCCTTTTTATAATAGTTCATCACCTAACCAGCTATGCTGGGCCTACTGCACTCTGGAACTCGATCATCAACTTGTTGAGTTTCTCGTTGCTTATCTTTCGTTGGATAATTCTCATATCCTGCTCAAAGCTGCCAATGCCAAAAACAAAAGTGTTGACTCAATTGGCATTCGCTATTACGTTAAAGAATTAGGGGGTCTAAAATAATGTACGTATGCTAACCTTTGAGGCTGTAAAGTTAGAGAAGGAGACAAGACAGATGCCAGCTTAAGAGCGTCTTCAGGGCGATTAATGACATGATTGAAGCACAAATAGCGTCCATAAGCAGAGATATCTTTGAAAATGAAGATGTGGGCATCCACCAAGAAATCGAGATCACCAGCCACTAGAACACCATCTTCATACATCTCGGCTGCTGCTTTGAGATACGGATTTTTAAGTGTAAGGTCAGGACCCATTACCAATCCTACATTCACTGATACCATGTTTTATGTCTCTGTCCATTGCCAGTGCCCAAGCTGCCTTCTCTGCTAGTGTTTTAGATAAAGCATGCCATAGCTATCCACAACAATAACAACATCCACAACCAATTAACTGTCATTTTGTTTTCATTGTATGCTCAGGAAAATAAATACGAGGCATCTTTTAATTCCAAAACGTTACAACATGTGATATACAATAATCGTTATTTTCGAAATTATAAAATTTATAGCCAAATACTCTACCAACTAAATGGATGTTGAAGCTAAAAGGATCGAGTGAAACCTTGAATTTACGACAAAAACTGATGTCATTCCAGTGCCTCTCGTCAAAATCTTCTAAGATGGACTGACGATTGTCTCTCCAGAACACAGCATTCGCTGAGGAGGTGAACACAACCTTATTAATTGAGTCAGTTTGTGCACATACTTCCAGGACATTGTGTACAGCTCGCACCTCTATCTCTGCAATGAATTCCTGCGAAATAAACAATTACACGTTATCAGTTTTATTTTACCTACAAAAACCTGAAGCTATAAATACAAAGGTGAATCGTAGAAACAAAGAATAAGACAAGTTACCTACTGTAGCTAGTCACTTTCAGAAGGCACAGACTAATATGGAACCGATATGATAAATATTCAACAGCAACCCGATTTCACAAAGTTTGCAGTCGAACTTAAAGGGAACAGATGATCTGTTCTTACCAAATAGCAAAGGAAACTAATCCGTGTATATAAAGACCCTCGGACTTCGCAGCATTAATTGTGCTGAATCATTTGTGAGGATAATAAGGTGAATTTGCCGACAGTTGCAGGCTATGTCAAGACAGTATAGTCCTTCATTGACAGGTTTATCATACCCACCAAGATATTGAAGCTCCAATTTCGACCACAGTTCAACAAAGTTCTTAAAAGCTACATATTTGCTAGTAGCAAGCCAGGTTCATGACAGAAATTGACGGGGCTAAGTATAGATGGAAGCTTTTACAGGTGTTGTTTCTATGCCTTCCATCTTGGGACCTCTCAGTTTGGACATTATTGGACTAATAAAAGGTGAAACTTGTGCTGGGTGGCATGGCATCGAACTACTTTTTCAATAGGAAACTACAATCTAAGATTTTGAGGACCACAGTTATAATATTGCCTACATCCATGAGTGAGACCTTGGCTATTCTGCTTGATAATCAATAATTGAGGATGGTACAGATACAAACACTGGGACTTCAAGATTAAAAAAGGCCTTTTTTTTAGTATTTCTTTTTGTAATACTCAGAACAAACGGCCTAATAGCATGATATTAAAATAGAAATTGAGAGTTGAATAAAAAATGAACTTTGAAATATTCTCTTAATTTCCTTCAAAAATATCAGATATTTATATTAATAGACCTCATCCTTCTAGTTATTCTAACAAGAACTAGAACTGAAATAGGACTAGAACAAGAACTGAAGCAATTCCTTTACTAATTTTAAAATTTTCCTTCCGAAAGACCTAGAACAAAATATAACGGCTGTGCAAGTAAATAAGAGACTTTAAAGCTGTACTAACGGATTTTCAAACACCAAAAAGAAAAAGTTATGGAGATGATCGGTGTATCACAAACTATGACTCGTATATGAATGCAGTTGTTTTCATATAAAATTATTCGCCAGTGAATAAGCACCATATATGAATGCCTCAAAAATTCTATCGTTTCTGTAATTGAAATGCGCTCGAGTTCCTCAGAAACCCCCCAGAGAGAGATAGAAAAAAAAAAGAAGAAGAGTAACGAGAACAGTAAAAGGAAAAAAGAAAGACGTTGAATTTGACGCACATCATAGGTGGGGTGGTCTTCAGGAGGCTCGAAGGAGTAAAACAGACCAGAACAGCCTCTTAGGGCATCAATTATGCTCTTGTAGCCAAAAGGGTCTGCGCAGAAAGCCTTGAGGTTTTTGTTGTCTGCTGATACCCCACTCAGCTTTTTCACCTCACCTGATTATAAGATCCACTACAGAACATTCAGGTTCATGCACAAAAGAGACAGAGTAACATGTATAGAAACTAATGAACTACCATGGTTTTGAACAGCAGCATGAACGATAGAGCCTCTCTGAAGAAGCCTCCTGACCAGAGCAGACCCCAGGTGGCCAGAAGCATCCATTACACAAACCGTGGCGTTACAGAAAGAAGCCGGTTCCATTTGTGAGAGGAACAGACAAGTCCTTGAGATGATGAATTATGTTGGATAAAAAGAGAAGAGAGCTATAGACGTTGTTGTTAGGTAAGGAGAGCAGATCAGACACTACGGACTTAATGAAAAGGGAGATACAGATAGACAAGCGTTGTGTTGATTGTGAAAGTTACTATCGGGATGCGAGTTATACACGTATAAATAAAACAAGGCTTTGGCTTCTGCCAGGCATTCAAAGACGCGGTTAGGAAGCAGTTGTCCATAACCAAGTAAGTAAATACAGAAGAGGGATCCGAAGAAATGATACTAATAAAGAAAATGGGGAAATGTAAATCACATAAGGGTAGTACGATGTAATATTGTGAATATCGAATCGATATTAATATTAGATTTAGTTCGATATTAATATTAGATTAACAGTAATATATTAATAATAGAAAATACCAAATATTATTTTAGGTAATTTTTTAAATTTATAAAATAGTTTCTGAATTATTTTAAAGTACAAAATAGTCATTCAATATATTGTACTAAATACTTTATAATTTTATATTAATCTTGTTTCTAAAAATCATAATAATAGAAATTTAAAATAAAAACAATTTATTTATTTTTATTAACATTATTTTTCACATATTTTGCATATAAATAATAACCACAATTAATATAAAAAAGATCATTTACTCATCATACAAATTTAAAATTATGAACAACATAAAGTATTTAAAATATTACAATTTCATAATAAAATAAATAATAATTACATCAAAAACATCAAATAAAAAGAATCATAAATGTTCATACTTTCTAACAATCACAATTTACAACAACAGTTCATGTCCAAGAACTAATTAGAAGTGAAACCTGAAACAAAAATATTTACAATTATATTGCATATACAAAATTTAACATATACATTAAATATAAGTAAAATTAAACAAGAGGAGAAACAAAAATATGAAACTTCATTCAATCGAAAATCCACTATAACTACATTAACCTCGATTCTCATTTAATAAAAAATCCTCATCATTGATAGGAGCCTCATTATCACTATCATTCAAGTCTGTTGTACTAAATGACATGTTAATGTTTTCTCATCTAAGATTATCTTCCAAGTCACTCCTATCTATTAAAATTGATTCCTAAAAAATCCAATCTACTAAAAGATCAGTATTATCAATGCAAATTGGATCAACTAAACTATTTGTTCTATTAAGAGTCATATTAAATAATAAAATTAAATTATTAAAAAACTATATCTAACTTAATTGCATTAAACAAAGACTAAGTTATTCAATCTTTTATGCTCTAATCTATTCATTTTCTTGGAATAGATAAATTCAATTATGCTCCAATACCTTTCACAACCTGTTGCACTCACACCTTGACTTAGAATTCAAATTGCAAACTTTTGTAATTCTAGAACACCACTTCCCAATTGGTCCCACCAATAAACTGTAAGTTATAAAACAACAGAAGTAGCATTATAAACAAAATAAAGTGATAATTAATTTCAACAAGTAACAAAGGTGAAAAATATATACCAAATAAAGTTTTTCTCTTTAAGGAATAGCTTGGCATCTTAAAATCCCTATAAGCCTCTTTATAAATCTCCATGTGTGAACTTTATGTTTTAAATGAAATATTGATTTAATTTTTTTAAAGGTTAAATTATTTAATTTAAGAAGAAACTAAGCATTAAGAATGTCAAAGCACTTTGATGAGATCAATATGGTGAGCTATAAATCTTCTGATTATCTATAGAAAATATGATTTTCTATTGAATACCACTATAACTAAATTCCATAATAGTATATATTTGTGTCAAAAGGAAAATTCAATATGAGATAATTTATGATGCTATGTTTATTGCTTATATAACTAAACCTAGTATAACAATTTTGCTTTGATAGTTACAATTAAATCAATTAATAAGATTCTATATTACATATGGACTGATAAGACTTTGAAAGAGTCAAAGTTAATGATTTTGTTATATGATAGTTAGTTAAAGCATATATTATCCAATATGTTTAGAACTAAGATAATATAAGGTTATGTAATATCCAATTCGTTGGATATAATCTGACAAACCTTATTGAATAAAGTTTTTGTTTGAACGAACTTATATGATAATGGATCTTAAGATAAGTAGTGGAGTAAGAAGAAATTTGAAAGGTTCAAATTTGATGACAATATATCCAATTAGAACTAGTGTCTTTATTGATACATTTAATGTATAGTTAAAAGGCTACGACATATTGAAAGACTCACTTTAGTGACGAATTCAAAGATTTTGTTTAGAAGATAATTATAAATTTATCATGTCTACAAGAAGGTTAATGGGAGTATAATTTTCCTCTTCAATGCGAGTATGTAAAGATATATTATTCATAGAGAAAAAAAATCATATTTTTAATTGTTGAATATATGATACTCCAATAACAACTCTTGTTAGATTTGAAAAAGTTAATAACTTAATTATGAGAATTAGATCTATGGAAATAGATATGAAAGTTGCTTATTCTAAGTCCAAGTACATAGATAACGTACTAAAGATGTTTAGCATTTGAGATAATTATACGTATGAAGTATTAAAGATATTTTTATTTTATGTATGAGTTGATATTTAAGCTCAAGGATGTATTAATATTAATTTTAGAAGTAAATCCTAGTTAAGGTATACTTTACTTGAAACAATATTATTTTGACATTGGAAAGGTTCCAATAAAGCATTAATAGCTAATCAAGTCATAGTACATTTTTAATTTAGTGGAACAAATTTAGATCAAAGAATTCTTCAATGAACTTGATATAATTCCTTTATTGTTCAAATAGTAATGTCCTATAGAATATCAGAGGCATTGAGTATGTAAAAGGAGCTAAGGTTTCATCAAAGATCCAACTATGTATTTAGAAAGTTTCTCATAATTATGATGATAATTAAGATGAAAGTTGTAAGATTAAAATAAGAGCTCACTATAGAGAATCTTGTAGAATTTTCTTACTAAACCACTATCACAGTAGTAACATAATTATCATATGGTGATATGATATAAGATACTTAAACGATTGGGTTAGCATAAGTGAGAGATTATTGATTTATGTCTTACAACTAATTAGTTGGTTATAGTTTAATGTCATAATTATTTAAAGACATTTTTTATCTTATATATATTTATATGTATATGATAAAGTTCTTGAGATAAATATACATTACAAATGAAATTATGAGATCATAAGTATAAGATTTATATTGCATTTATATATTATCTCTAAATTGTTCCTAGTCATTATTCTATTAAGATTGGAAATGGAAAAATCCGAAGGGATGTACTGGTTTCGCAAACTTTCAGATTTTACCGTAGTCGTTTCTAGTACAATCAAAAACTAGAAAAATTAAACGCACAAACATAAATTAACACCGATTATTTTTAATGCAGTTCGGCAGACCTTAGCTACATCTGCGGAGCCCTCACTCAGCTTAATTCTTTCATTGATGACTATAGTTTTATACAAGGCTTTACTGAGCTGACACCACTCAACCCTTGACACTATCCCTCGTCCTCATAACCTATGAAAGAATTTCACACTCAATAGTATGGTCGTCTCATACTAATCTTAACAGAAGATTTTCTCAAACAATATTTAATGAAAACAAAATAAAATAAACAACTCAACTGCTTAAACAAAATTCAATATAAATGAAAACACTTGAGATAAAAAGCAACGTCCCTAAATATGACGCTTCATTAACGAAAGAGGGAGATGTTATCTACCAAGAACGTTGCTACGAATCCTCGATATAGTCACTGAAACATCCTACGCACAACAGCCACAAAACGTCTCAAATCAACAAACATTTCATCACCAAAACATTAACCCAATAGAGCTGCAACAACCATGATAACTGCTAAAGTTTTTCACACTAAACCAACAAAAAAGACAGCAATTACAAAGTCATGAAAATTTCCAGATTTTTTGCACGCCAACACCAAAACGACATCCACAAGATTACCCAAGATAACCCTCAATTTTCGTTTAACAATAGGAAAGAATGCAACTACCCATCAATAGTTATTTAGCCCACTTACGTCACCCAATCAACAGAACATGCAACAACAAGATGGATTAATTATAAATGTAAAACCAGCTGCAAAATCACACACAATAGCCACCAACCTAACACTGGATAACCACCAAACCAACTGCAAAAAATTGTACAATTAACCACAAAAACACAGCACCCACTCACAATTGACTGTGTCTCATACCATGAATAACCATAGCTAACATAATACGTTACCATCCAAGAACAACGAAGTGGGTTGGATGAATAACTCAATTGAAAGTAAGCCACCTACCAACCTATACAACCATCATCTCTTTTTTTGGTAATGATGTATTTTACGACAATAATGAAAATGAAACGCTGACAGTACACCATCCATAGATACACCTAAAAGCAAGATATTCACATCATACAAGTAGTCTTCTCATCATAGAATTCTTCATATTCACAATTGTAGGCACATGCATATCTTTTAGAAGATTTTTCTTTATCCAAGTTAAACCCAATGTATTTTCTACCTTATCTTGATTTGAATTTGAAGTCTTTCATTATCTTGGAGATCTAATTATAAAAAATGACAAAAAATTTTAATAAGATATATACCATATATCTTAACAAAAATGAATAAGATAAAAAGACTAGCACATGTTATATTTTTTCTTATAAAGTAAGTAGTCAATCCTATATACTAAAATATGGAGATAATTAAACAAACATACATGTGCTTGTTAGAGAACAAGTTCATTACACTGACCCATACAAGAATTTTATTTAAAACATTACTTATATGTCTATCAAAATTCTCACTATGATGATATAATTGATCATTTGGCTTGAGATTCCAAAGTATTTCATATAGGGATTGCTATATTTTGATACCACTTCTGACCAATTATAGTTAAAGGTAGCTCAGTAAGTAGTCATTGGAAATAAATGAACTATATAGAGGTAGTTGGGTAATCAATACAGGATTCATCAATCTAAAGTGATTAAGGATAATGTTTTATTGTTTTTTATTAGTAAATATTCAAGAAATTCTTGTCCGAGATGGAATGACACTTTAAAAATATTTTCAAATATCATTAATTGAATCAATTACTAATAGTGGAGAATATGTTTGGACTTAAATAGACTAGACATTAATTTTATACTTTATGTCTAATCAAAATATTATGTGATGAAAGAATTGAATTATACAAAAAAATCATGCACAAAAAGGTTAGTTTAAATCACTTTATTGTTCCTAATATTTGTGAGGTCATAATGTATTGTTATACACCAATGTTGATGTATAGATATTAATTCTTTAATTACAAAATTAAAGATGAACTAAATGAGTTTAACACATCTAGTCTTAAATATGATTTAGGGTTATAACTTACATTTATTACCAGCATACTTAGGAATCTAATAGGTCACATGCAAAGAATGGATTGAAAAAAGAATATGTGTTTTAATCAAGTTGGACTTAATTGTACAGTTTAAAAAAGCTTATGACTGAATATAAGATACTTAATAAATAAGGATCAATATAAAATACTGAATCTTATTTGAACCTAATTATTATTTAATTAGAAATGCAATTAATTGCAATTCTAGTGATGATAGGATTTATTTGGGGGGAAATCACCATATTTTAATGAAGGTGGTTTATAGATTTTTTGTGATTTTGGAGTTGTCTTTGGTAGCCTATTTTGGTAATTTGTGTTATTTAAGGTAGTTAGATTTTTCACTAATTTTATCCATCTTAGGTGGCTGCATTTTCTTCATTGGTTGCATGAATTTTCTAGACAACTAAGTTATTGTTTTATGAGGGAAAAATTGACAGAAAATTATTCAATTTGTGTAACTGCGTTTCTTTGTTTTTGTGTGAGCAATTACATACTCTATTGAGTTATTCTTGGCAGTTGCGTTTCTATATATGTGGGTGAATAATTGGACTGGTGCTTAATCATTTTGGTGTGGAAAAATGTGCAGTAAATTTGATCAATTGTGCAACTGTGTTTTTGTGATGTTTTTGTGACGAAACAAATATTCATTTGATGAATTTTATGGTTGTTGGGCATGCATCTCTTTAGTGATTAATTCGATGGTTCACAGCAGAATTCTTGGTGGATAACTTCCTATACTCTCAATTGATGAAGCTACATATTAAAGGGGGTGTTTTATCTTAAATGTTTTTCTTTGTTTATGTCTTTATTGATTTAATCTCTTAAGTTGTCTCATTTTCATCTTTATTATCAAACATTGATATGAATGCCCTTTGTTTTTTTTTTGGATGAATGGTAAATTAGTATTAAACCAAAAAAACTATATACAAGGTCATTGGGGGATACCCTGACTAAAAGAAGTAAATCAAAACAGTCCAACGACAATAATAAAATCAAAGAGTAATCAAAGTTTCAGGATACATTCTATACAAAATATTATAAATCATAGTCTTTATCTTAAATACTACATCAAAGCACATAAAAGAAGTATAGTCTAAAATAATTGTGTTTCTTGTCTTCCACAAAGTGTAGATGGTGCAACAAAATGACAGTCTTGTAGCCTGGCTTCTCAATCGTGCTCCAGTGTAGTCTTTACGGATCTATTTAATAGCACTAGTCAATGTAGACATCCCCCGTGCTAATGCAAGCCATCCGCGAACTGTATCCCAGACTGTACCTGAAAATGAACATCTAAAAAACAAATGGGTCACTATCTCCTGCTCAACTCCACATAAACTACATATTCTATTTATGTCTAGAAACATCAAATTATTTTTGGTTGGCAATCTATTACGCAAACCAAGCCACGTAATAAAGGAGAACTTTGGAGGAATGTAGTTCTTCCAAATGAAAGGCATCCATGATCTTTTTATCTGTTTCATACGTGATAACTCATACACCTTCCTTGAAGAAAGTGTTTCATTTATGCACATCTTCTTAAGTCCCCACGCCACAATTTCCCTTCCACCAAGTTTCTCCATCAAGCAATCTCTCATAAAGGCAATCATCTTCATCAAACGTGAATCTCTATTTGAGGGTTTCCAATCGCAAGGTAGTCTTGTTATTGGGAGTGAAATACTTTCACAGAGCGTGAATACGAGTGGATAATGTCAAGGGGTGTCGACTAGTATAGCCTTATGTAAAACTATTGTACTTCGGTGAAAGTGATTAAGCTAGGTGAGGGTCTCACAGATATAGGTTGAATGTATCAAATTTCAATTGTTGATTTATTTGTTGCTCATTTAATTTTTCTACCCATATTTTAATTCTGAAAAATTGATAGTTGCTAATACAGTTGCCTTCTATTAAGCAAGCATCAAGATCAGGTCAAAACAATTATGGTAAAACTTATAAATTACAGAACTACATCCTTGGGGATTTTCAATTGGTATCAGAGCCTAGTTCATCTAATTATAACTTAGGTGTGTCAATTTGGTGTAGATCGGTGCTTCATAATCATAGCTACCAAAAAAGAGGCATCAATCACTATGCCACCGTTATTAGATGGTTCTTCTTGGAAATCAAGGATCAAAGTATTTATTCAAGCTTAAGAACCATAACATAGATGTCAATTTTAAATGGCTAGACACATCCAATGATGATTGACGAAAAGGATGAAGTGGTACTTAAAGATCCATCTGAATGGACAAGAGTTGAGGAAGAGGGAGCGCTTGGTAATTCTCAAACAATGCACGCTATCTTCAATGTAGTAGATGAAGGTCATTTTGCTATGATATCATCTTATGAATCTGTAAAAGAATCGTGGGACACTCTGCAAATAATCTATGAGAGATCAAAATTAGTGATAGCTTCAAAACTGCAGATGTTGGCCACTAGATTTGAAGAACTCAAGATGGAGGAAAGCAATACTATTGGAGACTTTCGTGAGAAGCTACATGATATTGCCAACCAAGCACATCAACTTATTAAGAAGTATTCAAATCTGAAACTTGTCAAGAAGATATTGAGATTATTGCCTCCTAGATTTATATCGAAAATTGTAGCCATTGAAGAAGCTCGTGATATTAATGAGTTATCTTTGGATAAGGTAACTGGGACTCTCACAAACTTTGAGATGAACTTATTGAGAGATAAGCATGAGAAGAATAAAGGGTTAAATTTGCAAGCTGAAGTTGCTAAATCCATTATTGATTCAGGAGATGAGTCTGATGAAAATGATGATATGGTGTTGCTAATAAGAAATTTCAGTAAGTGGTTAAAAAAGGTAAATAAAAATAAACCTAAGTTCAAACAGAATGTTGGGAGTTCATCAAACATCAATTTCAAACAACAGGCAAAGACCTAAAAAGATGAAAGGAAAGTAAGAAGATTTAATGTCATGAATGCTAAGGTTTTGGACATGTGTAAGCAGAATGTGTTAATACTCTTAAGAAGAGAAAAGGGAAGTCTTACCCCAGTACTTCAAGTGAAAATGAATACGGCAGTGAAGAAGAAATTATGAGTAATCATATTGCATTAGTTGCTTTAAACAATAAAAGTTCAGTTGCTTCCTTACTAGCAACCAATAAAAATACTGATGACGAAAATATATATTTTTTAGTTCTAAACTCAATTCAAATTATAACAGCAATGACAATGACTCAAAATTCAAAAAGGAAGACATTGCAAGTTCTATAAATTAATATATGTCAGGCGGGTGAAAATGTGTAAGTTGAATGAGAAGCTAAAGAAGGAAAATTTAGCCATAAAGGACGTCATTCATGATCTAGAGATGAAGTTTTTGTCAACAACAGATGAACTTGATGAAACAAAGCTAAAGCTGGTCAATATCGAAAAAGGAATAAAAATGTTGAATGGTGGTACCGAGAAGCTAGATCAATTACTAGAAATTGGTAAAAAAAAAAAGAGGAGACTTTCAAGGTGTTGGCTATAAAGGTGAATTTTCTAAGTTGAATAATGAGCAAAATGATGAAGTTAAATTTTTCAAAGAAGCAAGATCAAGTAAGCAAGGAGAAATACTAAAAAGAAGCAAAAAGTTCATGCCTACATATTACTTTTATGGTGTAAAGGGTCACGTAAGGCCAAATTGTTCCAAGCTGCTACAAATGCTATTCCATAATGCTTAAAACAGAAAGTTCAAACATTCTTGGAAGAACTTTTAGTAGGAGAAGCCACCAAAGGAGATTTGGGTTAGAAAGAACCAATTGGAAGCACTTATGGCTTTTAAATCAATGTGTAACACTTCTCACATATGATATTTTGACAGTAGATGTTCACGGCATATGACATGTGAAAAATGCTACCTGATGGATTATCAAAGTTGTATGGATGATCACGACACATTTAGAGATGGAAACAAGGCGACGGTAATTGGTAGAGGCATTCTTTGAATGGATGAACTACCCCATTTCAAAAGCAATCTAGATCCACAGTTAGTTGTTTCCAGAAAAGAAACCAACCAAACAAAGGAACATTTAGTTGCATTTGAGGAAGAAACCAACCAAACATCTAATGTAGAAACAAACTTGGCGGATAACGAAAACTCAATGAAACGTGATTTCAATAAGGATCTTCCATCATAAATCAAATGGGTCATCCAATTGAGAATGTGATTGGTAAGATTAGTGCTTTACAACTTTGAAGTTTATTGAAGTAAGTAAAAAAAAGGTTTAAAGAAGTTAACATCTAGGTTTTTTGAGTTTTTAATTTATGGGTTTTCTAAGGTTCAGGTGATTGGTGTGTGTTTGAATTTCTTTTTCTTTCTAAATAGTAGATTTGATGGGAAAATGAAGCTCTACGTGATGATTTGAGAATTCTACTTTTGATTTTGATTTATAGAGTTATGTCAAGAAAATGTTGAAATTTGGTTGGAGACCTCTAAGAAGATTCGAGTTTTCTATGATTTGGGTTTGTCAAATTTTATCTTGGTTTCTCTCTACATCGTGGGCTATATGAGTTTGGGAAACATGCTTTCATATGGTTTGTATGAGGAGGAGATTGATTAAGTTTGATTATGATTTGCTGAATGCATTTTTGGGGTTTATCAATTTAATCATTCATATGCAGATAACTTTGATGAGTAATAATATGTTAGCTAATATTTTAATGGTGGCAAATTGTCATCTTGACCTTCTGCTATTGCACTACATGGTTATGATTCTTCCACTACACCTACTGTTAATTTTTATGCTTCCTTATTTGCTGAGGTTGATCACATTAAAGGCATTCTTTGATTTTGACATCATTTTGTCCCAAGGGGAAGAAACTTGGATGATTGGATAATTGTTTACTTAGTATTATTGCTTCTTTGAGTATTATCTACTTATGTTAAACTTGGCAATTGTTATTGAACTTGATGTTAGTTGGAACTTGATGTTCGATTAAAGGGGAGTGTCTAATTATCTTATTAAGGAGGGGATCTTATACGGGACAAATTACGTCAAAAAGGGGAAGATTGTTAAGATATCTTATTAATTATTTTGGGCATTATTTGTAAGTAGATATAGTTGGATATATTTGGAATATCATTATGACAAGTAATCTACATTATGTGGGACTCTTGAAGATAAGATTACATGAAGGATAAAATGTTAGTGATGATAGAATTTATTTGGGATAAAATTATCATACCTTAATGAAAATAGTGTGCAAATTTTTGGTGATTTTGGAGCTATATTTAGCAGCCTATTTTGGTAATTTATATTACCTAAGGTAGCTGGATTTTTCAATGATCTTATCCATCTTGGACAACTACATTTTCTCCATTGGTTACATGAATTTTCTAGGGAGCTAAGTTATTGTTTTTGTGAGGGAAAATTGAAAAAAAATTAATTGATTTATGTAGTTGTGTTTCTTTGTTTTTATGAGAGCAATTGCATGCTCTATTGAGCCATTTTTTACAGTTTTGTTTCTGCATATATGGGTGAATAATTAGATTGCTGCTTAATTGTTTTTGTGCGGGAGAAAACGTGCAGTAAATTTGATCAATTGGGCAATTGTGTTTTTGTGAAGTTTCGGTGATAAAACATATATTCGTTTGATAAATTTTGTGGCTGTTATACATAGATTTCTTCTGTGATTAAATCGACAGTTCACAATAGAATTTTTTGTGGATAACTTTTCATACTCTCGGTTGATGAAGCTACATATTTAGGGGATTATTTTATCTCAAAGTGTTTTTTTTTGTTTATGTCTTTATTGATTTAATCACTTGAGTTGTCTCATTCTTATTTTTATTATCAAACATTGTTGAGAAAATTCTCTCTTGAGATTAGCATGAGATGATCATATTATTTGGAGTGAAATACTTTTACAGGATGTGAGTACGAGTGGATAGTGTCAAGAAGTAAGTAGTGTCAACTCAATAAAACCTTGTGTACAAATATTGTATTTCGGTAAAAGTAATTAAGTTAGGTAGGGGTTTGCAGACGTAAATCGGGTGTATCGAATAGTATTATCGAATTTCGATTGTTGATTTATTTGTTGCTCATTTAATATTTCTACTTGTGTTTTAATTATAAAAATTAACGGTTGCTAACACATTTGCTTTCTATTAACCATCCATATGATAAGGTAAAAACAACCGCGGCAAAACTTATAAATTGCGGAACTTACATCCTTGGGGATTCTCAAGGTATAAGTTTTGAGCCTATCTCTCCTAGTTATATCTCACCTTACATTGGGTTTGGGTTTCTGAGTACGCTGTAGTTTCTTGTTAAGTGATGGAACTTGTATATGGTTGTTGTGGAAGATAGTTCTATAGTAGAACTTTCCCATTTTTCTCTGGGTTACATTGTCAATGAACGTGAAATTTGGTCTCTTTTTAGGTGGTAAGACATTGTCTTAATAGCTAACAGTTGCAACGAGGCCTCAGATTCTTACATGTTTGATTTGACTTTCTTGATTGCTAAGAACTGAAGTTTGGTTTCTGGGGGGTAATAAGTTGAGGTCTGAAAACCTTCCTGCTTTGGAAATTCCATCTTTACTTGTGAATGCGGTGCAAGAGCCAAGTACTCGCCGGCGGAAGATACCTGAGAAATTTAAGAACCGTTTTGAGGGCGAAGTACGCATTGTTAACAGTAAATAGGACTAAAATTTAATTTTAAAAATTAAATAATCATTTATAATTTTTTTAAAAAAATTATCTAACTCACTATTAGATATTTAACCAATATCCAAAACCAGGTTAACATCCCAAAACCAATGGAAATTAAATTTATATTCACAATTTTGTGTAAATTATTCACGAGACTTCACTTAAAAGAGCAAAGTTCGATTGGTGATTCTCCAAGAAAAACTTGGTGTCCTTTAAGTACACATCTTCAACAATTTTGACATTTGGAAACATCTGGAGTAGGGAGGTGCTTAAGCGAGGCTTCACTTGAATTCTTAAAATGACACTCACAACAACGAACATGCATTTATCTTTGAAACAAGTTTGTCTTAGTTGACATTACAGTTACACCGACGCCACAATCCACATAAGCCCCCAGCCAACACCTAAACACAGATCCACCTCCAAGCACCTGTGCCTTGATCACTGTCATCTTCCTTTATCCGTGTCAGCCACAATAGTTACAGCTATATACTCCCTTTACTTGATGCTAATCTGTACAAGACATTTGACACCATTCCAAGCCCTAGATTCTTCCGTAATTGGCACACTATGATTTACTCTTGCTCATCAGTGTTGGTGTAATAGTCACAATTCCAATAAGAAATAGTGTAGCAATTGAGTTGAAGTCATACAGATCCTTCATTGATTGCAGTTCTCCAAGTGCTATTCCAGCCTGCTCAACGAAGAAACAATCATTATACACGGATATCAGAAGTCAAGTTCATGTCATTTGGAATACATTTGTCAGGTATCAGCACAATCAAGTTCTCCTGGCGATTTACAGACTTGAAACCTACCCCATTATTAATATCTTCGAGTTTGTAAAGACTACTAAAAAGACAAAGGATGCTTAAAATGTTACCCTGAATAGGGAATGAACCACATATGACTTAATCCTCATCCCTTCTCAACATGTTAAAAGTTGGGAAAATCTCTCCTCTATTTCTTCTTATATACTTAAGACCTGAATCCAGTCTTATCCACGGCCTATTCCAGATTATTGCAAATTTCATTACTATGAAATCATAACCAGTCCAAATGTAAAATACCTTAACAGTGACATAAGCAGCTGGAATGAGGCCAATCAAGGTTGCCAAAAAGAATATATGATAAGGCACATCAACTATTGGTGAAGCAACGTTTATGAATGTATTAGGCAAAGTTGGGGTTAGTCTCAAGAAAAGCATGTAGTTCAACAATCGTTCTCTTCTTCTGGCAACCTGACAGTGAAAGATAAGAAATTAGTCCCATTATGCCAATTAGTTACTAACAAACATAGACTGAATTCAGGCTCACCTGTTCTTGCAGGAAATTCAATTTATCTGGCCAAAGACAGAAGACAAGAGGCCGTCCAATCACTTTTGACAGGAAATAGCAAGAAGAAGCACCAGCGGTGGCTGTGAACACTACCAAAGCTACACCTTTGAATACTCCAAAAAGTGCTCCAGCAAGAAGTGACATAAAAACCGTCCCTGGAATCATGAAAGTCTGCATGAATATGTAGACCACACAGTATCCCACCAACACTTGAGCAGTGTAGTCACTTGTGTAGCTCTCAAGGTGATCTCTACAAGAAATGCAACAAATTACATTTTCAATATAAGATGGAGTTGTAGACAATTGTGGAATTTGAAGGGCTGCAGTACCCTGCCGGAGGGAAATATCCAAAAACCCAATATTTCCAACTGATTAATTTAACAAATATGTCAATAGCCCATTCTCTCAATCAGAAAAGGCATGAAGCACTATCTCCATGCTAATCAATCAAAGCCGAATATCAACCAACTTTATCAGACTGCTTCAAAACGGCAAATATAAATGTCAAAAATTATGCTACTGCTATTCTTCAGTTCTAAATGGTAACCATGCTTATCCTAAAGATGAGTTATACTACCAAAACCCAAATCATCCTCCATCCACTGCATTTATTAATCTGGCAAGCATCAGGTCAAGGCATAACTTATCATGCCACCCGAGGACGCTAACATGAATCTTACTCTTGCATGTACCACCATCCTCAAATCTTATCATGCATTTGTTATTATCAAAGCACCCTGAATCGAGCATTGTCTTTATTATTCACAAGACATACAAGTTCTGACCCAATTTCAAGTGACTAAAATTCAATCTTCCACTTGGGAAATCATGTCAAAATTTGACAACATAATCCAAACTTGCATGTCACATATCAAGTTCCTAACTCAAGAAGCTTAAAACAATTTGCCACTCCAAGAATTGAAGAATTATCTACTACATTGATAAGTTTTCCCACAATACGAAAGCGGTATATCTTCAACCGGATTACCATGCAGAGCACTAGCCTGCTGTAATTTACAACTCTAACACAAAACCATCCGAGTGTAGATGAAATAATGATTACAATTGAAGACACAATCTTCAATTTCAGAGAGAAAAACGTTTTGGTTTCCTTCAGTCTATTAATTGGCATTGGCAAGGGCAAGAAACGGGGAAAACCTCACTCACTTCGAAGATAAGGATTCTGGGGAAAGAAATGTTGAAAAAAGAAAAGAATTTTCATCACCAATTGATTGTAGAAATAAACACGATGACATATATTCAGGTCTGTTTGCATACAAATACCCAAATTTTCAAATCAGTCGAACAATATGAAGGAATTAGAAGTAAAGATCCAAACTTTCAAACAAGGGGAAGTAAAAGAAACAAACCTGAGTACTTGGAGATCTTCAAGGTTACGAGGAAGCTTAAGGAAACTGTAATCTGAAGCAGGCATGGTGAGATAAACACCCAAAAGGCCCAGCACAAATCCCAACATAACAGTGGAAGCCACCGTGACCTCCCAAAAGCTCAAAGGAAACCCAGATCCTACCTTGCTATTCACATTGGCAACATTTACTTCTCCTTCTCTCTTTCCCATTATTGTTATTGTCATTGTAAAATTTGCCTTCTGTCGTCTTTTCTCTTTACGTTTGCCTACCTTCTTTTCCCCTTTTTCTTCCCTTTCTTATGCTTTGAGAGAAGGAGAAGGAGGGAGGGAGAGAGAGGCAGGAAGAAGGAAGGTCAAACTTGAGCTTCTTTGCTTTTGGGTCACCTCTCCTTTCTCCTCCTGTCGCTTGTGGTTGGTCCGACAGGGATAGATATATGGCCAAAGAATATTCGGTGGTGAGAAATAAATTCGTGTAGACGGAGATATTTGAAAAAAAAAAAATCTGAAAAGTATGCCTTTTGGCAATTACGTGGGGTTGATTGGTTAATAATTGCAATATTTAGGGTATTATCAAAGACCTAAGCAATGATTTAAAAATCACATCAGATATTGAACCAGTTGAAAGAAAGTTTTAGAGGTTCAATCAGTAATGAACCGCTATAAAATAAGTATATAATAAATAATAAATAAAACTTATAAGAATAAGTAAAAATAAAAAATTTTATTGAAATAAAAATACACCAATGTCTATTATTATATAATGAACTAATAATAAATAAATATGAGTCCATTATAAAACTTAAGATAACAATAAAAATCAAAATTATATTTCGAAAGGAGATTGTGTTTCATCATTGTCAAATCCAAATTCTTCAACTCTATTTAAAGATTTGTAAACTACAATTTCATCCAAAGTATTT
>JANSVA010000005.1:13453494-13465073 GCA_025504915.1 Erythroxylum reticulatum | reverse complement strand
ACAGCCTTATAAGCGGAGCCACAATCTTCACAATGATCAAGCAAGCATCCCAAAATTTATTATCTAGAATAATAGCATAATTTTCTTTTTCTTTTTCACTCTTCGATAATTTATGACTTAAAAAGTGTTTACTTGTCACTAAATTTTGAAGTAGTTGCTTATGTTCATAAATACTTTTCAAAGTAATAAATGTAGTTACAAACTTGGTAGCAGTGAGATGCATGATCTCAACCAAATCTTCTTGCTTTCTTAACCAAGACAAAAAAATTTGACATGATTATACACAAAAATTGTAATCTTAGATGCGCTTGAAGCAAGACTAGAAATATGGTTCATACTACTAATATCTTTTAAAATAAGATTTACATAATGAGCAGCGCATGGAGACCAATAAATATGCCCATACTTAGATTGTAATAAGTATCTAGCTAATACATAATTACCTGCATTATTTGTAACAAAATGCATAACATTCTTTGTTTCAACCCACTTGACAATTTCATAGAACAATTCAGACAAAGCATTAGCGCTTTTTACCATGTCAGAAGCATCAATAGACTTGACAAAAGTTGTTCCAATATTATAATAAACCAAGAATTAATTAAGGTTCTTTGTCTTTGATCAGTCCACTCATCTTCCATAATAGTGCATCCTGTTGATTCCCAATTAGACTTATATGTATCCACAATTAGTTGACATTCCTTTTTTAAATCTTGAAGGAAAGGCACACGCAACTCATAATAAGATTGTATCTTAAATCCTAGACCTATTGATGTTATAGCATTTATTACTTCTTGAAAATATGGTGAATTTAAAGCATTTAAAAGAATAAATAAATGATAGAACCATCTAGCACATGCTCTTTTACATCACAAAACAACATCCTTATCAACCAAAGCACTTTTTAAACTAGGTTGAGAACCAGGAGTAGTTCTTGGAGAAAAATAAGAATCTATGTCAATAGTAGCTTTCCTTTTCCCTTTATCTAATACTTGTGATGCTTCATCATCTCTAACAGATATATCATGAGCCTCTTTATTTTACTTTTTCTTTATTATTTGTTATTGCAAATATTTTCCAATTGTACCCCATACATCAAGTGGTACTTTTTCGCAAGAAACAAGATTACCCTTAATATCAGCATGATATTTCATTTTATAAATTCCTCCCTCTTTAAATATTCTACCATAAAATATACAATTATATTGCATATTCCCATCAGATGCTTAAGAGGACGAAAATAATTCCATGCTAGATCAGACTTACTATAAGTAGAGGATGATTCCGTATTCTTCATTATGATTTAACCTAAAAAGTATTTAAAAGTTTTGGGTATACTATTGTCAAGGCAAAAGTCTCCTACTTAAATAATTCTAATTAGAATGACAATCGCAAGCATAAAATTGTAAGATATCATTTTTCAACAATTTATGAACCTTGTCTTATTGACTAAACTATATCGTAAATATAGATCAGAAAAGCAAGGACAAAAGGTTATGTCATTGGTGTTTTAATTTCTCCATGTTTTAATTTCTCCATTAACTTCAAGAAGTAGAGACTTAAGAAGGTGTGGTGTGAAGAGCTACCACTAAGGCAGGCTCTTTAGCAATCGAAGGACGACCAATAATAAGAAAAATCATTATTTCCTTGATTTAGTCATGGCAGTAAAAAGAGTGCCTTTATCCTTTGAGGGTTTTGTACAACTTTGGATTTAGTTGAGATTTTAGGAAATTTTGCTGCCCACTTAACCTTGGAATTCAACCATGGATTCCACTCCAAAAAGAAATAAGGAGATATAACTGTATTTGTAACCAAATTAAGTACTCAAGACCAAACAACCAAATTTAGTGAAAACAGAGGATCCCCACTCACTTCAACAAAGCCTAAAAGATGTTTCTTATCACATAAACTCATAATCTTTGCCTTTTCAAGAATGAAACTTTCCCGATTCCCACTTGGATTTTCCAAGGATAGTGACAAGTTTATTAATAAATATGTAAAGTTTACAGTTTCGATTCAACCTTTAGATGTGGAATCATCAAGGAATATGATTCTTAGATATATAAAGTTGATATGGGAAGCTACTATCATCCAAAGCTACTTCTCAAACACCAGAAAAGGAAGGAAGAGGAGGGGAAAATGCAAACACAACATAATGGAACATTCATATATATACATATGTAGTTATACAAAGAAGACCAACAGTAGTAGAATGGATACATAAATGACAGAACAGATGTTACTCACTTATTAAAACTTTGCTCTAGCAATTGCTCCACTTCAAAGTTCAAATAGCCTCACCGAAACATTGCTACTAGATCATCTAATTGAATACTTGAAAGAGTACATATAACCCAGCTATCAAAATCAGAGATTGATATGAAATGGAGTTCTAACTGTTACAGAAAATTAATTAATCAATACTAGTGGATCTTTATCTCCTTATCTGTTAACATATTGAAACAATAACACACAACAAATTGAAGTTCAAGAGTATATATAACAACTATTAATAGAGTATATAATAAAGTTCTATTCTAATTGTTACAGAAAACACAATAACAATGAAATTTGAATAAAATAGAATATTGAACTATCACTGCCTTGACCTTATCTCTTAATAGAAACTTGAATAAAACGGTATAAATTGGAACTCTTTACAAATTGGAGCTTTATATGATACGTTCTTCGGTCCTCCTCTCTAGTAAGAAAAGAGCAACAGAACCAAGCAAAAGAGCAGTCAGTAGCTCTTCAAAATAAAAAATTAAATCTCAAATTTAAGAGAAAATACAATAATGATTACAAATCCCAAATAGAAAGAACATAAAAATATTTCATAACCGAATAAACCAAAACTTGAGCATGAGGAACATGGGATGGATGTAGATACAATCCCTTCTATCACGGTACTTAGTTGCTTAGGAAAGAGTTCGAAGTTGTTTCAACAAGCTCTTTATCTCAGACCAATTACAAGAGTTCTGAGAATAGAAGATTAACTTCATAGTAACCGCCCAAGGAGATAATGAATAGAGACTAAGAAATTCAACATACAAAATATAGAATTTATAGTTTTAAAATTATAAAACAGAACATATTTAGTACTATCAAACTTATTTAAGACATTTCAAAATACAAAATAGTTATTATTAAAAAATATTCTAAAATGTACATGTTTAATTATAAAAATGGCATTATCTTAAACTTAAGAAAATTTAATATTATATCAGTTAATTTTTATTTTAAGTTAATAAATTTTGACATAAAATTTTGGAAAAATATAACACAATATATTGTATCAGACAAAGAATCACGACTTGTCACACTGGGATTCACTTCACCTGAGACCGAAAATCACAACTATAATTGTTTACAGCAATAATAAAAATATTGGGAAGCGTGGATCTTTGGGCAGTTAGCTGGCGCAAACTCACAATAGTTATAAAAAGGACAAAAAGGTTCAGCACTTTGAGGCGCAATTAATCTCAAAGTTAGTGAGCCAGTCCAACAAAAACAGAAGTTCAAGAAAAGAAAGCAATTAGTTAAATGTTTGATTCGTTTTGTCTCTCCACATGCTACTCGTGGCTTACGTGTCACTTACCCCACATTGAATGATTTTCGTCAACACGTGCCGCTGATAAGTTTTGATTCTCAGTTAGACTTAGACATACATATGTAGCATTTGGAGAAAAGAGTCATCTCATGGGTGTTAATAAATAACAGAATAATTTTAAATTATCTTGTTCGATAACAGAAGCAGAAACTGATTAATGTCTTTTAACTATTTTGAAGCCTCTGTCAGCTGTGCTGTACATGGTAGTAAAAGATTGGGTGGGGTGGGGTGGCATGCAGACCGAAGAGGGTTGAATTGGAAGTAGCAACTAGCAAGCAAGCAGAAGCCATGTTCAGAAATAGACAGCGACAGGACTCTGACGCAGAGGAAGTTACGCTCCACCTGTGTGTAGGTAGTGCTGTAGGTCTCACTTGCCCTATACGTTCGCATGCATTTACACCCGTGCACCTTCATTCTCATGCAGTGCAATGCAACGTGGCTATCCATTTGAAGACGTGGCAGGGAAATGCTAGACGTGGCATTTTGGCCTAGTCCAATTCGAGATAGTATGCCTTAAAATTAAATTAATCAGGTTTAGATTTTTTTATAAAATTTTTGAGTTTCAGACTTATGTTCAAACTGTTTGATCCGACATAACTTAAAAATAGTCATTGTTCAATTTTAAATAAAAAAATAAGACTTAACCTAACCTAATCAAGCTTTGAGCAATTAGACTCAAGTGACCTAATTTCATGTCTTAGGATTTACGTTTCCAGCTTTAATCGTAAATAATGGAGTTTTTGTTGGAAATTAATTATGATATAATCATGAACACAATAAAAAAAGTAATTCTATATATTTTTTTATTGTGTCTCTTTAATTGAATAGTTTGAAAATACGAATCATAAATAGAAAGATTGAAATATACCTAATTTGGACTTCTGCATAAATTTTTTATTCTCAAAATGTGCTTCCTGAGTCCAATCTCTAACATTTCACAAAAAATATATAAAAAATCAACTTTTAAGAGGTGAAGACATGAGTGCCAACTTTCTTATTCATTCCTGAAAAAACAAAAGAGTTCTTATTTATTAAAATTGAACTTTCTAATTATAATTAAATGCAAAACTCTAATTATAATTATAATTATATTTTAATAAAATCAGATATGTTATATTTGATTTTATTAAAACTCATATTTGATTCTTTAACTTTTTCAAACTTCACAATTAAATTCATCTAATTTAAATTGATTTTTCTCTTTTAAACTATTATTTTATGTGTGACCTGTTAAGTTCTCAATAAAATACGAGCATCCATTCTTTCATGAATTGTTATTATATCAAACACATCACATATATACATTTAATAATTCAATATTGTCATCATCCTATCATCAAAGGTTGATTTGGTCACTATTTAACTTAACAAGTTTTATAAGTTTCATAATCAACATTAATCATATATTCTCGTTTATAACTTTATGATTATCATTACGTTGATTTAACTAAAATAAAATAAAATGATAGTCTCGGTTATCTAATTTTTTATTCTTTCTATTTATATTAAGTGTAGGTCTCTCATGATTTAACATATTGAAAATATTTATATAAACTTGGATTATCTTCTTCACTTTATTTCTTATCATGTTTTAAACATTGTAATAATGTAAATCCAAATTCAATCTCAAAAGAATGAACTAGATATATAAATGATCTTTATCATATCATATATTGACGGCAAAAGTCATACAATCATTTTTTTCTTCTAATGACTATTATTATCATAATATAGCCAATGCCTTCAAATGTGTCCATCTTTATACTTTTAGACTTTTGTAAAATTCCGAACCTTTCCTTTCATTGAATAAAATTTTTTATTTTCGGTGAATAATGTTTATATATGAATAGTAAATTTTTGTAGGACCTAACCTCGAAATAATGAAAAATATTTGAAACAAGTTTCAAAGTTAAATGATAATGAAACGGATCGAAAATAAGTTCGATATGATGGAATTCAAGAGTTCCAAAAGTTTAGGACTAAAATGCCCTTTTTGAAAAGTAATGGGTATTAATGATTTTAAACCTATAAGAAAAAATTTAAAACATCCAATCAATAAGTATTGACTTAATAGAAAATTTCATAGTCAATTTGATGATAAGACGATTGTGGGATATTTTCGGAATGTAGTTCGATTAGTTGGTGATTAAACTCATTAAAGGGGCATTTTGGTCTTTTGTGTATAATGGTATGAGTGGATTAGTGAGTCATACCTAATGACCAATTAAAGTCTTTCTTAAGGGTTAAGCATCATTTATCAAATGAATAATTAGTTATTAGAGACAACCATTAAGACATTGACATGTGTAAAGCATTAAGTAAGTACAAAAAGTCAAGGAAGACTTTTTGCTTCATTTGAACATAACCATGAGAGTGTTTGAGAGGGTAAACGTGAGAGAGAAAAAAAAAGTGAAAAGAAGAGAAGCGAGGTTGAAGGTCGTCCAAGGAGAAAGGAAGAAAAAGGCTTCCAATGTTGATGGGTTTTGATGGAGATTTGGAGAAATCTTGATCAAACCGAAGTTTTCATCATTTACCCAAAAGATTGGAGAAAGAAAGTAGTAAATTTTTCTAACCTAAATTTTTTATTTTTATGGGTTTGTTTTGAGTTAGAAGGATGTGTTTAAGATCAGTGGTTTCTTGGTGTTATTTTGGTGTTTCTTTACATAGAATTGATTGAATATAACAAGAGAGAAACGTGCAGTAGAATTCTGTCTTAGGTTAGTTTGAACCAGTCCCATTGTTTTGGCCATAAGTCAGCCTAAATACATCCAAATTGAGTGATTCCAATTGGAGATGAAACCTAAGACATATTACTAAAAATCTATAGAATAAACCTAGACCTAATTCTGGATAAAAGATATTGAGGTTTGAGATTAAAAATGGTAACTTGATATTGCCCCTGTGTTGAAACATATTCTGATATTTGGTACATTTTTTATGATTTAGAAGTTGAAATAGCATGACTTTTGATGATATGAAAACCAGAGACTTAGAATAACAAATGTCTATAAGACCTTAAAGCCTAATTTGAATGTTTGCTATATGAAAAGTGAGGAACAAGTGGAGGTATGGATTTTAGACATAGGTTATAACCATGACTCATCATGCATGATCGTGATATGGTGAATTTAATTGACTGAGATAGTGTTTTGAAGAAATTGATAAGTTAAAATGGGTAAAATATGGTTTTAAGTGACTTTGGAAGTTAGGATTAGAAATGGAGAACAATAGGTTAGCTTATGGTAGAAATGGAAGTACCTTTTAGCGTACCTATTACACAATTAAATACTAATCTTGAAATTGGTAAAACCGAATTTATATTGTTAATTTCTTATTTCCAAATTTGGAAATAAATGCCTAAACAAAGTGCACTTGAGTAGGTAAAGGAAAGGCACAAAATGCATGAGTGTGCTTAGCGATAAAGTTGCTTAACGTTGAGTGCATTTTAAATGTATTTTATAAAAATGATTTCTATTCTATCGTGAAGTGAATATAGATTATGAGTTTTATGTGAATGACGCATTATAAGTGAATATTGCTAGTATAATTTTATGTTTTTAGCAATATAAGAATTGAAGTTTGAAAGTTAAATTTTATATGATTTGGGATTATATTGCGATGATGTGATTGGTTGATAAAAAGGAACGTATAATGACATGTATAATGATAGGTTTTATACATGTTATTATATCAGTGAATAACAGTTAACTTAGTATGGGTAAGCGATATAGAATCAACTCCATAACTAGTGATTAACTAGTTGCAGATAAGCGATACAGAACCAACTCTATAACTATCGATATATAGATGTTATCCTAGTGTGAGTAAGCGATGTAGAACCAGCTCCGTAATTAGTGGGTAACCAGTCGCGGGTAAGTGATACAGAACCAGCTCCGTGACTTTATGCCTGAGAGTACCATATGACAAAAAAGTCAGTGATAGGCTATGTCATGTAAGAAATTCATGAAATTTTTAATGCCGCCATTATTTATTTGAAAAGTAATTTGAGAAATTTGATTTCTAGAAGTATATATGTTTCATATTAAATATTAAATTATACAAATTTAGATGAATTTGTTTTAGGGAGGTTTAAATAGTTAAATATGATTTGAATAAAAATTCTAGCACTCACTGAGCTTGTTCTGCTCACACTTTCTTTTCTGCTTTTAAATTAAACCTCCCAGGTGCACGCAAGGGGCTTCAGTAGCAAGGACTCTACCTCATAACTAGTTAACTTTGTTACGTGCTACAATGTATGCATTTTTGCCTTGGAAATGTTTTTTGGAAGATTTGCATTTTTATAAATATTTTTTGACTATATTTTATGTAAAGAACTCATGCATATGAATGTTTTAAAGTTAAATGCATGAATATGTCTGAGTTTATTTTTAAAATTATTGAAGTGATTGTTGAGATTGATTATGAAAGGACTTAAAGTGTAAAATTTGTAGTGAGGATTTTGAGATGATTATAGAAATGTTTTAGAACTTCTATAAAGATTTGAAAATTTTGGGAAGGTTAAAATATAGTCATGCTATTTTCGAAATTTTTTTATAAAAATGATTTAAAAACTCCATTGCTTATATCTTTTTATGATGCGTTAAAGCTTTTCAGTTAAAAAAGAAATATGCTTAGCTCTATGGGAACTTTCTAGTAGGATCGGATATTGATTAAAAGGTCACCATAAGGTGTTGAGCAGGCCGCCTAGTCATTTTAGGATACGGATGTGTCAATTTTAGTAGGCTAAAATTGAGTGAAATAATTTCATCAAGCTATTATATCATTCAACTATACTTCATCCAATTATTTGCATCATGCTATCTCAATGTTAACATCCATCTTACATGTTATCATTAAAGTTTATGAGATATTAATCAATTCATAATATCATCATATTTTGTCATATAGATGATATTGACATATCTATAAAAATTTGTCATTAAATCCTCAACAAGGATTATAACAAAATTACAAAATAAACATATAATCTTCCTTTCTTTGAGAACCCTTCTCAAACCCAATCCTATGCCTAACAAATTTGGTTCACTGATTCTGTTCTATCAATTATACTAAACAAAGGTAATTCTCACTCAGAAAAATAAATGTAAGAAAGGAAGTAATGGGTTATATGCCACGGTAATAAAATATGATTAGGAATTTAATTATTTATTTAGTTATTCTCACTATTTTATTTGAAATAATAGCCCTCATTACGATTTAGAAAGATTACTTTATTCTCTCTAATCAACCAGGATCTTATTTAAATTTAGTTGATATTGAGTTTGTTCAATAAACCGCTTATCCATAAATTAGGTATATAACAACTTTGTCAATCACATCTCATATGACTCCTAGATCCGTTAGATGATAACTTTTAGCCAAAATACATCATATATTATTTCTAACCCTGCTTTTAAATTCATGTGATCATGAGTTTGCTTATCCAAATCATACAAATTTAGTTAAAGAACTCATTAGTTTAAAATTAAACATAGTTGAGTTAGAAAGCCTTGAATTTGTTCAACAAGCCTTATAATAAATATAACTATGATTTTATTCTTAAATAATGGAAGACAAGTATCATATTATGATCGTGCACTTAATATTTTAATAAGGGATTTAATTTTTGATGCTGGCATTAAACACACGTTACATATAAAGTATTATACATTTTAGATATGCAATTCGTCATGCTAAATAAAAATTCAATTTGATTTGAAACTAAATTTCAAATTCAAATGGAAACAATTTCTAATCATCTTAACTCATTTAATGAATCTAATCAAAAATATTTTTAAAGGATAACATATTCTAAAGCAGCTAACTTTTTCAATTTAGTGTCAAACCTTTTAAAATTTTCAATTAAGTGAGTAATTTACAACCTTGACAATATAGTTTAAAACATTATTTCTATTAGTATTTTGATGATTTTGCTAGCAAAACCACTTTTGTTCACAATATGTAGGTGTCCACCTGGAAAATTAATTTTCAAAATTTTATAAGTAACATATTATAATCCAATTAGAAAAGTATTTTTAATTTTATTGGAAACAATATTTTCTTAATTAGAAAATTATTTTCTAATGTCAAAAGGAATAACTTTAAAATTAAATAAAATATTTTAAATTTAATTAAGAAAGTCCATTCCATTGCCGCGCATCATGTTATGATATTCAATTCTTGTTATTATTTTCTTTAATTTGAGTTAATATTTGCTCTTATTGATTTAATTTACTTTTCAAATCCTAGAAAATTTTGTGTGTGTGTGTGTGTGTGACACAAACACATGTTAACAATAAGTGTGTAAAAGTTTTTGTTTTTGAGTTATACTTATTGATAATTTATTGCTATATGAATAAGCTTTGGGATTTTGGCGAGTCATTGTGAAAGTACCATGAAAAGGTAATTTTGAAATTTTATGTCATATAACTGTAACTTATTGCAATAGTGAATTTGTTTGTTTGCCTGAAAATTTATACTAAAGTGAGAAAATGAGCGCCCTCTTTGAAAATATGTTAATAAATGAGTTGATTAAATAAAAATGAATGAAGGACCTAAGCGAGGTGGCTTTAATGAGCTTCTTTAGACAAGACCTAAGTGATATGGCTTAGGCAAAAGACTTAAGTGAAGTGACTTAGGCAAATTTCCTTAGAGAAGACCTAAGTGAGGTGATTTAGGCAAAGGACATAAGCATAGAGATTCCTAGTTTAAAGAGCAAATAGAAACAAACTTAAACATAAGAAATAGCATGTGCCATGTGACTTAGGCAAATTTCCTAAGAGAAGACCTAAGTGAGGTGATATAGGCAAAAGACATAAAAATATTGATCCCTAGGTTAAAGAACAAGTGGAAACAAAGTTAAACATGATAAATAAAATGTGTGATGTGAATAAATACTTACGTGATTTTCAACTATTGTAGTGTTGCATGCTCCAAATATGGGTGTTTTGTTTGAGTTGTTGATGTGAAATGTCAATGATGAGCTTATGCCTTGATGAATGAAATGATGATTGATTCAAGAATGGATATTTGCTTAGACCTTGATGTAAAATGCAGCTATGAACTTATGCCTTTATGTGTGTGGTGCTTATGTTGGAATGTTGTAGATACCTCATTAGGCATGGTTGTGTGTGAACATAGGTAGTGAACTTACTACTTGTTTTTTTATAAACCAAAATAGTTTTTGAAATGAAAATAAATTTTCGATGCATGATCATTCACAAATTAAAAATATTTTCCCTTATTGAGTATAATACTCATGTTTTCATTGTTTTCCCTTCCCCTAAGAAAAAAGAAAAAAGTTATTAAGTTGACTAGCTAGCAGCAACAACAATAAGCGTGAGCAAGGTCTATACAAAGTTGACCAAGGTTAGCTAATTGTTTTTGCTTTCCTTATTTATCTAGAACAATTTCTTTTGATGTCAATATAGACATTTGAGGCATTGATGTGGTTGTGAACTTATAGACTGAAATTATTATTGTTACTATTATGTTCTTACCAAGTATGATTTGAACTTATGTATTAAATGATGATAAGATTACACTTAGACCATTATGACGAATGAATGAATGAATTATGCCTATTTGGACTTAAAAATATCTTATTAATTGAATGATGATTAGATGGATAAAGACCCTGTTTGACAAATAAGGGATTACATTAACTGTTAGCTGATGACTGATCTTATCAGCTGATTTGACTAGCAGATAACATCAATTGTTTATTAAAGATGTTTGGTAAAATTAGTTGTTTAATATTAACTGTTGATGTGTAAAATGACCTATGAGGGTATGATTTAAAAAAATATAAGAGCATGAATATTAGATTTCTTAGTATTTCGTTGAATATTTTTGTAAGAATTTAGAATTTATATATTTAATTTTACAAAATTAAGTTAATAATAATAATAATAATAACAACAACAACAACAACAACAACAACAACAACAACAAGTGTATAGGCTTTTAA
>JANSVA010000005.1:13415882-13427795 GCA_025504915.1 Erythroxylum reticulatum | reverse complement strand
CTATTAGTCTTGCTTTTTGACATCTTTTCGACCCAAGAGGGAGACATTTGGATGATTGGATGATTGTTCATTATTGTTTCTTTGGATGTTCTTAAACTTGAAGAATTTGATAGATGTTCTTTGGAAGTTGGTGTTGGATTAAGGGAATGTTCTTTTCTCATGTGGATTATATGTGCAATTATTTTATTAGGGTGAGTTTCATATTTGTGACAAACAATGCCAAAAAGGGGGAGATTTTTAAGATATATGGTACATATCTTATTATTTGATTTTGGCATTTTTTGATAATTAGACATCCAAGATAATGTTGATGAGTTTAAAATTCAAATCAAAGTGGGATAGAATAAAATATGCTATTTTAGATTTCATTGGTTAATTATAATTGTCTTGAAGGATGAAATTAAAAAGCTATTTTAGATCATTTTTGATAAGAGATTGTATCAAGATAAAACTCTATCTTATGAAGACTCCTAAGTGAATCACATTGAGATTTGGATGGGTGTGCCTACTGTGATGTGATCTCCCTTGTTTTGGTAGTGTGAATGTTTTTGGGGGTGACGTTGTTTATGGTGCAATTGTTTTTCTTAATTTAGATAATCATGTAACCTATGTTCTGTATGTGTGTGCTGCATTTTCCTTAGTGCGTCGTTGGTTGAAAAAGGTTGTCTTAAGTGGGTGTTGTTATTTGGTGTCTTTGTCATTGATTGGGCAACTTTATTTAGTTGGTTTTTCAATTGGAGTCTCACACAATTTAGGCTGTGTATGGGGGTTGCACTTTTCTTGGTTGTGCGTGGTTAATGGGTTTAGTGTGCAGCTATAATTTTATCTTAGCAAGTGCGTGATTCAGTCGTGTATTTGTCTATTCTTTAACGTCAATTGAGGGTGGATTTTGGAATTTTTGTAGCCGGGATTTTGAGTGCAATATCTTGATATGTCTTATAAGCTGATTGTATGAAGATTGAACTCCATTTGTTGTAAACTTTTTTGTGGATCACGTCACTTGGGATGAATGGTTTTGTGCTTGTTTACTTTAGTGTGTTGTCGTTGATTGGGTGTTCTTGCAGCTGTGATTTCTCTTGATAAAGGTGCTGTATTTTCTGTCCATGGGGAGGGACTTTTGGTGTGTCGATGATAGTGATTTTCATGTGAAAAACTTCTAATAGCCTTGGTGTTTTTGTAACCCTTTGTGTATGACGTTTCGGTGAAGAAACATTTGTTGATTTGAGACATTTTGTGGCTAGTATGAATGGGATTTTCAATGACGATATTGAAGCCTCATAGCAAATCTATTTATGGATAACTTCTCATTCTTCCGTTGATGAAGTGGTATACTAGGGGAGTTGTTTTTCTGTTCTTTCTTAAGTGTTCTTATTTATGTTGAATTTTTGTTTAACCATTTGAGCTATTTATTAAGTGTTCTTTAGTTAAAATATTGTTGAGAAAAATCCTCTCTTGAGGTTAACACGAGTCGGTCGTATTGTTGGTTGTGAAATTCTTTCATAGGTTATAAGGATGAAGGATAGCGTCAATAGTTGAGTGGTGTCAATTCAGTAAAGCCTTATATAAAACTATTGTCGTTAGTAAAAGGATTAGGTTGAGTGAGGGTCCCATAAATATAGACAAGGTGTGCCGAACTGCGTTACCAAATTTTAGTGCTAATTTATATTTATGTGATTATTTTTTTTTGATTGTGCTAGAAATGACTGTGGTAAATCGGAAATTTTTGCGAAACTACTACACCCCTACGATTCTTTCAATGTTCAAGAAGCATGCTCCAATTAAAACTATAGATTAAAATGCCATCAAAAAATACTAGCATATATTTTCAAAGATAAGGTCGATATACGAAATTCATAATAACTTAAAAAGTGGATGGAGCATTATAAAGGCCAAAGGGCATGGCCAAATATTCATAGTGGCCATTATGTGTGCAAAATGTAGTTTGATGAATGTTTAAAGAGTGTACCATTACTTGATGATAACCAGCTCGTAAATCAAGTTTGGTAAAGTAATGAGCACCTTAGAGTTCATCTAATATGTCATCAACAATAGGAATTGCAAACTGGTCTTTGATAATAATTGTATTAAGGGTTTGATAGTTGATGCAAAACTACCATATGCCATTTTTCTTCTTAACTAACAATACTAGAGAAGAAAATTGGCTAGTACTAAGTCTAATAAGTCCTAATTTAAGCATTTCGTGAACTTATCTTTCGATTTTAACCTTTCGAAAATAGGCATACCTGTATGGTCTCACGTTGAATGGCTCTGTTCTCTCCTTCAAGTTGATATGATGATCCAGTTACATTACAGGTGGCAACTTTTTTTTACCTTGGATACACATTTGAACATTTTTCAAAATTTTCTTGACATCTTAAGACCCTTATGTTATCAATTTTAACATCAAATGGTCTAGTAGGAGTCAATGGCAATTTTATCCTCTTGATTGTTTTGTCGCTAATGAAGTTGCGTGTTGAACCACTATCAATTATAACAATCATTTCGCACTGCCCAATTTTACCTCTTACTCATATGGTTTTATTTACTAACTAACTCATTAATCAATTGTAGAGAAATTTCTAATTGCGGCTCCTCCTTGTCAGAATTATCTGGTTCTCCTTCTAATAGCAGCAATTGCGACCTTTGGCACCTATGACCTGGTGTAAATTTCTTATCAAAATTAATACATAGCCTTTGAGCCTTTCTTTTTTGCATCTCGTCCCATGTGAGATGTTCCAATCAGAATTATCTGGTTCTTCTTCTAACAGTAGCAGTTGCGACCTTTGGCACCTATGACCTGGTGTAAATTTCTTATCAAAATTAATACATAGCCTTTGAGCCTTTCTTTTTTGTATCTCGTCCCATGTGAGATGTTTCATTGGAGAGGCATTGCTGATTTTTACTAGAGAAGACATGTCCACTAGAGGCCGTATAGTTGAACATCACACTTTTTGTTGTCTATTTAGTTTATCATCCTTCATTCTTGCAAGACTAATTGCATCCTTCAGTATTCTTGGTTTAAACATCCTAATGCCATCTGTAATGTCTGCCTTGAGTCCACCCATAAAAGTGCCTACCAATGCTTTTTGAGTCTAACCTTGTATTTGGTTTCCTAACTTTTTAAATTCCCTTTGACAATCACTTAAATAACCTGTTTATTTCACCTTAGACAAGGCTTCATCAAAATCTTCACAGTCTGTAGGGTTGAAGCAAGCCCATAATTCTTTAACAAAGATCTCCCACGACACCTCCTTCTTTTCTTCGTTATAGGATCAATGTAGCCATTTCCACCTTTGGTTTACCTGTCCTTATAAATGAAAAGAAGCTAAAGGCACTTTTTGTGTCTTTGTGGTACCTTGGTACTTGAAGAACTAATCTACCCGTGTAAGCCAGTATGTGGGATCATCTTTAGAATACTTAGGAAGCTCCAATTTAGCCAATTTAGATTAATAAATTAGTTGTGCTACTTCATGCTCATCTTTCTCCTTTTTGTGATTGTGAGAGTGCCTCGTACCATAATTCCCAGGACCTATAGATGTTTATGTAGTTGACAATACCACCTTTGAAATTTTACTAACAACAATTCCTAGTTGATGCAATTTGTCTACCAGCCCAAACTCTAATTTGAGAGCTATGTCTCCAATCTAGCTTCTAATCTTTCAATGCGCTCTTTATAGTGCCCATCCTTGTTCTGATACTAAATGATAGGTTTCAAGAATTAGCCAATCAAGTTTGCTTCTTTTTCTTTTGTAATTAAAATCCTGCTCAAGGCGAGAATTGAACCACAATTAAGCTGGAAAACTTTACTTTTTTTTTATAACCCTTCTTTATTATTTGCAAGAGTTTAAATACAAAACAAGAGAATTAAATCCCTAGGTAATAGTAAAACTAATGGCTAACTACGTAATTATAGCCAGATTTATTGAAACAATAGAGCAACTAACTATAGCAAAGGAATAACATCTAGCAAAGTATGACCAAGTCTATAAGCCACGTATATAGGACTCAGAACACGTTCCCTTTACTTAGTGAAGATACTTGGGATTCATGAGACGTTTCCTTTGAAACCTCCTCGTTGTATCAAATTAGAATAATCTTTCAGCCGAGGCATGGTAAAGTGGACTGTGCCATTGACAGGTATTTCTGATTTTCCCATTAAAGATAGCTATGCAATTGCAGGAGTTTACATTATCACATGAATGGATTGATGGGTATCCAAAGTCAGGCTTTGATGAGCTGGGGAATTTGTTGACGTAATTATATCTTGTTTGAATTGTGTAGGAACAATTCAAATATTAACGAAGTATTATCACCTTCTGTTTCAGATTGTTATTCATTTCTCTCCTTATTTGAAATGCTATGAGTTAGTGGAATGATGACGATTTGATGGCGTGCTTACAGAGGACATCTAAACCCATGCATTTTAAACTATAGAAGAATGCCAAGCGAGCAGAGGAACATGTTCCCGTCCGTTTATCCGACATCAAGTGTAACACATTCTTTTCTCTTTTTCCCTGCGGTGAAAACTAATTAGTGAAAATCACAATTTTGGAAACTGAAGTGACGCCTATACCTTTAATAGGGCTTAAGCTGTTTAAAATTTTTGGGCCAAACTCGGATTTTGTAGATTGGCCACGTGGACTTCATCCTTACTTCCTTCCAGAATTATAACATTGGGCTTCACTCAAACCATATTATTTTCACCAAGTCTTTACTAGTCTTTTTTTTTCGTTTCCTTTAGATCAAGTGACATTTAATTGATAAGTCTTCTTTTTCTAACTAATAAGGTGATCAATGGTTGGTGATACCAAAGGTTGACTTTGCATGCAAAAGCTGACGAATCTCTGTAGAAAATGTGTAATCTTGATGAGTTTGCTGTGTGATTTAAGCAACAAGAGAAAATTTCAAGAACTTGATTCATGCATAAGAAGAAAAACATTTTCTTTTAATAACCTGCAAATCACGCTGATTAAATAATTTGTATCAAGCAAATCCTGTACGACATTGAAATACTTTGTAAACCCTGTACGATAATAGGGTCAATGTGCCTAGTTGGTTACAAGTTATTGACACTAGCTAGCATAGCATCCGAGTAAATAAAATGAAAATGAACTTGTACGGTTGGTTTGGTAAGCTCTTCGGCTACATAACACGCAGTCAATTACTTGCTTTGGACGTGCACTCCATCACCTAATGTTTTATTAACGACTCAACAAATAATCTGACCTTTTATCGCTAGATATCACGCAACCTTCCATCAATAGTCCAAACTTTTCGGTGGGGGAAGGAAATCTTTGTCAAAGCAGGGTTGAATTTAATTATGATTACAAGATTTTATTATATCCAATGGTCAAATCTTATCCATTTAGTTTTTCTTTTTCCCATGCATACATGTTCAATGGAATGTTCCATATAAGTCAAGCAATATCAAGAAACGTTTCATATGTTTGATGACATCCAATCTTTATCATACTTGAAAATTTTTTATGAAATAAGTAATTTGACGCTCATTTAATTAAATTAATCAAATATAAAAAATTCAGCACAACAAAGGGAAATGTTTTAATTATACATAAGTATAGTTTAATCACAATAAGGAGAAACTTCTATTAAACATATAAATTGGATCTCAAATCCTAAGCACAAGTAAAATTTGAAGAAAGAATCTCTTTCGGCACAGTATGCAATACTTGGGAAGAGGCGGTTAATTTTACTCTCGCAGAGGCGATAATGGTGGTGAGCGCGTTATTCTGCAACACCAAAAACAGAAATATATTTTATTTTATTGCCTTTTTCTAATGAAATAACTATAATTTTTTCCCAGAAAATATATGAAAAACAATAATGAAAACATAAAAAGAAAAAGTGACGTTAAAAGAGAGAGAGAGAGAGAGACTTAAATTAAATTAAAATATAAAAGGGTGAAGTACAAATTAAATTAAAACATAAAAATTTGTAGTTGTAAAAAAGTGAAAATGCAACAAAAACTCATTTTCCAAAACTAGAGTATGAAAATTACCAGTTTAAGCATTGAAAAACTTTTTATTCAGACGTTTCTCTCATCAAGTATCAGCTAGGCAGAAAAAAAAAAAAATGGAAACAAGTTAGGTGGGCACGTACTGATAAAGAATGTCTTTCCAGTAGGAGCCACCATTTTCCTCGTCGAGTATGTTCTCCAAAGATTCAAATACAGTAGAAGCAGGGGAGCTCGTGGAATAGTTTAATAGGTCGTTGCTATGGCTTTCCACTTGTTTTACATCGGAACTCTCAGGAGGGACTGAGACTGAACCCACCTTAGGGTGACATGAATTACTTGTCAAGCTGTTTAAGTTTTCATGATCAAGCATACCCTGGAAAGAATCAGGTATAACTTGGAAGTCATTGTTTTGAAAAGGGTTCGCAGAAGCATTTAATGTGTCGATGCCAATGTTTGGATATATTTTCTCAGTGACAAAGTTAGTTGCTCCATTGATTAGTCCTTGAGATCCTAAGAGGGTAGTGAAGTACTCCAAGCTCGGAAGTGTGGTGGTATTCATCATCTGAATCACGTTTTGCAGTAACTGAAGTTTCGCCAGTTGCGAGACATCTGCATGTAAAGTAAGAATATTGTTCCAGGGACTAAACAAATTGCCACCGAAATGGGTTGCTGCAAGCAACGGAGAGAGATTGATGAGATGATTCAGACCAGTTCCTGGCTTGTAAGTTTGGAGAAACTTCCTTCGAATATGGGTGTTCCAAAAGTTCTTGATTTCATTATCGGTCCTTCCTGGAAGATGGGCAGCAATCCTTGACCACCTGCAAGTTCATGTCAGTTAAAAGTTTACACCTTTTCTAAACAGAAACAACTAGAACAACCAAATTCTGATGAAGTCTTAACACTTCCTAACTAAAAGCGTAAGAGACAGAAAGAGCATACTTGTTCCCGAGAACTGAATGAAGTTTGATGATGTCTCTCTCTTCCTCCTCAGTGAATGGTCCTCTCTTGATATCGGGTCTAAGATAATTCGTCCACCGTAACCTGCAACTTTTTCCACACCTGTTCAATCCTGCATTCTTTGAGACTTGTTTCCAATTTTCATGGCCATTTCTATTTATATAATCGCGGAGTTTCTCATCTTCTTCTGGCGTCCATGGCCCTTTCTTCAAGTTAGCATCAGTACAACACGGAGATCTAACCATTATTATGCAAATTATATAACAAATATATCAGAATAGGGTTACAAATGAAACTGAGTTATAGGACCAGCTTGTTTGTAACAATCAAGAGGGTACTGTCGATTTTAAGGAATTGGGAAACAGGGCGCTTATATAGATGATCCATGAGAGAACGATAACCTCTATTGTTTTGACTTCTGTTCTTTTTTATGAAATAATATATTCGTTTGCAACAGCTTTCAAATCAAGGCAATGCTCGGGAAGTCATCAGGAACTATCTCAATCTAATCAAGTAAAATAATGTTAAATGTGTTTATTCTACTTCTGACCTATTCAATAGCAATAGACTTTACAAAGGGCGAGACTTTCACGGCGCTGAATTCATAAGATAGCCCTCTTATATTATCGTTACCGAATTATCATCAACTAGGTAATTGGAAATAAAAGAATTAACTTATTTTAAGAACGGCATATGTTTAAAAACTATATGGTAGATGTTTCCTGAAAAATATTAATGTGTTGTTCCTCTGCTCGTTCTTTTAGCGTCCTAGTTCATGTCGGAAATTATGGATGAAAACTGTAGACATTGCTTCGAAGGACATCCGCAAGAGTTCCATGAAGCAGTAGTGGATGTATTAAGTAATTCGCTTTTCTCATCATCTACGTTCTCGGATCACATTGTGAGAAAGAACCAGTAGTTCCTCTTTTCTTTTTCTTTTTTTTGTAAATGAATTAAGTTTGTTTAATGTATAGCTCGAAGGTATATGTGATTAATTAGGATACCCTTAAAAAATTGAACGTTAGCATTTATAATATCCCCAATATTAAGATTTTAGCTAAGCTAATATTGCATTAAGAAAGCTTCTTCCCTGCAAATAAGGATAAAGTATCACACAATTAATTATTTAAGCTACGGACTATATAATGTAATTTCCTGAATATCGTATATGTTCATGCTCTTACGTGGTTCAGGTTCAGTCGTTGCATATTTCTTTAGTGAAAAGATAATTACTCATACACAGGAAGTTTTCAGATACCTAAATAATCATATGTTTAGTTTCAAGTACGAAAATTGCTAAACCATTTATTTTGGTAGCCAAATAGAAAATAGTAATAATTACCAAGCATACAACACAAAACAAAGTATGAATCAACCATGATGGTAACTCTGATTATTATTATTTTTGGATTCGTTACTGTATTTAATACTCAAAACCAAGTATAGGAGTATTCAATTCTAGGCATACATTATTGTAAGATGGCTAAAACTATTGCATGTATTTAGCTTTCAGTAATCTTTTTCGAATGTCATTCATTCCAGTTCCTTGAATCAGAAAGGAATGGAAGGAAAAAGATAATTGATTGAAAAAGACTGGATCATGGTCAAATGCAAATATAATTTTCAAGAATAATTAATTGAAAATGACTGGACCGTGGTCAAATGACCGCAAATATAATTTTCAAGAATAATTAATTGAAAAAGACTGGACCGTGGTCAAATGCAATTATAATTTTCTACGTATCTCTTTCTTAACGACCTAAGTCATTCACGTCATGCAATATTAATTATTAATTAGCCAACATCTAATTTAAACTAACCCCCAATTGTTAATTTGTTTTTAACTAAAAAGCTCGATCAATCCACCCATCCCATCTTCTAGTTGGTCATCATATTGGTCACTTTTAATGTCATTCTAAGCAAATTATATAGCCGTCTCTAACTGCTCTCATGGTACTTTTCATTGCATGGTTTGATCATCCATTTACCAAAACGATATGCGCTTTTATTTCTTACTATTTTTAATCAACATCAAGCAAAGGCCATTCCAATCCAAATTCAACTTGAATTACTGGGAATATATCTCTGTTTGCTTGAATAATGACATTACGTATGTTGGTAGAAAATGTACACGTGAAATGGATTCATAGCAATTGCTAGTGTGTTGGCCTGTACGTACTATCCTATAATTTTTTTATTATTTTATGTTAGAAGACTAATCGTGTAGAAAAATCAAGACAAAAGATACGCACTTCAGCGGACTTGTTTTTAGTGAAAGTTACTTGATACATAGAATTGAATCGAAGTATAGGTAAAGGAGGTGATTTTAACATAATATTTACATCAAAATTAAATTGAGATCTAAATATTTAAAAACATTTAAAATTTTAATATTTTAAAAACATGTAATTTAACTTTAAATTAATAGAATTTTAATTTTTCGTTAAGATTCCATTAGATTTAACCTACCGCCACTTAAGCTCATTAGCAGTTGGACACCTTAATTGATAGGGAAGGCTTATAATTCTATGCCTTTTATTCCAAAAACAATGAAAATGATTTTACTTTGTGAGACTTCATTTTTGTCATGTTCTTCATCAGCGATGCCTCCTAAAATAAGAAAAGTATGAATTAGCGACGAAAAATTACTGACAGTAAAAAAACCGTTGCCAATTACTGATAAAAGTCCTATATCCATCGGAAAAGTTGTCTGGAAAATTTTTGTTTAGCGGTAGTAGCAATATCTGTCGCGAAATTTGGAAGAAAATGAAATGACGATGGTATTTAGCGATGTTATTTAATTACCATCGGTAAATAAGACAGGAAATGATAGTGGAATAATAATTTTTAGTTTGCCGATGGAAACTGTCCATCGGTAAATTCTAAAGCTATATGTTGTCGTCCGTTCTCTGCTTCTGCTTCTACTGAACGTTTTTAAGTATATCAAAACAACGTCATTTGGTTTTATCGTCATCTTCTCCGATGGTTTTCGTCAAGTTATTTTCGTCTTCTCCGTGCTCTCCTCTGTTGCCGAAATGTGCGTGTCCGTGGTTAATTTTGTGCTTGATTTGGAGCTAGTTTCATCTACAAAACGATTTTTGTGTAAATGTTTGCGTATGAGATTGAGTTTGTGTATGGGCATGAGTTTGTGTTGTATGGGATTAATTTCCTTCGGCTTCATCAAGGTGGATTGTTGATGTCGAAGTCACCTATGAAAATTGTGTTAGAGTCATAAATATGAACAGCTCAATCTAACCTTCAATTCTCATTCTTAATAGGAAAAAAAGTATAGTCAATAGTGCATTCAAATGAGAGTTTTTTTTTTATTACTACAAGATGCTTATGGAAAACGAGATTGGAAGTGTTGCAAAGAATGTAACTAACCATAAGAGTAAGAAAAGGATAGGAAGACATCATATTTATTCATTAAAGAGTGAATTATGAGATGTTTGGGAAGATAGAAGGAACAACTATAACAAAGGAGGCATTAGATGCCTTGAAAAAACTCATCCAAAGGAGCAAACGAAGTTAAAAAGGTAAATCTCTAAACCTTGAGAAGTTACTATGAACTCTTACAAATAGGATATGCTAAAAGCATTTTGAAATACATTACTCAAGTTATTGCTTTGATGAATCAAACGAAAACAAACTGGGAGCTAGAGTAGGCCAAAGTTAAAAAAAAGGTTTTACAAACACTTAAAACCTATATTTGTGTTGGAGATGGATTCAAAGATTTTCAGGACCCTCTTAAACTTTGTGAGTTAAATGTGCTCTTTGCATGCCAAGGTCATTGCCAACATTTACCTTATGAACTTGTAAACAGTAGAAAGTGATGATGCTTTTGAGAAACTTGATAATTGTAGGTAAAAAGTTTGGGTGTTTTACGAGTGCTGCTTAAAAACCTTTCATGAATCAATGCTTAGCTCCTTTATATGGTTCTTCACATTTTTGCGCAAGTTATCTCTTGCAATTATGAATGCAGTGTCATCTTTGTCTTGTTCTCTCGTTTTGACAGTATAAATGAATTGAGGTGGCCCATTTCCACCTCACTCACCACCATGGATTGATGATTGAACTAGGGTTCAATAATGTCGTTTTATCTTATTAGTTCTTTAGTTATTAAATATCATTATTAGAAAATATAATTTACTTAACAATTAAGTTAAATGTGTAATTTTCATTCCGACTTTTCATAAAGTCATCACCATTATGTATGGTATAATTTTTTATACCAAATGTTATTAAAATAGTATTAATTGAAGTAACAATGATAAGAGTGTGAGCTTATATAAAATTTTCGTGAAATGCTAAGATGAAAATAACGCCTTTAGCCAATACTTAAAGAAATTATTTTTTACAACTGAATCATAAGGTTTGAAATCAATATGAATGCCTAGAATGGATCTTAAGATTAGAAGTTGAGATAAAATTTTTAAAATTGAGTCTTATGACTTCAAATTAACATCAAATCCGAATGTTTGGCCTTAAGGCTTGAAAATAAGATGAAATGCTTAGAATTAGGTCTTAGGATTTGGCTTAAAAAGAAATATATATAATGGATCTTAGAATTTGAAATTAAGAAAGAATACCTAGAGTTGTTGCTTAGGACTTAACAATTAAGATAAAATTACTTGACTAGAGTCTTAGGACTTGAGTTAAAAATAAATACCTATAATAGATCTTAGGATTTGAAATTAAGTTAAAATTCTTAGACTTGGCCGTTAGGACTTGAAATTAGGATAAAATACCTAGAGTTAGGTGCTATGAAATTAAGATAAAATACTTAGGTTGGATCTTATAAGTTGAGCATATTTTTTATTTTGATTTGAAAATAGAGATTGTCTAATGTGTAGTGAAAAGTGATCCTTTCTAGGTTTTTAATTGAGCTTCCTATAATCAACAAAAATAAGTTAACTAGTTTGGATGCGTGAAGCCAATTCATTTTCTTAATTTGAACCACTGTAACTTTGTACTTATTA
>JANSVA010000005.1:13404542-13415782 GCA_025504915.1 Erythroxylum reticulatum | reverse complement strand
TATTATCAATTAAGATAATTTTAACTTTATATCATTAATCAACTTTCTGTTTAAACAAATTAAATATATAAACAAATAAAATTATTATGCACAGATAATTCATAAATGTTGAAATTATGCATTTTTCATAAGATCATGAAATAAAATTTAATGTTCGGATTTTTTTTAAAAATTCTTAATTTTATTTACCGACGGAATATAAAAGATCGTCGAAAAAAGCACTTTATTTACTGACGAAACACCTTAAACCATCGGTAAATTATATGATATTCACCGACCGTTCTTTTTATTTTGTTGGTAAGGTTTGCCGATGGCACACCTTAAACTGTCGGTAAATTGTATGATATTTATCGACTGTTCTTCTTTTTCCATTGACAAATGTACCAATGGTTATATTGTTCCAGTCGGTAAATGATACCGACTAACACATAAAATATCCGTCGTTAAATTTACCTACAACCGTATTAACGACGCCATTGTTTGTTGTTTTATTTTGTCCAAAATTTATATTACCGACAGAATACAAGCATTTTCGTCTATTTTTTGGTCGATAAACTACAAATTTCTTGTAGTGAAACTTAAACCTGGTTAACTTATCTACCTAACACATGAGAAATAACATAGAGTAATGCACGTCCGGCTCGCCATTATATTACAACTAAAAGACTAGGACTAAGGAAACAAAAATTGAAAATGACTAGCTACCAATATCTCATATCAAAGCTAGAACTAAACTTAGGTGAGGTGCGATATCATTTACCAATATGAATTATTTTACCAATTGCACTGTGATATTGTTAAATGTATAAATTAAGGGCATCTTGTCCCGGAAGACTCTCTAAGTTTTCCTCCCTCTATAAAGCATAGATTCCATAACTTATTAGTTGTTTAAATATAGTAGTGTCTCCATGATAAGTGAATCTGATGGAGCTAGCCTAAATAATGAATTGAGACTACTCTTAAATTGGAATTTTCAATTTGCATAAATCTAAAGCATTACACCAAAAAGAAGTATAGTAATTGTGATTGAATAGAAGATAATTGAGGTTCTCTAAGACTTGGTTACAAAGTTTACACATGCTGTTTGGTAAAAGAAGCTCTTTTAATTTCTCATAGTTTGCAACCTTTGTTTAGTAGCTAACCATGAGATAAAATAGGATTTAAGTAAATGATTAAGGAACCAAACCAATTTTCACCATGAGACATTAACACTAGGAGGCCTAACTAATTAAAGACATGATTTATTCGTGGAACATTTGGAGCCATAGTGAATCCATTAAGGTTTATCCTCTTCATTCTAATTAGGCAGATAGTTTGGAAGTTGATTTATAATTAGTGAAGCACTTCTAGGTCTGTAGAGCCATTCACAATTATGTATGATGGAGCTAACTTTGTAGAGCCATTCATAATTATGTGTGATGGAGCTAAATTTGGCATTCTAAGGGAAATGGAGCCTTAACTAATTAAGACGTTATAAAGTCAAAAGAGGACCCAACTTACACTAATTATCAAACCAGAACATAGCCTTATTTCTATTTCTAATTTAGAATTTGACACCATTAGACATGAAATCCCTTATTATAAGAATTTGACTAGAGGACCAAAAGAAGGAAAGCTTACATTTGATTCATTATAAGCTATGGTTCTTGACTATGAAAGAATGAATTTGTTTTTTATTGACAAATATAGAATTAATATCGTCTACTTCATGTTTGGGAGATCAAACTTTAGACCACTTAACTTTATCACAAAAATGACTGTTTGTAGAGCCACACCACCGATAATTCTTCATGTTTTGCTTAATATTTTTGTTCAGTTTGTAAGATAAAAATAGGTGGGAACACCATTAAGTATGGATATTATTTAAGATATAGGAGATTAATTGTAGTCCCCTTGTATAGGAAAGAAATCTATTTGTTTAGTAGTCAATGCTTTTGTATATAGCATTAAAGAGAAGGAGGCATTCCTAGTAGGTAAGCCTCTTATCATATATGGGGATTCTTAAATATTTGAAGGATAATTCTTAATGATTGAGGCTAGATATGGAAGATAGGGAGCATATTTGATCCCTAACATCATAGTAAGTATAAAAACAACTCATATCCTTGTTAAGGAGGAGAATAAGAGCTTGAAGAAATGATTAAGAGGTTCCATTAATGTGCTAAAGGAGCCTCTATCAGCTTGATGAAGCATAAGAAGATCATCTGCGAATGAAAGATTGAATAGGCTAGTTTCCTGCAATGGTGGTGGTAGTTAAAGTTTCCCTCAAAATAGATTCTCTTAGCAATTAGTCTAGTATAAACCTCCATATAAATAGCAAATAAATGTTTTAAGATAGGATTACCCTGTCTTAATCCTTTAATCCTATTAAAAGATTTAGTGCCTTCCCCGTTGTAAAGAATAGAAAAAGGCAGTACATAGACAAATCTCAATCCACAAGATGTATTACTCAGGGAAGCCAAAGTAATAAGGGAAATAAGGATCAACTTCTAATTAATTGAATAAAAACTTTGAATAAATCTATTTTTATATAAAAAGACTCTTTAGGACCTTTTGGACTTATAACCTTTAAATAAATACTAAACAAGCAAGAGGCTATCACTAATATCCCTCCCTTTTATATAATCATTTTGATTCTTATTAATAAAACTCCCCAAATACTCTTCCAATCTTACCACAAACATTTGGAGATAGTTTTGTATATAAAATTACAATAAAAGATAGGCCAAAACTCATTTATGGAGTCGATTTTAGAAATTTTGGGAATAAGATAGAGATGATTATTGTTTAGCTCATTGAGCATTTTGCCTTTAGAGAAGAACCCCAAGACAGTCTTTATAATCAAGTCACTTATTAAGTTCCCATATTCTGTAAAAGAAATAAACGTTAAACCTATTAGATCTTCGAGTTTTATGAGGCTTCATTCCAAAGAATGGTTATTTGATCTCCAAAATATTGAAAGTTTTTGACAATTCAAGCTTTTGTTGTTAGGAAAGTTAAATAGTAATGAAGATCATTAATTCTTGTAAAGAAGAATGAGAAAATCTAGCAATGCCAAGAATATCTCTAAGGTAATTAAAAGCAAGTTCTTTTATTTTAAATTTCTCATAAGTAGTATTGCCTGAGGAGTATTTAAGAGAGCATATTTTGTTATTAATTCTTTCATAAAGAATGACATTATAAAAATATTTGTTATTTCTTTAACTTTCTTTGAACTAGTTGATCTTGTCCTTCCATTTAAGGAGAGAATAATGGTTATCTAGGATTGATTATGTAAGGATTGGTTATCAATTCTCGGCCTTTGAGTCATCCAGGACAAAAACTTAATGTAACTTGTCTAAACTCCTTGATGTTAGGTCCAGATAATAGAACTTCCCTCTCTTAACACCACAATTAATAGTCTACTTTGTTTGAATGTCTTTTAAAAGGGAAAAGTTAGGCCAAAAGATTACAATGCAAGATAAGGTTATTGTTATTTGAGAAATAAACAAGAGGTTATAATCTAAGGATGGAACAACCAAAACAGAATCCAAATTTAGAGTATTAGTGAGAGTTAAAGACCCTTTCCTAACAATTGGGGCTTTGTCACCACTGGCAGTAGAAACACATTTTTGCGAGGACTTTGTGATTTCAATAACCTGTTTAGAATTAAAGGTCATATGATTTGTAGCACCATAATCAATTATCCATGTATTTTTAGAAATAGGTGTAGAAACATTAGAAGTCTTACCATCATTATTTGTAGTTGCTACTAATGCGAAAGTCTCCTCAATAACATAATCAATGATTTTGGTCTCAGCAATAATATCAATTGGGGCTTTCTTGAAATTCATCTTTTGGGGAGCTCAATTATGGTCCCACCAATCTGGATATCCTATAAGTTTATAACACCAATCTTTAGTATGTCTAGATTGTTTGTAATAAGTTCACTTGTATGTAGACTTTTCACCACCAAAGGTTGTCTTTGATTTGTTTCTAATCATGATAGAAACAACTTTAAGGTTTCGAAATTCTCCTTTCAACATTTCATGGTCAACTGCCTCTTGACGAATCAGTGCATAACATTCTTCTAGAGTCGGAATTGATTCCTTCTTTAGAATCTCTCCATGAACTTATTAAAAAAAATCATCTAAACTTGCTAGAAATATATGCATCTTAGTTGTTCAATCGACTTTGGATATGCTTCAACATCCTTAGGATCCTTTATGACTATTTGGTCTTAGTGATCTGGTCCTTGAAAGACTTTAGTTAGCTCTCCATGGTATTTAAAGAGAGGTCTTCCATTTTGTTTTGTTATGAATGGCTTTTGGTTTAGGAAAAATGCAATTCATCACTTCCATCATAGAAGGCTTTTACTAGTACGCTCCAGATTTCATAGCTTGTGGGTAATTGTAAGTATCACTTTATAATCTTTAGACTCATAGACATCAGCAACCATCTTTTAACTGTTTTTTTTTATTTTCAGTATGCCACTTCTCATACTCATCTTTATATTCTGTAGGTGGCTTTGTTTTGCCACATATATAAAAGAGTTTTCCTCTTTCAGTGATATGCATCTCCATCAGTTGTGTCCAAACATCACAATTTGCTTAAGAAAGAATGATGCCTACATTAAAAACTCCTTTGAAGTGAGCAACAATGGGAACATATTTTTCCCTCATCTTTAAAAGATTTTTGTATGCTCTGATACCAACTTGAAAGATGAGACAAAGAAGAAGGAAAAATAATTATGTTTATTGTTACTTTCTAAAAAACGTACTAGTTATAATGTACAATAAAGGAAGAAATTTCAACAATTAATCCTACATATATAATTATCATACAACTATAATTAGGAGCTCTAATTAGGAGTTTAAGGATATATTTATAGTTGTACAATCCTAGCAATTATGGAGAAAAATCTCAACACATAAAGGGAGCGTTTTAATTTCGAAACTTGATTTGGTCCAGTTTTAGTGTATCCTTTTGGGGGCACCATAACGATCTCTTCATCAAGAAAATCATGTAAAAAGGCATTATTGATGTTGAGTTGACATATTGGCTAACCTTGAACAATAGTAACGGTAAAAAAAAAACTCAAACAGTAACCATTTTGGCGACTAGTGAGAAGTTGTCTGCGTAGTTGATGCCTTATCACTGTAAGAAAATTACAAATTATTGACGGTAAAAATACCACAATTAATTAGTGACGAAAAATCAATTTCTGTCGATAACATTGTCAGAAAAATTTGCATTTTATGATGGACAAAATATCTGTCGATAAAGGTGTTGGGAAATTATCCCGATAATTTTTCTAACATAATATAGCGATATCTGTTAGGAAATTAGGCGATAATGCTTAACGATATAAATAAAAGTCAGGGTATATTGATGAGATATTTCATCGATGATTTATTGACAGAATAACAATTCTGTCGGTAAAATTAAAACCTACATGTCGTTGTTAACGTCGACTTCAACATTTTTAATAAAATGAAAATGACATCATTTGGTCTAACACCAAACGATGTCATTTTTGTTAAACATTGAACCTACCCATAAACTCCACCCCTTCGTCCATCCTCATTTTCTCCTCTCTCTTTGCTTCATTTTCTGCTCTGTCTTCGTCATCATCCGTGGTTCTCAGTTATCCATCATGCGTGCTTTGGTTTCCTCGATGTCTGCCTTTCTCTGTGTTCATCTTCTTCCATCACATGCCATCATCATCGTCTTTGTTTAATCATCAGTTAAGGTAAGTGGTCCATCTTTGATTGTTTTTTATGACATCGTTGGGTTTTGTGTACTGCTTTGATTGTATGGGTTTTTGTTTTTGGTTTGAATGCATAAGTAATCATCGGTTTTTATTTTTTACTGGGTTGAGTTGAGGTACTAGTTTAATCATCGGTTGAGGTATAAACCCCATACATTGATACTTTTGTAATGCATTATGCTTTCTTTATTGCCCATTGATATTGAGTTGGATAATTAGTTTACTACTTCTATATAGAACATATTTAAAAACTCTTATAATCAATATATACTTTAGAGGTAACTCTATAGAGATAATATTGTCAAATTTTATTTTGATACTTAGATGTACATTACCAATAAATTGTACTATATTGCTTTACAATCATTTAATACTTCACAGTTCACAAATAAAGTTTCTAAAGATTTTGCTTTAATTTGACATCTTGCTCATGATTGCTATCTTAAGGTCATAAGTAAAATAATTCCCTTTCTATCACTTAAGTTATGTTGATAAATAGGTAATGTTTTATCATTTTGCATCAAAATATACCTTAAACCAAGTCAAGAAGCATCAAAATATAGTAAAATACTCATCTTTAAAAGGAAGGGATAAAATTGTTACAATAATAAGGCTTTATTTCAACCTCTAAAAGCTTTCTTCATATCAATCACTCTAATTAAATTTAGCATTTTTTTATGCTTAAGTCTGGTTAATTATGCAATAATTATTAAGAATTTATAAATAAATCACTTGTAATACCTTGTCTTTCCTAAGACACCTTTTATCTTTGTCATTAAGGTAGGTTAGGTCATTATTTAACTATCTCAATCTTCTTTAGATCAACAATTAACCCTTTTTAAAATACTATATAACTAAAAAAGTTAACTTAATCTAGCCAAAACTTACACTTAGAAAATTTGGCATATAAATTATATTCTTTAAAGGTCCATAGAACTTTTTTTAAGTTCTTAATATGTTCTTACTTTTAGAATATACCAGTATATCATTAATGAAAATAATGACAAATTTATCCAAAGTACCTTAAAAACTATATTTATAAGAAAAATAAAGTTTGTAAGTGCATTGGTAAAATTAAAAGGTAGTACTAAAAACTCATAATATATATACTAAGATCTAAAAGCAGTTTTAGGTGTGTCCTATTACCTAAATCTCAACTCGTGATAAATGACCTCAAATTAACATTAAAAAGCAACTAAGTACTCCTTTTAATAGAACCAAGCATCATACATACATACATATATACATGTGGAAGGGGGTATTCATTTTTTATGAAAACCTTATTAAGTTGACTATAGTAAATGCATAACTATAGAGATCCATCTTTCCAATTTAGAAATAAAAGTAGTGCTCCCTAAAGTTAAGAGATTGTTGAGATAATTCCCTTATCAAAAAATCTATTAATTGTGACTTCTATTTCTTTAAATTTGCATTTATCCTCTTATTAGAAAGAATGGAAATATGTTTCATCCTTAAAATAAAATCAATACATAAATATATTTTTCTCTCTAAAGGCAAAGTCAATAACTCTTATAAGAAAACATCTAAAATTTATAATAAAAATTATACTCATCACCTAATTCTTCTCACCTTTGTTTAACACATTGGCTAAATGGCCTTAAAACTTCTCTCTTTGCCTTCCTTGTTTGTTGTTACTTATTTCTTGAATAGCTCAAGCTTTAACCTTTCTGTTTTTTGCTTTTTGATGCTCTTAACTTGATGAGTTGATATACAATAGTAGTCATATATTTTAATTCATTTAGCATATTTGGTCGTCTTTGTTTCTCCAATCCAATTACTTGTTATCTTGTTTTCCTTATATTTGATCATAAAATCCATTCTCTTTTTTTTAAACTTTTAGATTTGTTGTGCTTTCCCTTCTTTTTTTTGCAATATGATTTTCCTTTCATTTTGTTTTAGATTCAGGCATCATATGTTGCTGATGCCTTGTAATTTTAATCAAATTGATTTCTAGATTACAAGTTAATTTACATCTTGTGAGATACCTAGAGCAATCGTTGTTGTACTTAATTTCTTTATGATGTTGTAGTTAACTACAAATGAAATACTGGATTTGACTGAACTTAGAATCTTCATTGCTTGAGTAGGAGTTCCGTTTTATTCAAGTTTTTAAGTACCCAAGTTTTAAATATTATTGCTTTACTAACTTCAATTGTAATGCACCACTATCGTAGGTATGCACCGGAACACCCTGAAGATATCCCAGTACATAACCTATGATGATGGCCTATTACTTTCCATCACAACATTCACTTAACATGGCATTAACATTCTTTATTCTCTAATAAGATATCATCAAGAAAGTCACAATATTTTAAAACCAAACTTTCCTCATTTCATTTCATAAATCCGAATGTATTTACATTTTAGCTTTCAAATATCCATACACGTACATCATCATATCTTAATACAAAATATGCTATATGTAAGAGGAAATACACAAGATTTCTAACTAATTCTTCAGTCCTAGCTGACTAACCTTTGAGCCATATCTTCTCCCAAGAGTACAAGAATATACCTCTTGTAACATCTCTTAGTAGCTAATGTTCTCTCTCGGTCCTAAAAAACCAACTTGCAATTTTGGTGAGTTTTGCGAAGTTAATGAGGTAACTATCATTGATAGTTCACTCAATTCATACATCACATCAATCCACATAATATATAATTCACATCTTTACATATGCATAAAGTATCACATTTCACATTCTCATTCGACGCAAGGCAACAATACAATTTAATCAGTGAAATATATGTATTAAAATGTATATACAATGTTCGTGAGACTCACTTTCAATTATTATTATTATGACCGAGTGCCTTTTTATCTATCCCATATCCTTTAATGGATACTGAGCTGTATCAGATAATGTCCCATTTTCCTTAGTGGATATTGGGTACATTCACAACTGAGCCTAAGGCTCTGATTACAGTCTGAGCTTTAAGCTCTTTATATTGGCGACTCAGGTCACAACTGCCTTTATCTTTTATGCATTCATGCATTGGAATGCTTTACATTAATACATTCTCAATCAATTGCATAATTTCACATTCACATTCAAAACACAGTTATCATCAGACTTAGTCCGAAATTCAACAAAATTGTTAAGCAACACTTATTTCTTCACATTCACATGCTAGTAGCACTTTAATATCACACTCAAGCATTACAAGCCTTAGACATTCATTGTCCGGAATCAATATAATCAAATCACGTTTATAAGCTAATTCCAAATATAATCTATCACAAAAATTAATTGAGTAAAACAATCTAGTTTACTCACAGGTTGCTCCCAAAGCCAATCTAGATTACTCACAGGTTGCTCCCGAAGCTAATGCCTAGAATTTCTAACAATGTCTGGATGTTGACATTCTAATTGCTCCTTAATATAAAACAATATACATATATCACACTTTTGCACAATTATAAGTGTTTGTTAATGCACATGTATGTATATGAAATATGCACAATGCATGTTCGTGACAATCCCGGGTATTTTCCATTATTCTCTTCACAAAATCAATCTAATATGAAAACCCAATTAAGTAGCATTTGTATGTAGGTTTTATACCTTAAAGAAACACTTGAATCTAATTTCATAACCTAGTGAATCATTTCAGATTTTTACAAAAACTGACTTTTAGGTCTACTATTCTTGATCATTTAGATAATGTAAATGAAGTAATTTGGCAATAATTTCTCTAGAAAATTGTTCTAATATCTCTTAAGTTTCTAATGACACTAAGATCATTCAATTACATTCAGTAATCTGAAAGTTATGTCCCAAACATTTTTGGACTATTCTTATATTGGAATAGTATTCTATGCTCGAATTCCATCCAAAAATTGAAATTCTTAAAGACTGAATTAAAACTCATTTTCTTCAGAAAATTTGTATCCTAATGTTTCTAGTTTACTCTAAATTAAAAATCACTCAATTTGGATAACTACAGAACAAGATATTATCAAAATACCAAAGAATGTTTAACTTGTGTAGGAAAGTTGGCCGCGACGAACTTTTCCCGAGAGGAAATTCCTAGTAAAATTATTGCAAGTTAACCACGGCGAACCAAGGAGTTGGCTGCGATTGAACTTTTCCTGAGAGGAATTCCTACAAGTTGGCCACGGTGAACCAAGGAGTTGGCCCTACCAAACTTTCACAAAACATAATCAGTGAACAAGTTACTGCTACATATAACATCCAACATCTTACACCTAACATATCTTACAAAAAGATCACCTTTTCTACTTCATTTACTCTTCATTCTCAACTCCTTTTGAACTCAATATCATTCACAAACAATTCATGATATATATTTGATCATTAACCAAAAACAGAGCATATACATTTATCCATGCATAAACAATTTTCTACACTCATCTAAACACCACTTTGATGATCATTCAACCTTAAAACATCTCTATAACAATATATGAATTATTACTCATCAAACATATACAAAAGCAAGACATTTACATCAAATGTTCATCACCCATGACACATGCATAAACATTGCATAATCAAGTCATCAATCTTAATCTACTCATCACTTTAGCTTCATTTTACCATACCCATGATGTTTAAAGCATAACTTAATTGATTTAGCTTCATATTATTCAAACTCTTCAAGAACACTAAGAATCCCTATCTTCACATACAACCCATGATCATCATCTTGAAGGTTGGAAGGTTTGGGTTTTCTTATGGAAATGAAGAAGACAATAAGGTGAGAGTAGCAAGTGAAAGGTGAGTGAGCTAGGTTTAGCATTGGTGAAGGTGAGAGTGAATGGAGAAAACGAAGATGGAGAAGAAGAAGACAATAATAGGCAATCGTGAGAGATAATCAAGATGGTCTTCCAAATTAAAAGAATTTTGGGGCTTTAAGACATGGCTTGGTAAGTGATACTTATCACTTACCTCATGTCCAATTTATTTGCATTCAAACTATGTTCTCTTATTTAACTAGTCCAATCAATTCCAATTCCTACTCTAACTGTCTCCCAATTTTAATTGACACTTGTCAATAAATCCCAAAGTCATTTATCAAATTTTGCATTTCCATTTGACCGTTAATTCTATTGCCATTTATCATTTGTGTTGCCATTTGGCATTTTTCCTAGTCCAAAAACTTCCCAATTTTCAGAAATTTTCTTAAAATTCACCAAATATTCTAAATCGCTAAATACACTCTCCAAATCAGTTTTCAACATATAAAAACCATAATTCTCAATATAATCACATTTATAAACAATTATACTCGAAAATTGTCAATGAATGCATGTACACTTATTTTCATGTGCAAAAATGTTGTTGGACCCCAGAAATTTTTTTTCTTTCTTAAAGTAGGCATGATTTCAAATAAGTTTGGATTTTAAATAGATTTAATTTTAGAATTATAAGGGTGCCAAGGTTAGTAGGATTTGTTGAATAGATAAAAGAAAGTAAAGTGTGAGGTAATAAGGATGTAATAA
>JANSVA010000005.1:13384424-13404442 GCA_025504915.1 Erythroxylum reticulatum | reverse complement strand
AACCAGTCAAAAAACAAACGAATTGAAAAACAGACGAAGCAAAACAGATGAAACAAAGCAGACAAAACAAAGCAGACGAAGCAAAGCAGACAAAACAAAGCAAACAAAGCAAAAAGCAGAAGAATCAGAAAGCAGACGAAACAAGAAGGTAAATGAAGCAAAAAGCAGACGAATCGAAAAGCAGACTAAGCAAAGCAGACGAATTGAAAAGTAGACGAAGCAAAGTAGATGAATCGAAAAGTAGACGAAGCAAAACGGAAGAGACAAAGCAAGCGACGCAAAAGCAGACAAAACAGAAAGCAAACGAAACAAGAAGGTAGACGAAGCAAAAAGCAGACGAAGTGGAGTCAACTTAAGAAGAAGCAAAGTCAACTTAAGACTATGCAACTCTTAAAACAAAGCGGAATCAACTTAAGACACAAAGCAAAGTCAACTTAAGACGATGCAACTTTTAAGACGATGCATTTTTACAGATGATACAACTCTAAAAATGATATGACATCATCACAGATAATATGGCATCATCACAAACGATGCATTTCTTAAGACGAATGATGTCATCATAGACAATACAAGTTTACAGACGATGCATCTTTATAGAAAATGCATCCTTACAAATGAAATGACGTCATCACAGACAATATGACATCATCACAGACGATGCGTCTTTACAAATGATACATCTTTATAGACGATGCATCTTTACAGACAATGCATCCTTACAGATGAAATGACATCATCATAGACAATGTGTCTTTACAGACGATACATCTTTATACTCGTAAGCATTTACCTCTCTAAGGACCATAACTTTCAATCTAGAGGTCCAAAATTTCTATACTATATACCATTGGAAAGCTAGAAAAATAAGCTACAACTTTCCAGATCAACTACTAATTTTGTCTCCAAATCTTTCTTTAACACAACTCATACCAAATTCATCTTTTCTACTTCATTTACTCCTCATTCTCAACTTAATATCATCCATAAAGGAATTATAATTCATGATTAATCATGAACACCAATAACAGAACATACACATATATACATATTCTTCATCAACTTACTACACAAATTTAACTTCACTTTCACCCTAATTATTCCCATTTCATAGTCTCTCATCTACCAAAAACACCAAAGCAAAACATGAATTTACCCACACTTCTCATTTGCTACTTCAAATCTTCTAAGAAAAATTTCAAGGTCTAACAGTGTACCCTTCTCATATTAAGGACAATATGTTGTTTAAGTGTGAAGAGGGTTATGTATTTTTACCTTGAGTGTGAATTTTTCATATTATATGATAGTTTGTTTAGGTGGCATGATGTGAATTGTGTGAATGGGCCAATGGCTAAGACTTAACAGGATAGATTTAGCCTTAAACATAATTGTTTAGGTTGCAAAGATTTATTAGCTTGTGAAATTAGTGACCTACATTACTTAGGGCTAAATATTTTGGTTAATTAGGATACGATGTTAGTCCATTCACCCTAGAAATTTTCCATACTTGTTTATAATTTTAGGTCAATCAAATAAGTGGCATTATTAGTACATTTTCATGAGAATGATTAGATAAAGCAATAAGGTAAGCAAAATTTTGTGTGAAGAAAAAACTAAAACAACTATTCCACTGGCCTTTGGGTTATGAATAGAGCTAGTAGCCAGTTGAAAATGTCATGTAGCTGAGTAGCTGGATCGACACACATCACAAATGTGTGCCTTCGTGTAAAAAGGCTATAATGACATTCCAACCAAGTAGCTTAATAACAACATGACTTAGTTGAGTAACTGGATCAACATTCATCATAAATGTTTGCCTCCGTATAAAATATTAGGTTCATGTCCTTAAAGAAAAATCAACAAAAAGAATGTTTTCAATTAAAAACCTACCAAACTTGTTAGTAGCTTGATTTTTCATAAAAACCTACTAAGGAATAACTACACTTTTGTTTTGACTGAATGATTATCAATATGTGTTTGCAAGTGATAGGGGTGAATAGACTCAATAGTAAAATTTTGATTAGTTTGTATATTGAGTTCAAGGTGCTTAAACGCAGATTTCCCATGTTAATAATTTGTAACAACTTGAATGATTGTGTTTAAAGTTAAATTATTTCGTGAAGTTGAATCCATTGCCTCATTTGTTGCATTGAATGTTTTGTGCTTTGTGTTGTTTGCTGTTTGTTGTTTGTTGTTTGTTGTTTGCTTAAGGACAAGTAAACGTTTAAGTGTGGGGATGTTGATAGGTGTAAAATGCATCGTATTTTAAGGTATAGTTTGACATGTGTTTAGTCGTTTATTTGATTGTTTAGTATGTGTTTAGGTTAGAATTGCGTTAGTTTGTTAATTATGTGTTTTATGGGTTAATATAAACTTTTGAGCTTAAATATTATATTTATGAGGTAACTTGATGTGTTTGCTAGTGTTTTAGGGTCAATATCGAAGAACGGAGGAGTTTCAGAAGACATTTGAGCCGAAACAATAGTCTACAATCATGGCCTGATAGTGCATGATCGTGACAAAAAGGGGCCACAATCGTGGCCTGCGTCAGCAAACGCACAACCACTCCTAAATTTTGCATTTTGAGGGATTTTTTGGACCTTTCGAACCTCCAAAAAATCCTAGTTCAACCCTAAACACAAAAGAATGTAAATAGAATAAGAAGAATAGAAAAAGGAGCTTCTTGCATTAGCCACCATCAAAAAATCCTAGAGGGAGTTCATCGAGAGATTGAGAAAGAGACGAAGGAAGAGAGACGTGGAGAAGAAGCTGAAGCGAAGTGATTACTAAAATAGGAGGTTTCCCGACATTACTGCCTCTGTCATCCATTCAAATCTAGTTTCTAGTGTATTTCAATTTTATTTATGTATAGAAATGGGATAGCTATTGAGATAGGAATTTATGAATGTTTAGGAATGTCTAAACTCATTTTCGGGTTGTCTTTTTATTTGATTCATTAAAAATCTGATTGTTTATGTTATTTGGATTCATTGTGATTGATTTCTGCACTTGCATAATTCGGTGATAGACTGAGAGGGTGAATCAAATGAAAACTAATTAAATTGAGCTAACGAAAGTTAGGTGATTTAATAAGAACGAGAAATCAATCAAATTGGTAATTGTGTGAAGAGAGACCTCATATAGGTTCCCAGTAGTCTGTTGGAAAAATTCAGATCTAATTAGGGGATGGATAAATTGTGAATTGAGAAATTGCAATTTTCCATAATCTGATTATGATATATAATTTAAGGCTACTGGTTATAACTTTAGTGAGAGTGATCATCCCTAGGATCGTCCAGGACCAATAATCCGGCAATTCATAATTAATTAGATTAGTGTTAAAGATAAGTAAAATTTTGCCTTTTTCTCAATTAGTAGTTCCTTAGGTTTATTCTTAATGTGTGTTTGCAATATACTGATTTGTTAATATTTCGTAATTAATTCTTGAATTGAGTTGTTTGATTGAATTGCATCATTGTTTTAGTTTAGTTAAATTTAAATTTCTACTATTAGTTTTGGCCTTAAATTTTAGGATTGGATTAACCCTTCTAGTGGGATCGACACCTTAGGTACTACGCGAATGACCTGTACGCTTGCGGAATATCGAGGTTAAAATATTAAAACTTATATATATCAAAAAATTGTGATCAATTTTTTGACGTCATTACCTAGGAGGAGATTAGTTTAGTTCTTTAGTATAAGGCTTTTTCATTATCTTTCATTTTAAATAATAATAATAAGAAGAAGAAGAAGAAGTTTGGGCCGTAAAGTAGAGACATATCAAGACATCTTAGAATGACAGTGAGACATATGAAGAGCTAGATGCCAAGAAGAAATGAAAGAGCAATGGTGGAAGATAGATATTATAAAGGGCAAGGAACTTTGCTAATTACAACGAGGCATAGTATGGTTGGGAAATAATGATCCTTATTAGAACATGTACACTATGGGGTAGCAAAACCACCTAGATTTCTAGTAGTCCAACAATGCAAGTACTCACACTGGACATTAAGACCTATCTGAATTTTAGCAAGATGAGTCCAGTTTATGGGATTCCAAATTGGATAAAATCATGGATAAGCTCACAGACATGGAAGAGAACCAGAAGAGACTGGAAGAGCAATTTGATCAAGTAACAGAAAATCATGCCGCTTCTATTCACAATCTAGAGATTCAAGTAACACAGTTTTCCCGTAAATTTTGTATGAGAAGTGTGGAAGACTCTAAGAAATATGGAATTACATTAATGAGAGAAATATGAGGCTATCGCGCCTAAGAATGGGGGAGAGCCAAAAGAACTAGTGGAACACTAATCTGAACCCCACCTTGTTGAAGACCAAGAGAAGAAGAAAGAGATTGAAGAAAAGAAAGCCAACCCTCCCTTTTATTCACTAGTTCTTAATATACCATATGTGAATATCGAAAAATCTTGGGTAGATGTTCATGAAAAGAACCTTATCCTTCCGATTAATGATGACCAAGTGACATTTAACATGAATGATGTATTAAAGAATATGAAGGATAGTAGCTCATTCAAGATAATTGATGTGTTCGAATCTTTTAAAGAACAAGAGTACAAAGAATAGATGACAACAAACATCCAGTTTGAAGAAACTATGAAAGTCTCTGTTTATAAAGCGAAAGAAGTAAAGGAGACAAAGGTGATTACCGAAGAAAGAGAGAAACTCACTTTTTTATAGGACAAACTGTTGGATTCGATGGAAGATTCAGGGAGTTTTGTTATTCCCTATTTTATTGACAATTTGTTAGAAAAAAAGGACATTATTGAGCTTAATTGGTTTTCTCAACTTTATTAATATTGTCCTCCTGGTCATTTTACAATTTGTAGCTTACTCATAGGCTACAAAATTGATGTTGAACGAGAAGGGTGTAAGCAAGCTGCTCATAATTGATCTTGGCTAAGTTTTAAAGGATTAAGGTTAAGCTAATGACCATAAATTAGCATGTTTAGTAGTTACGTTTAAATGATTACGTAGTTAGATTTGTTTTAAATTTCAAAATAAGTTCTTAATAATTTGGAATGTTTTGGAGTGTTAACTCTCTTACTCTTTTTGAAGAAATTATAAAATAGGGAAGTAATTATAGGCATCAAGCACAAGTGATCTCCGCCTACATCACCATCAGCACCTCGGTCAACATAACGATTTCGTGTTCTAACCCCTTCATTTCATTTTTGTTAGTATTTTCTTCTTATTTTTTAATATATTATTTTTATTTCCCCCTGATGTGTTTGTGTACCCTTCTCACATTAAGGATAATGTGTTGTTCAAGTATAAGGAGGGTTGTGTGTTTTTACCTTAAGAGTGAATTTTGCATATTTTATGATAGTTTGTTTAGGTTGCATAATGTGAATTGTGTGAATAGGTCAATGGCTAAGACTTAACATGATAGATTTAGCCTTAAACATAATTGTTTTGGTTGTGAAGCTTTATTAGTTTGTGAAATTAGTGATCTAAGTTATTTAGGTTTAAATATGCTAGTTAATTAGGATACAATGTTAGTACATTCACCCTAGGAATTTGCCATACTCATTTATAATTTTAGGTCAATCAAATAAGTGGCATTATTAGTACGTTTTCATGAGAATGATTAGATAAACCAATAAGGTAGGAAAATTTTTGATTGAAAAAAAATAAAAAAATATTCCGCTGGCCTTCGAGTTATGAATAGAGCTAGTAGCTAGTTGAAAATGTTAACATGCATTATAAATGTGTGCCTTCGTGTGAAAAGGCTATAATGACATTCCAACTAAGCAGCTTGATAATAACATGACTTAGTTGAGTAACCGAATCAACATTCATCATAAATGTTTGCCTCCGCATAAAAGACTAGGTTCATGTCCTTAAAGAAAAATCATCAAAAAGAATGTTTTCAATTAAAAACCTAACAAACTTGTTAGTGGCTTGATTTTTCATGAAACCTACTAAGGAATAACTACACTTTTGTTTTGACTGAATGATTATCAATATGTGTGTGCAAGTGATAGGGGTGAATAGACTCAACATTAAAATTTTGATTAGTTTGAATATTGAGTCCAAGGTGCTTAAAAGTAAATTTTTCATGTTAATAATTTGGAACAACTTCAATGGTTGTGTTTAAAGTTAAATTATTTCATGATGTTGAAGCCATTGCCTCATTTGTTGCATTGTGTGTTTTGTGCTTTGTGTTGTTTGTTGTTTTGTTTGCTTGAGGACAAGTAAACATTTAAGTGTGGAGATGTTGATAGGTGTGAAATGCATCATATTTTAAGGTATAGTTTGACATATGTTTAATCGTTTATTCGATTGTTTAGTATGTATTTAGGTTAGAAGTGCGTTAGTTTGTTAATTATGTGTTTTAAGTGTTTTATGGGTTATGATAAGCTTTTGAGCTTAAATATTATGTTTATGAGGTACCTTGATGTGTTTGCTAGTGTTTCAGGGTCAATATCAAAGAACGAAGGAGTTTCAAAAGACATTTGGGCCGAAACAACAGTCTACAATCATGGCCTAACAGTGCACGATCGTGACAAAAAGGGACTATGATCATGACCTGTATCGGGCAAACACACAGCCACTCCCAAATGTCACGTTTTGAGGGATTTTTTGGACATTTCAAATCGCCAAAAATCCTAGTTCAACCCTAAACACAAAAGAATGTAAATAGAACAAGAAGCACAGAAAAAAAAAGGAGCTTCTTGTATCAGCCACCATCAAAAAATCCTAGAGGGAGTTCATCGAGAGATTAAGAAAGAGACGAAGGAAGAGAAGTGGAGAAGAAGCTGATGCGAAGTACTTCCCGCAATAAGAGGTTTCCCAACATTACTACCTCTGTCATCCATTCAGATCTGGTTTTCGGTGTATTTCAATTTTATTTATGTATAGAATTAGGATGGCTATTGAGATAAGATTTTATGAATGTTGAGAAATGTCTAAACTCAACTTCGGGTTGTCATTATCTTTAATTCAATAAAAATTTAATTGTTTATGTTATTTGGATTCATTGTGATTGATTTCTACAATTGCATAATTTGGTGATAAACTGAGAGGGTGAATCGAATGAAAAATAATTAAATTGGGCTAACGAGAGTTAGGTAATTTAATAAGAACGAGAAATCAATCAAATTGGTAATTGTGTGAAGAGAGAACTCATATAGGTTCCCGATAGTCTATTGGAAAATTTCAGATCTAATTAGGGGCTGTTAAATTATGAATTAAGAAATTGCAATTTTTCATAATCTGATTAGTAGGGCTATTAGTTATAACTCGAAAGAGAGTATTAATCCCTAGGATCGTCTAGGACCAACAATCCGACAATTCATAATTAATTAGATTAATGTTAAAGATAAGTAAAAATTTCCCTTTCTCTCAATTGGTAGTTCCTTAGGTTAATTCTTGATATGTGTGTTGCAATTTGCTAATTTGTTAATATTTTGTGATTAATTCTTGAATTAAGTTGTTTGATTGAATCGATTTATTGAATTGTATAATTATTTTAGTTTAGTTAAATTTGAATTTCTGCGATTAGTTTTGGCCTTAAATTTTTTAATTAGATTAACCCTCCTCATAGGATCGACACCTTGTGAAAGACCTATACGCTTGCGAAATATAAAGGTTAAAATATTAAAACTTACATATATCAGAAAATCGCAATCAGGTGCCTCTCAACAAACACATAAACATAGTAGCTATGTATGTCCTTTACACTTTGCTTATCCTTGGAGGACAATCTTATGGACCAATTTAGACATGCCCTTATCCTTACTAAATATCATATTAAAATTTTTTAGGTTGAAGTTGGGGAAGAAGTGATATTCGTTCACAATAAGCTTGTTAAAAATAAGGATCCTAACTATATTTTTTCCACCTGGAGAGAAGAGTGAGGTGGAAAGGGTATAGGGATAAGGGTGGGGGCAACAAGGAGAGTTTGCTCTATAATGATAACCTCATCATTATGTGTCACCCTTTGCTTCTTCATCTTCTTAAGAGATGAAATTAACATACTACTCTTTTTGTTATCTCAAACTTAGTCTAAATTTTTGTTACGTTCATGGCCACACAAAAATTAAGAATGTTAGTAAGATATTTAAAAATGTTAAACAATAAGAAATAAATAAATAAACTTATATGGATGTGCTTCTTTATAAGTCACTCCTAACTTAATCAAACTTTGTTCACTTAAGAGAATGAGAGAGGTTGTTAGGATCGACCAACCGCTAAGATAGGAACTTCAGGGATGTGTCATCCTTATTCTATTAAAGAAGACTCTCATCTAAACATCTCTAAATAACCATAAATTGATAGAGGGCCCATTACATTGTATGAAAAGATGAACTTCCCTTTGCAAAAAGTAGCCCCTTCATAATCATTATCATTTGGTAGCTTTGATTAGTGCTCATATTGTACCATTTGCTTTATATCCCCATACAATTGGAGTAATGCATGAACTTGAAAAATTCAATACTAGGGGAACTTCTTCCAACCAATAAACTTTAAGTGTATGGATGTAATTAAATGGGAATCAGGCTTGTTCAACTCAATATCTTCTTAATGGTAAGGTAAAGAGGGAACATAAATTCGCATTTGAAAGCATTAAAATAAAATTTTACCTCACTACGATTGGGGTAACACACATGCTTATAATTGTCTAAAAACCTAAACAACATCTCATTAAAGATGCTAGACTTCTCCCTCATCTTCCCAAAGTCAAACTTAAATAATTTGTTGTAGTTAATGTGCACTTCAAATTTCTTTATGAAGTTCCCAAACATGGAATCTAACAAAGAATTTGTTATAAAATCTTTTTTAAATCTGATCGAGACAAGTTCTTATATTATCATGAGGGGAGTGTTGGATATTATAGGGGAAAGCCAAGTAGATGTAGGAGTCTAGCTTATATGATTGGAAGCTTAAGATCCTAAATCACTATAACTGCTTAAGCTAGAATTATTAGAGCCAATAGCCTTACTTCTTGAGCTACTCTTATCATCCTTATTATTCTCTATCACTTACCAAATAAATACATTTAAACTTACTTTTCAAGAAAAAATAAGTATGATAAATTACCATAATAATGGAATTTTCTCAAGAATAAAGACTAATTAACTAATATATATGTGCTTTCTCTCTCCAATAAATCTCTATAGAATGAAAAGTGAGTCATTGTACACACAAACTCCTTATCGATAATTTTTCACATACTTAGCATCATTTATTTTACTAATTTAAGCATCATAGTATCTTTGAAGGGAACACCCTTGACTTGTTAGTATTTGTTTATGGATGTATGCAGTTAGAACTGCTATGTTTATGTTAAAAACTGTTCATAGAAAGGCAACTCCTAAAACTTCTTTCAAGTTATGGACGATTAGGAAACCTAGTTTAAGACACTTACATATTTGGGGTTGTCCAATAGAAGCATGAATTTATAATCCACATGATAGAAAATTGGATTCTTGAATAGTTATGGTATCTTTATTGGTTATCCAGAGAAATCTAAAGGGTACAAGTTTTGTTGTTTGAACCACAGTTCTAGAATTGATAAAACAACTAATGCCAAATTTTTAGAGAATGGTAAGGTTAGTGGGAGTGCTGAAAATCAAGTTACAGATATTAATGAAATAAGGACTGATGTTCCATTACTCATAAATGTTCTTAAACTCACAACCACAGCAAATGTTCTTAAACTCAAAACCACGACAAATGTTCTTCCTACTTTGGAAGATCAAAATAATCAAGAACAACATTTGGCTAATAAAGAAGCACCCCATGAAGAACCTAACTGACCACTAGCTTATGTAGATGAACCAGTTGGTATAACTTTAAATAAACATGTAAGGGTTGGAAGATTAGCTATTTATGATGATTATGTGGTTTATTTGCAAGAGTCAGATATTTAAAAGTGGCATTGATACCTGTTTCATTTTCACAAGCCATAGGTTGATAAGTCTAAAAGATGAATTGATGCTATGAAAGAAGAGTTGAAATCAATGGTTCAAAACAATGTTTGGGATCTTGTAAACTTGCCGGAAGGTTCTAAATGAGTTGGCTGTAAATGGGGATTTAAGACCAAACACAACTCGAATGACAATGTTGAAAGATATAAAGCTAGAATTGTTGCCAAAGGTTACACTCAGAAAGATGACATTGATTATAAGGAGACTATTTCATCAGTCTCAAAGAAGGATTTATTGTAAATAATTTAAGCATTAGTGGCTCAATTTGATTTAAAGTTACATTAGATGGATGTAAAAATAGTCTTTCTAAATGGTAATCTTGAGGAGATAGTTTATATGGATCAACCTGAAGGTTTTTCTATTGAAGGTAAAGAATGTATGGTGTGTAAAATTGAAGAAGTCAATAGATGAACTTAAACAAGCTTTCAAACAATGATATATTAAGTTCAATAATACCATTACTTCTTTCAGCTTTAAGGAAATCATTGTTGACCAGTGTATTTAAGGAAATCGTTGTTACATAAGATTGAAGAATTTCTTTCTAAGAGTTTTGAAATAAAAGATATAGGAGAGGCATCCTATATGATTGGAATTTCAATATTCTGTAAAAGATCTGAAGCTTTATTAAGATTGTCTCAAAAAGCCTATATTGAGAAAATTCTTGAAAATTTTTAACAAGAGCAAGTGCTCAACGGATGTAGTCCCTATTCAAAAGGGAGACAAAATTTAGGCTTATACAATGTCCAAATAATGATGTGAAACGTAAGAAAATGGAAATAATTTCATATGCTTTTGTTGTAGGTTGTTTGATGTACCTACAAACTTGTACTAAACCTGACATCAGTTATATAGTAAGGATGCTAGGTAGATATCAAAGTAATCCTAGTATTGATTATTAGAAGGTTGTAAAGAAAGTGTTAAGATATCTTCAAAGAACAAAGAATTACATGCTTACTTATAAGAGGTTTGATCATCTAGAAATGATTAGATATTCAGATTCAGATTTTGTTGGATTTATTGATAGTAGAAAGTCAATGTTTTGTTATCTGAGGCTACAATTCATACATTATGGTTGTGGAACTTTATTTTTAGAGATTGGGGTTTTTGACACAATAACCAAGCTACTAAAATTTATTGTGATAATTCTAAAATATTTTTCTTCTCTAAAAAGAACAAATACTCTAGAGGTGCAAAACACATAGAATTAAAATATTTTGTTATTAAAGAGGAGATTCAAAAACAAAGAATGTATATAGAACATATTAGGACGGATCTCATTGTTGCATATCCTCTAACTAAGGGTTTATAACCAAAGACATTCAAAGAACATATGTTATGATGGTCTTGGTTATATTGATGATTGATAATAATGTTTGATGATAAAGTTTTATCAATCTTAAACTCAAAAATAATATTTTCAATTTTATATTGTTATTCATTATGTTTATGTATATATGATTGTTTGATTAAGAAATTTGTATATATTTTCATAACAAGCATGTGGATTGTATGTTGTTTATATACAACTTATAAACATAAACATAATAAGTTGTTAATGTAGTGGTATATGGAAGGGAGGATACGACTATATTATGTATGGTCGATATAACCCACATTATGTGATTTGTTATGTTGAGGTGTTTATGATGTTAACGGTTTATAAGATTTAATCTTTTGCTGACCTTATGTTATATTATTAAATATAATGATTTAACATCCAGCAAAGTGAGAGAATATAAAAAATATGACCTAATATTATAGTATATATTTTCTACAGGTCCATATTAAATTTGGTTTAGGATTTTTCTTTGTTTAATAATATATTAAATTTTGACTATTCATTTAGTACTTGATGGGTGTATAAGATTTAATATTAACAAGTATATAAACTAGCTCTCTCTTTATTCTAATAATGTATGTAGACAAAAACAAATAAAGAACAAACATATTTGGTTATCTATCAAACTATCTGTTATAGAAAAAGAGTTTAGTGAGAGAAATTAGTTTGTGATTGTTGAAAACTTTCTTTACATTACGATGAATTACACTCAAAGTATATTCGTTTTATATATATGATTATTAATATTAAATATGAACACTTACAAAGAAAGCTATGCTATGAACTTCAGCCCCTGTCTAATTAATTAATGTCACATTTTTAACAAAGATTACGATTTTATTATTGGTCTTTCATGGGTACTAATTGACCCTCCTATTTCTAAGAAGCTAACTCAACTTTAGCTTCTTAGTAGGATACGTGGTCTTTGGATTAAATGCTCGTGTTTAGCCTTTTACTATTTAATTGTGATGTAGATTCAACTACCAATTGATTTGATGGGATGGGATGATCTCAACTTGATAAATCTCTATAAACAAATATTTTCAGCAAAAACATTTTAATATTCAAATTTGTAAATTAAAAGATATTAAATATTTACAAAATTTATTAATGATATCCAACGAAAATTGTTATGGATTAATTTTTGTATACAATTTTTAAAATATAATTGAATTTCAAATAAAATTGAACTCAACATCTATTAAATAATTTAATTAAAAATTTAATTCTTTACATAATTAAATTGCAGCTTGAATAAAGCTTTAACTTTCTTAAACCGTTACACCTCTTACCTCGACTTAAAATATGTGGTAAACTTTATAGGCGACTGGCGAGCAGATTTTTCTAGTACATTCTTAAAATTTGATTGGAAACGTGAATCTCTGTATAGCTTGCACTTTTTTAAATAAAAACAAACAAACAAACTCCTATTTTTTAAAATTATGTTAGAATAAAAATATATTGAATTTTTATCAATTTAGTTTAATAAAAATATTTGAATGTTAAAAACATATGTGATAAATTTCATATAATTGGTTTAATTTGATTTTAACAGTGAATTTTATTAAATAATTCCATAGAAATGGAATAAATAATATTTTAATATTATAAAAAGAATTATTTATAAATAAATGTTAAATTTTACTTAATTTTGAATTGAACTTTAAAAATTAGCACCAAAATACTTCAACTTTAATTTTTAATAAGAATAGCCGGACATTAAGTTTTTATTAATGAAGATGATGTGATGAGTTATGTTTTTTATCATATAGTTACTACATCTTATATTGTGCCTCACATGAATTTTATTATTCAATAAATTAAAATTATCAAAATCCTAAAATAATACATTTCTTCAAAAGTTTGACTTTATAATTATTTTAGGATTCATAAATTTAATTTATTAAATAATAAAATATGCATAGCTAAAAATATACTGCGTGATAATTAAGTAACAAAAATATTGGTTTAATATAGCTCGTTAAGTCATTTACATTTAAAATTTTTTTAAAAAATTTAAAAGTTAAAATATTTTAATATTAAAATTTAAAATTCAGGGTAATATTATCGATAAAGTTTACAAGGTACAATACAACTCCCCCTCACCACCAATTAAAAACTTTTATGACTGGGTCGGGTCACCGGGTCAATTACTTTACCCGTTGCTTGGTCTTAATGGTGTTTTTAAGTCATCTAGTTAAAAGCCGACCTCCTCTCTTCTTCCTGTATGTATCTGTGTGTATTAGCATTCATTCACGGGGGCGGTGGCACACTCCTTGAAAGCACCACTTTCAACACCTTCAAAGATTCTTAAGCAATACCCTGTCTCAGAATTGAAGGTATTTTTCTCAGCATCTATTTTGCTGCTTTAGTTTCAAGAACAGGAGTTTGGTCTGATCTTTTATTTATTTTCAACTTATTAATTGGTCCTCATCACCGCAGTTTTTTTAGCCAATTGGGGTATCGGAAAGTACAAGTCTTGGTGCTACGTTGAATGGTTTTACCGAAGCTCCAATTGTGACACAGCCTTTTGGAATGCAGCTTCTAGTTAATTATTTTGTAACACCTCAGTCTGAGTATTAATGGGCATTCAGTTGGATTCAAAAACATGCTTGTTTCATCGTGTCCTTGTTCAGGCAAAAAGTAGACTTTTTAAGAGGCACCTTAACGCTTTAGCTGCGGTGTTGCAGCTGGAAGACTACGTGCAACATTATAATCCTACGGTGGATCACAGAACAGGATCAGGTAATGAATGCTCTGTCCCAAAAAGGAGGTTTAGTGGTAGGAAACGTTGTAAATTGTTTCCATTTGTTGTGCGGTTGTTGAAGACTTTGGATTGGCGGGCTGCCAGGAAACTGAAGTTCTCCAACGCTGCAGCTCTTCATGGGTTTTCTCATTCAATTGATGCATTTATAATCATGGTTCGTGCTTTTTCCTTGGTAGAGATGAAGATGGAAGTGTATACTTTGCTTAACGATGTTGTTATGTACTTTGAAAAAGTTAACTTGGATTCCAAAAGTTTATTCTCAGCGTTATTGGATTCGGCTGCACCTGTGAAAAGGCCGGGAATTGTATTTGATGAACTTATAAAAGTTTTCTCTGCAAATAAATTGCTTGACAATGCCACATACGTTTACATACAGGTGAGGAATATGGGTCTTGTGCCTAGTATAACTTCATGCAATTTCTTGCTAAAGTGCTTAGTTGAAGCAAACAAATTGGCATTTGTCAGAGCCTTGTATGAAGAACTTAGGAACTCTGGGCCATCACCTAATGTTTACACCTATACAATAATGATAAGTGTTTATTGTAAAGGACATTTTGATCAGAATATAGACGTGATACTGTTAAATGAGCTCATGCAAGAAATGGAGAGAAATGGGGAAAATCCAAATGTAGTAACGTATACTGCATATATTGATGGTCTTTGTAGAGTTGGTTTTGTTGAACTTGCCTTGGAATTTATTAGGAATTTGAGCAGACACCAAAACCTGAATAGTTATTGTTATAATGCTGTCATATATGGGTTTTGCCGGAGAGGAAAATTGTATGAGGCTTCTGAAATTTTCAAAGAAATGAGAAGCCATGGAATATTACCGGATGTTTATAGCTACAGTATTTTGATTGATGGCTTTTGCAGGCAGGGACATATTGAAAATGGTCTTGATCTCATAGAAGAAATGAAACTGCAAAATATAAGCCCATCCCTTGTCAGTTATAGCCCACTCTTTGATGCTCTGTGCAAAAGAGGACTGATGGACATTTCCTTAGAGATGTTCCATAATCTTGGTGCTGTTGGATACAAATATGACTTAGTTTCATTTAATATCTTGATTGGGGGGTTTTGCATGTGGGGTGATATGGAATCTGCCACTAAACTTGTGGAGGAGATGACAAAGCATGATTTAGTTCCAAATTCCGCTAGCTTTCACAAGCTGATTCATGGTTTCTGTAGAATGGGACTCTTGGATGAAGCACTGGAAGTTTTTAACCTCATGCTACAAGTCGGTGTCCTGCCAAGTATTATAACTTGTAATGTCATTGCTGATGAGTATTGCAGAGAAGGGTACTTAGACGAAGCTTTGAAATTTATTAATGTAATTCAAGAGCACGGCATCACTCCCAACTCATTTACATATAATTTTCTTCTTAAGTGGTTGTGCAAAGAACAAAAAACAGAGAAAGCATTAGAGATTTTGCCTATGATGTTTAAGAAGAATGTTTGTCCCGATGTTGTTCATTACAGTACACTTATGGATGGATTTGCTAAACAGGCAAACCCACGGAAGGCCTTTAGAGTGTATGCAAGAATGCTAAGACTTGGGTTAACACCAAGTACTGTAACTTATACTATCCTCATCAAAATATTTTCCCAAAAAAGCAAAATGTATGAAGCCTACAAGTTGCTGATGGAGATGAATAAAAACGGTTTGATCCCAGACACAGTTACATACGCATCAATAATTGATGGATTTTGCAAAATTGGAGACATGAAAAATGCTTGGTTATTACATAAGGAAATGTTGCGTAGAGGTCAGTCACCAAATGTTGTTACTTATACATGTCTAGTTGATGGCTTTTGCAAGTTACAGCGCATGGATATGGCAAGCTTTTTGATTGATGAGATGAAGAGGAATAATGTCACACCTGACGTGGTGACCTATACTGCACTGATTGCTGGGTATCAAAGAATTGGAAGAATCGATCGAGCCCATGATGTGTTTCAGGAAATGAAGCAGAAGGGCATTTCGGCAGATGCTAGATGCAGCACTTGTTTTCATGGTAATCATGAGGTTTCGTATTGTTAAGTGGTTGAGAAGACGGTGTGCAAGGAACTATTGGTAAATCACTAATCAACAGTGTACAAGGAACTATTGTTAAATCACTAATTACTCTTTCTGTATGCTCTGTTCATGATTATCAGTCTCTAATATGTATAGGTTTTGCATCAGCTAATTTTTTTGTTTTTATTTCAAGTAGATATCTGTTTGAGCTCAAAACTGAACTCTGTTTGGACCACTTTTTTTCTTTTTTTTCTGCACATGTTGGATTGTTTTGGAATTTAATTTATAAACTTACAAATTACTGAGAACAAAAAAATGAATACTATTTTGAAGCTTTATCTGATCAATTGTTGATACTAGTTGACTACTTTTCCTGCATTCTTTCATCCTTTAACTTTTCTAGTATTTCTCAGTGGAGTCCATTTATGAAGATGATGCATTATTCTTGGCAGATTATGGGCCTAGTATTTTACCAGGTTGTTGCATAAGCATAGAACTCTGAAGCTTGCTTCGATTTCTTCTTTGCAGATTCACTTGAAGCTCCTGGTGCATTTACAATTAACTGCAAAGCTAGTTTTCCTGGAGTTTATCATGGATGTGAGTTTGGCATGTCTCTGGTGTTGATTTTGATGCTATGAAGAACTCATTGACTTGACTTTTGAACCTTTTTGCCATATGAGATTCATGCATGTTAGTAAGAATGGAAACAGTTATATGACAAGTCCATAGATGGTCTTAGGTGATAATATCTTGGCCAAAACTCAAGAATCTCATCCTAGAAACTTGCCACGCTTGAGATTGGTAGGGAGAGGTGAAGGGTGGGAGAGGCCTCCCTCTCCTATTTCAGAACATGTGGTGCAATATGTGTTATATGGGCCCATATATATAACATGATTTCCTTGAGTTTTGACATTACTTGTTTCCTTGATTCCAATCAAGTTTGTATGGAGTGAAGTCTGAACTAACGGGTCATTTTCCAGTCCTATACTTAGCTGAGATGAAATAGCTTGTGTAATTGAGCCCCCGACACTTAGTTCATCTAAAACATGAATAACCCTTCTCCAGTGTTGAAGAATTTCCTTGGTACAGCTGACGCAGAAGTAAGGTCACTTATTTCCTTTTAATCTGAAGTGGCTTGATTCTATGTGCTTAAATTTGTTTATGGCTTCTTTTGTGATTGATTACTGGTTTTGGTTATTGTTCAGGGAAGAAATAAAGATTCGTTATCCCAGTTCTTTGGAGCGGATTTAGCTTCATGTCCTTTTGAACAAGGTCTAGTTCCAAACTTATCATCCTTTGTTGCAACTACATTGATTCAAATTTTGTTCAAGATATTTGTTTAATTGAGTTAGGTTGATGGTTCCTTGGATAAGTTTTTTCTTTTTTTTGGGGGGGGTAAATAGATTTTGATTGATTGGAGTCTGACAGGTTCCCTTATCGTATTGAAAAAGATTTAGATACTGATGCACACTTGTTTGAACTTGCATTGGCTTTAGTTCTGGAAACTGATTTAGATACTGATGCACACTTGTTTGATCTTGCATTGGCTTTAGTTCTGGAAACTGAAGAGACAAGGTTTTTAATTTCTAGAAGCACTTACATTTTGGAGAAACTACATGTTTATTCTATTTCTGCTGTGCTTTTCTACTTTGCAGTCACAGATGTTAAAATGTTCAATCAATTGCAAGAAGAAAATGGGAGTCAGCCAGATGCTGTAAAGAAGAGATTCATATAATCTACCTTGAAGAAAAATGTAGCGGCTTGTGACAAAAGTCTGAAGGCTGGCAATAAGTGAGACTATCATGGACAAGATGATAATGCCACAAACTCCAAGTCAAGGATCAGTTGGTCAGATGCGACCTGCGATTTCTCATAGAACCACCAGTTTCAGGCAAGCGGAGCTCATCTGGGGCAATGGTGCTTTAGATGTTTACTATACAATTATATTTACTAAAGGAAATGACTAATAGCATCTCTATGTTCATATCCTTATTACAATTTCACTTTAATGTCAGATTACATTTCCAAATTCACAAGCTTAGTTGCTGTTTCAAATAATGAAATCTTTTCTTGACAACGTCTTGGTGAATCAACTTAAGATTAGATAAACTTCTTGTAGAATGATTAATTAAAAAAAATATTCAAACTTTGCTCAATTTTGTAATTATAATTCGAACTTTAAAAAGTGACAATAAAATGTTCAATTTTTTAATTTTTTAATTTTAACCTGAATTTTAAAAATTGACAATAAAATGTTCAAATTGTTGTTTTTTTTAATTATATTCCGAACTTCAAAAAATGACAATTAAATTTTTTAAACTTTTAATTTTTTTTAATTCTAACCCGAAGTTAATGTCTATGTTAAGTTTACTGATGTGGCTTGTCACGTATTCTAAAAATTTTAACTATTATTACACTTCAGTCAAAATTAACAGAATAGATTAATGAAACGGTGTCGTTGATAAAAATGGAATCCTTAAATTAGTTTACGCAAGCTCAGTCTTTTATTATCTGTTTGTTCTCTTGACACCTTCAACCATTTATTTTCTGTTTATTCTTTCGACGCCTCAAACTACTCTCGAATCGCAACATGTTGTACCAACAGGTTCTTCGTTTTCAGTTCATTATTTCGATGCCCTCGACGTGACGATGTTGAATAGGGAGTCTCACCTATTTGAATTTAAATTAGATAAGAGTGTTGAATAAGAAATAATGTCTTATTATTACTAATGTCACAATTAAAAAAAAGAATATTAAAAATTAATTATCCGTTGGAAACTTTGACAAATTTCTTAATTCGTCAGATTTCACAAACTAATTTAAATTGATTTAACCCCCAAGATTCAATAAGCTTTAAATCCAAAAATAAAATTTAGTCTCAATTCTTAAATCACAAAATCTAAAAATTCCATTGGAAATCCACTTCCAATGGATTTTAATAGAGAAATAGAAGATTTTATTGTAGACTTGTCATAAAACTCCATCGAAGTTTTTAAATTATATGAAATTGTTGGTGAAATTTATGAAACTATAAAGAAGGTTGGTGTCTTTAATTGAAAAAAAAAAAAGAATACTTTTAGAGAGTAATGAAAATTTAGAGTCACATTCAAAATTCATATGCAAATTTATAATTTTGTCAATTAGGATTTGGGCATCTTTAATTTGGCAATTGGTGTTTAATAAGATTGGGGTTTAAATCAGTTCGGTGTTTGGATAATTTAAGATTGACAAATTAAGCTTTTGTCATAAATATTGGATATTGTTAGGGATTTGCAGTTATACAAATTAAAAATTGATCATAACTCGCTAATAGAATGACTATTTAGCATTAATTTAATAGGTTTTATATAAGTCACCCATCACAGTAATAATAAGGGTCTTATTGCTTAATTAATAATTTTGTTTAATTTAGATCATGAATATACTATTGTGAAATATAATAAATATGACAATTAATTAATGATTTATTTTTTAAAAAAATTATAATGCTCTTGACGATTAAAAAAAAGGTCATTTCAAACCTAGTACTTATACTAAATTTTAATACAAACCCTAAACTTTAATAGTAGTATTTAATGTCAAATTGGTATAATTCCAAACTATTGTTAAGGTTCTACCACTTTGAATTGAAGTGAACACCCCGAGGTCTCGTTTTATAACATCCCATCACCGATGGGAAGGGTAAAATAGTAAATTGGGACGAGTTATGAGCGTATAAACTCATCTTGGCATGAGCATGCATGTTATGGCCTCTATATATATATATGAATGGCAATTTTTGTATATGCACATAACTGTACATGCATTCATGACATTTTCCGGCATATGTGTTTATAATTGTGTTTTTTGTGAAAGATATGATTTTGTGCTTAAAAATTTAATTGGAGTGAATTTTTGTGCGTTTTACATTTTTAGAAAATTTTAGAAATTTTCTGGAAAT
>JANSVA010000005.1:13336471-13384324 GCA_025504915.1 Erythroxylum reticulatum | reverse complement strand
TTATTTACATGTATGTGATGCCATGTGGAGTTCTGTAGTGATCGCACGTAGCACTCCCTTATCTTAGGCTATCTATCAGAATGACCTACGGGCATCCCGGTGCATACCCTAGGGTAATGGGGTGTTACACGTTTTATGACCAGCAATTAAGGAATTAGAATAAAAATTAGGAATAGGAATGAAAAGTGGGGATTCATATATAAATAAAATTACTAATTATGCGTGTATGGTATGCAAAGCACTAAAAATGTGATTATAAAAGTTAATAATTATAATAGTGTTTTATATCAAATATTGAGAATGTGAATAACAATTTTTTACTTATGTTTGGTGATTACGTGATTGATTGATTTTGTAAATAATTAATTAAAATATTTTATATTGATTTTGTAAACTATTTGTATATATTTTTAAAACTAGGTAATTGATTTTTTTAATTAAAATTGTAGATAAGATATGAAGAAGATTATAGACTGGTATCCCTATCTATGATTCTTTGGAATATACCTATATAGTAGTTATTGTTAAAAGAGTTAATTATTTGTGCATGAAAAATTTTCACATACATTAAAAAAAATTGTTTAAACACAAATAACTGGATGATGAAAGAAAGATTATTGATAAAAATATTTTGATAAAGATAAGTAATGCATGGTGACAAAAGAAAAATATAAGAACGTATAACAATTGGAACAAATTGAAATGTATAAATATAACTAGTTTGATTCACATATAAATACTCATTCATCTTCTTGTTTTAAGCATCTAAGAAACAAATTCAAGTATCTAAGAATAGAATTTGTGAAGGTCCAATCTTATAGGTTTTAAGTTACAAATTTTAATCTATAACTTAAAGTTAGTTAGCTAATATATATTTGTATTATAACTTCTATTCTTACTGATAATAATATTTGATTTATGCTATTCATTTTATTCTTTATTAAGTTGTGATCCTTTTCTATCCTCCTAATTATTTTAATTAGTATTGGAGCTTAATTAATGCTCGTATATCTACTTATCATTCACTATATGATTCCCATAATAATTAGATTCTTCACATCAAAAAATAAATCATATATTATCAACCATTTAAAGGAATTGCGTATTGCTTACGTTGTAATTATTGTTTGCATAATATAGTGTAAGATATTTCTCTTAGCTTAATATAGTATAAGATAAAAGTAATGCCAATTGAATTGACAATTAAAATTTTAATAAGAATACTTTTCATTGTAGAAACTACAGATAAAAAATATCGTTATAAGGAATAATCGACTTATAGATATTAGCATAAGATCGTAGCTAATTGAAAATAAATGTTGTTGCAAAGTTTCATCTAACTTTAGTTAACGAAATTTTGTCAAGCCTAAAGGATCAGAGACAATAAGATAAAAAGAGCTTTAAGCAACAACAAACTTGTCACATTTTTAAAATGTGTTACTAATCAACGACTTTTAAAGTATTGCCTTTAATAATATTAACAAGCAACAAGAATAATAAATTTTTGTAATATATTAAAAAAGGTAACAAAATCAAAAAATGGTTACATTAAAATCCTATATATACAGTAACAACTCTAAGTAACAATCAGAGTGTTACTTAAATAAAAGTAATTAAACTAATAAATTAATTAAATTAATTATTAACTAAATTCCTAATTTTACTCCATCTCTCCCCTAAAACACCTAATCTCCTTAACAAAACCCTAATGTTATCCCTCGTTATTGCCATTAACTTTATCATTAACAGCCTCCCTCTTTACTGTCATTCTCTGGTTCTTTGGTTTTCTTCTTGTCCTCTTGATTATTTTAGTATGTATTTACAATAAATTTATTGTCTTTTATCATAATTGTTTATTAAAACTAATTCTTTTACCTTCTATTGTTTATAAGTTATTGCTTTTTTTATTTATGGCATTTTAGTTATTTATTAGATCACAAAAGTTCTAGTTGATTAATATTCCCCTATACTCATTCCCTTTGATGATTATTGTAATTGATTTCTTTTAATGTTTAACTAGTTCTTTATTTCTATTTGATTGAAAGTCAATTTGATGTGTTCATAAAGACGACTATTGTTGGAGAAAATTGTTAGACAAGCTCACAAAAAGTTGAAGGTGTGCAATTAAATTTATTATTTATAAGTGCACTTATTATTAGTTAATTTGCCTTACATCATACAAGTTATAGCCAGAGCATGTTGTTGTTGACTTCTATTTCTGTAAAGCATGAGTTTTGACCCAAAACTTCATTAAGTCGCTTTAGAGGAAACCTTTACTTAGGTGGTCAATTAAAGCACTAAAGATCCCTTAACTTTCTTAGTAAGGGAGTTAAAAATAGATAACTATTCTAGGGCTTAAAACATTGGGTATGAAGTTATTACTATTTTGGATAGATGACCTTGCATCTTTATATTAGGCTATTGATAAACATTTTTAATGCCTCATCCCTACAATTAGAGAAATTGATCATGCCATTTTATGTGTAATTTATTATCCATGAGACTTGTAGTTCTTCTTATGCAGATACATTTTCTTTTTTAGGTATACAACTACGTTTTAGAGGTTTACTTGGACTGTATTTTTTTGCTTGGGTAAATGAATAAGTAATTTAGTATGGTAAGCCATATTTTCTTAGGTAAGCCTCATTTTTATGAACTTAGTTTATTTACAATTATACATCTTTTGAGTCATCTCTATTTCCTTTCCTCATATATGCTTTTGCATAGATCCAAATGTTAATGCACTGTACCTTAATGGTCTTACCTTCTTCCTCATATGTGGTTAATTTCTAGATATTGATTCCACCTTCTCTTTAAAACTTTTATGTCTTTTATATGCTTGTGTATACACCATTTACTTGAATGGGGATTTGTCATAATATCTTCTCATAAATAGATCAATCTTGAATAAAATTAATTCACTTTGATCATTCCTACTACACTATTGATAAAGGATGACTAAGTCGATTGTTGCATGTTAGCTTGTTAGTGTTGCTAGTTAGAAATTCAAGCCTATGACATAGGTATGGCCGTGTAATGAATTCTTATGACTTACAAGTGGGCCTATAGGAAATTTTTGAAGGACAAGTGCATCTTTTTATCATCCTTACCTTTTGTATTAAAATGCATGAAATGTAGCTAAAGTCATAATTTTTTACTTATGAAAATATATTTTAATTGGGCAGAAAGATCAAATTATTCCTTTTAGTTTAACTAATAAATTCAATATATTTCATAATGTTTTGAGCGTGAATTCTTATCCTAACATTTGACTTCATATGTCATACCATGAAAAATTAATGATTTCATTAATAATATATCTAAGTAAGGGTTAAATTATTGGAAACTGTAGTTTTATGGATCATCTAAATGGGTTAGAATGTTAAAGGCCATTATTTATTTAATAATTAACATCAAGGATTTATCTAATCCTTTTTGCAAATGCATATATTATTTTGCATATAGTTTAAGGGTTCTTCATTACGTTCCTTATCTTTCACTAATTTGAATGCTTTTGCAAAAATTTAGTCATTTTTAAGTAGAGTGAGGACTTTTTTTTTTCAAAATTTTAAACTCCTATTTTGTTTGGTTAAAGTATATCATAATGCTTAAGGTTAATGTTTAAAACTAATATAAAGAAAGGGCAATGCCTTCTGATAGTTAATTTACACCTAAAAAATCCTTAGTTACTCTTTATATTACATAAGGTGCTTACATTCCCTAAAAGGAAAGTGAAAATAAGTATCTTATTTTGCTCTTTATATTACCTAAGGTGCTTACATTCCTAAGGAAAGTGAAAAGAAGCATCTTATAAGCTAAGTGAGTTACTGTAATAGCCAAGTTGGGCTTAAATGTTAAACTTGTTAAGCTTGAGTGCTCTATTTCTTAATACTTAATTGCAAGTTGATCTAGATAGAATGATGCTCACTATTGTTTGTATTACATTACTTTGATGGGACTTAAAGGTATCTTATACGCAAAACTTATTCTGATTGGTCTTATATTATGTGTTGTTTCCCTTCTTTGTTTATTCACTACCTAAGCATTTAATCTTCGAGGATGAAATTATGGCAATACAATAGAACAAAGACGATAATGATCAATAGTTATATGTTTAACATTTCATCAAGTCTTTATATTGTATGATAACCATTTGTTAAGATGAATAAGATCTCCTGGTGATCTTACTTTTTGTTTCTAGTAAAATAAACTTTGGTTAAATTTGTTATTCATATGAAGGCCTAATGATATGTTAGAACTAATGAAGCAAATGATAAATCAATAGCTACCTATCACCATCCTTCTGCCACCAAATCTTAGGTACAAATAATGAATTTTGCTAATTTAATCAACTCTAGAGATACAATCTATCCTTCATAAGGGGCTAAAATAAGCTTTAACTAACAATTAACTAGTCCAAATAGCATTCAATTTAAAATGTTGTATACTAGCTATGGTTTTGTACAGTCTAAATTGATTTGATCATTTTGTCATTTAAGTTATGTTTTTTTTATTTACATGAATCATTTCTAAAGCACTATTTAACAATATAGAAGTTAAACAGTTCTTTATTTGTATATATAGAATACCATTCATAATGTCGACTGTCTATCATCTCATGTGAAACCTCCATTCTATACATATTTGAGTTCTTCAAATCAAAATTTATTAGTTTGTGACTTCACATACATCTGGTAAATAGAATCATAGAAGAATTACAATTATTTGTAATTTTATAGTTTATCTTTAAATAGAAGCAAATTGTCTTATAAAAGAACTACAACCACAGTGTACTATTAAATTAATTATTTCATTATATATATACATATATGAATTATATCAAACTGTATCAACTTATTTATGAATACAGTCGTTTTACAACAATTATAATATATATTTTTAGGAATGCGATGATAAAGAGTAAATAAAGAGGTACTTTGTGAAGGATTTTGGAATAGCCATATATATTTGTTTTGTTTTGTATTTTGGTTGATGCACTTATAATTCATATAGATTAGAAGAAGTTAATATATGTGCATTTAAGTAATAAATTTTGCCTACTGTGTTTTGAATATGTTAAAGGTTGAATTCTAGTAATCCATATAGACTATATCATAACATATATAAATGCAATTTTTGGCCATTTACATTCAGTAATATGTATTTTAAGGTATACATTAATGTATGTATAGCTTTAATACTATATATTGTTATCTTAATGAATATTAATGGATTGTATGGTTATTGCCTACCCAGTGCCAAGGGTTTGTCTTTATATTAACAAGTACATTGGATATTGCTGCCTAAACAAAATCAATTTATTGCCTTATAAATACTCAAAATGTTGCTATTGTTTAAAATTATTTTGTTGCCACGGTCAAAACTTGAAGCAACATTATTCATTTCATTACCTAATCAATAAATTTTTGTTGTCTTATACTTATAGGAGTGCCACTTTATTTAACAATAAGAATTATGATGTCTTAATAAAAATGCAAAGATAATTACATTTCTAATTATGCTTTTGCTAATTACCTAATGCCTTTCTATTGTAGTGATAATAACAAAAAGAGATATGAGATTATCCCATAAAGTTGTACCAAGTTAAGTCACTTCTTAACACAATTTTTTAATATATTCTTTAAATGTTAAAATTTGTAACCGACCACGATAATAATTTAGTTATTATATTCTTTTATCTCACATTGTTAGGCTATATAATAGGATTACAAAACTGAGATTAAGGACTTAGAGAGGCAAGTTAATTGGTTGGTGAGACTGGTTATAATATTGAGAATATTCAAATGTTTTTTTTAGAATTTAAATGAAAGTTGAAGATTTTATCAATTTTATTTTTAAATATAATAATTTTTAATCCCACTAAATGTAAGGTATAATTTGAATTTTTGTGATATTCTTTAAATGACCATTTTACTGTAGTTTATTTCGTTACATGTGGTTTATTTCCTTATATGTGATTCAACTGCATGATTGAACAAAGGCAAGACAACCTATCCGAGAGTTTCATGGCATTTGAATGTCTTTCCAAGCTCCACATGGAACGTATCATAGTCTTGGGTGAAAACGATGACGAACATTTGATTATTGGATTGCTGTTAGAAGTGAATGTCCTATTTCTTCTGCTACGACACCTTTTCGCAAAAGAGGAGGGTGAAGATGGTTAATGAAGTTGTCAATATGTTAGCCTCTGAAACTCAAAAACACATTGTACTTCTATTGGTTAGATGTTTGGAAGTGTAGAAGATGAAGATGAAGCGAAGAGAAAGACTGGAGAACCCATACATAATCATAAACATGTTCCTGAATCAATGTCTCAATCAAAGGGGAGACCTTGTTGACCTTAAAGCTTCTTTTTTGTTGACTTCGTTTCCTAGAATGCCACTAGCCAGGCCTCACCTGCCACACGCTTGTTGGCTAACTATTTTTACTAAATTCTTGTAAGGAATTAGTTAATGGACCACAAAGAAAGCACATTGATAATTTTTAATTAATATAGCTACATGATATTGTTATTATATGTCTACTTTAATTTATGTGGTTTATAATTAACAAAATCGTACTTAATTTAGTGAAAACTTAAATGGGATAAAATCTTCTGTCCTCTCTACTTGTCCCAATTCTGTTCCACTTTATCTCAACTATTCATTTATGTGGACCATCCATTTATGTAGGTTCATCATAAATAGATAGTTGAGATGAAGTAGAGCAAAGTTAGAATAGGGTAAAAGAGATAGAGGATCTGAGGGAACTTAAATGTGAGTTTAACATCATGATAAAATTTCAGATGTTATTCTTATATTTCCTACCAAAAATTATAATATTGATAAAAAAAACCACTGGTTTGTTTATAAGACTTATTAGAGGAGAGAGAGAACTTTTTTCTTGGTTTTCGTAATTTAATGTTGGGAGTCATTTTTAGTCAATCTCTTAAATGAAAATTGTTTGATTCTATTTTTGTTTTTTTATTGAGGTTTGTAGTTTTTGTTTTCCTTTCAAACAAAAACAAAAACATGTTTAGTTATAAATCTAATGTAGTTGTATTTGTATTATTGATGACAATTATATATTAGATAAAATTTAAAGATATATTATTTGTAATTAATTAAATTTATTTAAATCCTTTTATAATATTTTATTAAAATAAATAATTTTAATATTTTAATTTATTTTAAATACATTTTAATTATAAATCAAATTTTATTTGAAATACACATATTTTAAAGATATTTTATATTTATTAATAGTTATTATATTAAATTAATTTTATTTAATTTAATTACAGAATTAAATAAATTATTATATTATATTATATTATTCATAATTTTTATTAATAATAAAATTTATTTATTTAAATATACAATATTAAATTAAATTATTCACAATTCTTATTAATAATTATATTTAATTAATAATAAATTAGATTATAAAAATAAAACAACTTTTTATGATTTTCATAAATTTAAAAACTGGAACAAACAATTATTTTTACCAAATTTGAAAATAAAAACAACAAATTGAAAAAATAAATACAAACGTGAAGTAAGTCTTAAAATTTATCGTATGGTCCTTGTTGAACAGGGATCCGTGGCGCAATGGTAGCGCGTCTGACTCCAGATCAGAAGGTTGCGTGTTCGATTCACGTCGGGTTCAAATCCCTCAAATAATACTCTGTCCTTTTTTTCCTTACCTTGCGTTCATGTTTTCCTATTCATCCTACATGCTGTTACGAAGCGCATTAACACAGAACCAGTGTTATCCATGCACAACTTCCCCGCTCCTAATTTTCAAAAGTCCCATTTTGACATTTAAGCATTCATCACCAGAGTTCACCAAACAGTCACGTTTACAAGGAAATGATAAAGAACATTAGCAAGTAGCGGAAAGTAGAAACAAAAAACATGCAGGACATATGAGTCGTCCGAATTCAGTTTAGAATGAATTCTGAGAATCAACGTCATATACATCATGCATCGCTGGCTTGCCACAAGATTTCAAAGATTTTACTTTAAGCATTCATCACCAGATTTATACCATGTTGTACAGGGGGATGAATACGTCAACACATTAACATAATCACGTATCACCCATTTGTGGTGTCATCTTCTTCAGGCTTCACAAAGAACTCAATATAAGCAATTCTACAGGGTTGCTGGTAGCCAGCTGAATCAATATGTGAGTGTGATGGTCTTGCAACTGAAACCAGATGTTGAACTTTCAACATGCCACCTCTCCCAATGCTCAACTTGCTACCTCTATTGTCTTTAATCACACTGCTGGGAATGTTGGAAGTTGTAGCTCGAAGGAACTTGTACTTATACCTATGCATAGAAGTTAGAGTCATACACCGGTCGAGGAGCTGTCCAATGATTTCATACAACAGTTTTGAGAAAAGACCTGTAAGAGACTTGCTGATCACAGTGAAATGCAGTTAACAAGTCGGTGTTGGCATAATACAAGAAGTCTATCTACAAAAAGCAAAAGTTTTAGAAAATGTGAATATAATTCAGCCTTCACACCAAGTAATTGTTCATACAAATTACACCTGCAAGTCTCCATGGCCTTCTCCCCTGAAAGTAACAGAAGGGGGTACTGGTTTTAGAATGATCTGGATGCTGGATCCTGGCCATTCGAGATCATCAATAGCTTCTTTCAGTGCTGCAGACTATGTTGTGGAATACCATAACATTAGACTACAAATTGAGAAAAGGAGCTGGTTATGAAACATAAGTTTGTAAAATAAAGCAAAACTTTTAGGATCGAGATGTTTTTTTTGATAGCATGAAATACAAAGCATATTACTTGGTGTTTTGAAGAAGTACGAACATTTCTTGAAAAAAAAAAACATTTCCGAAATAACTGTGCCCTTGCAATTTTTTCCTTAAATCTCATTTCATGAACAAAATGGTCTAGACAAGAACAACAGATTCTCATTTTCCCAAAAAAAAAAAAAAAAAAGAACAGACTCTCAGAAACGTTAGATTCACATCAATGCATCATACAATAATCAAATGAAATGTCAACTAGTTAACACAGGTTCTATTTGTCATCAGTTGAGCCCAAAATGCATTGGCATCAACGCAATAGGTTGACATCCTGCACAAGGAATTCTAAAGAATTTTCGCATTTCTCTCGTAAAAGACCAAACTAGTGCTAGTCCTTGAAGTAATAGGATAAGGAATGAGTATACTTTGACGGTAAAACTGCGAGGTTTGGTTCCAGCAGGTTCAAAATTGTAGTCCCATGAAACAGTTTCGGGGATTCTTGTCCTGATTTCAGCATAAATACAGGAATCCACTGAATCAACAGACCTGAAGGACCATGGAAATTAGGTCGACCAAAATAAACGGATACAATATTCGCAATACAAGCAACTAATTTTGGTCAGGATAACTTGTTCAAGTGGTATTTAAGCACCATCTAAACTGAAGATAAAGACCCTTTTACATTGGGAATTGACTTTAAGGTATGTATGTATCTGTGCGTGTGTGTGTATATATATATATAAATAGTTTACGAAATCACCAAGTCTGAGTGCAGAAAGTAAATATGTACTTGAGAAGAAGCTGCATATCAGGTCCGGGATATGTGATCTCGATGACGGTGGGGTGGCCCGGAACAGAAAACGTGTTCAGGCAATCAACCAAAAGGCCCAAGCTCACTCCAAAACGAGGTCGCACTTCTGCATTATACTCGTATTTGATGAAGAGCTTAATCAAATTCCAATCAACCATTAATTAGTAGAATACTTCTTTATAATTTTAGAAAATTAAAAAGTAACTAATTAGCTGTGTTCTGGTGGTGATGTGACGGTATGGTATGTAAGACTAGTAGTAGCACCTACCTCCTTCTGAAGATAAACTTTAGCTTGGAGGCAGCCGGTTTCCTCCACAATCAAAACCACACCGTGTTCCGATAACTCTAGTACGGCATCCTGTCATATAAAACAAAGCTAGCAAATTACTATAAAAAAAGAAATGGTGAAGGTTGGGAAGAAGAATCTTACCTGGTGGCGCTTCCAGCGGACGGCCGAGAGAGCGTCGACCATGCCTTGGACGTTATCCACCTGGAACACCAGATCGGCAGCCGGTGAACTCATTTTTCCCCCTTAGTCTTTTCTGTTTTCTTAAAAAGGGCAAATCTTCTTTAGCTTCCCGCCATCTTCTTAAAATATAGAGCAAGATGTTTTTCACTAAAATGAATTTCTGGGTAATAGTTATTTATAAAAGCCCGACGAGGGAAATACTATATACATGTTTTTAAGCTCAAGTTTTCTATACAGCACTCAATTCTTATCCTTACTTTACTATTATACCCCTACTCTTATAGCGATTTTATAATTTTGACATCTCGAGTCATCCTCGTGTGATCCATTTTTTTAATTGAAAGCCAGCGCTAGAATTGTGAATTCTATTCGTGAAAAATGAAAAATCATGGTTGAAGAAGCTTTACTTGTAAGGGGTTAAAGGACAAAGCTGTAATTTCAAAATAATCCTCCAATCTCTGAATTTGAACTTTCCTTTTTTTTCTTCCCCAAATTTTCCGCGACCGTACATTCCTCACTCTCTCTTCCCTACTTTTTCTGGACCGCCCCAATCTCTAGGGTTTTACCGATTTGCTTCTCTTCCAAAACCCTAAATCTTGTTGTTTCCTTTGTTTCTAATTTTATTCTTAATCGCTTCATATACGAATTAATTCCATCTTCTGCACTGGATTGCGTTGAAATGGATGGGCCTGTTGGCAAGGGCAGTGGTGCCAATGCCTCCGGCGGCGAAGCATCCACAGCCGGGGGTTCAGCTCCGGTGCCGATGTCGAATCAGGCGAATGTGCCGCCGCCCTTCTTGAGCAAGACTTACGACATGGTGGACGACCCGGCGACCGACCTGATCGTATCGTGGAGTCCCACCAATAACAGCTTCGTAGTGTGGAATCCGCCGGAGTTTGCACGTGACTTATTGCCCAAGTACTTCAAACACAATAACTTCTCCAGCTTCGTTAGGCAACTTAATACCTATGTAATTGCCGCTTGCTTCTCTTTTGCTCGTTGTTTTCATTTCAGTTTTGTACCGTTTTACTATTTAAATTCCTCACAAGCTGACGGTTGATTTGCTTATTGGATAAGGTTAGTTGTTTGAGTGTGTTGATGGTAATTTGTAGACTAGTGCGTTAGAGACAAGGGTAGAGAATTAGTTTCCGTAGTGGAATTTACGCTTTTGATGTGCCTAAATATCTTCTTTGGTATTTTGTACTATTGATAGAACTAGATGTTTCTTTAGTTGGAACACATTGTTTGCGGTATGCAAAAGCAATATTGTAGAGGCAGCTTTCGATATTTGTACAGTGTTGATGTTAGAGAATATCTTGAGCTATATACTATGTTTATGTTTACGCGTTTCCGTATCTCTTACTTATGCTTTAAGGATGGAAACATGGAATTCTGTCGTCCATCTTTGTGTAGAATCTTCCTTCCTTGTGCCCCCCATAGTTGGTTGAATGTTGGCCTGCGTGTCACCGTGCTTACTGATTGTTGATATAGATTTTATTTAATTAGTTGACTGTTAGCATTTGTTCACATATAGAGCATGTTTTCACTTTGGTCAACGTCAAGAATACAGAGAGCTACATTTTATTTTATTATGAAAATTTGGGTCCTGAGGTAGATTATAGTCTTAGGCAGGAAGCTTGGAGTGATAGCTAAGCACTTCAGTAAATATTATTCAGTGTAAAATCATAGCTACACTTGAAAGAGGAGAAAAAATTTGGTGGATTTATATACTGCTTTGTTTGTAATAGCATTGCCATGAATTTTTTTATTGTCCACCAAAAAAGCAAATAAATCTTATGAATTGAAATAGTATGTTCTGAACCTTCAGTTATCAGAAAGCATTTAATCAGATGGTAAAACTTGATTCTAGCTTTAAAATAGGTTGGGAAGAGCATGTGGGTTTTCTTTGACTTTTCATTTCAAGGAACAGTGATTGCGTCATCGAAATTGAATTCCTGTAATTAATAAATCGAGTTTATTTTTTAGGCATGCTAGTTATTAACAACTTTATTCTAGTAAATGGAACCAATGCTGGGATGGCTTGTGATGGAAATTATGGAGGATTGCCCTGAAACCTAGGGATTTGAGGTTAAGCATGAGAAGAATGGAGGCCATGCTTTGTTATTTTAGATACTGGTGGTATAGAAGTAGGTACAACAATGATGTGGAGGTTCCTTAAAATGATAGTTTTCATGCTTTTTGCAACTGTAGATGATGAAATTGGTCACATCTTAAGAGTTAGAAGGATGAGTTTTCTAAGGCATTAGAATGTTTGTAATAAGGTGGTTGTAGCTTGTAAATTCATTCTTGCACCTGTAAATGCTATTTAGGGGTTGGACTCGGTGAGATTGATATTCCCCCAACATGCATAAACTAGCTGTTATTCCACTTGAGGCTTTCTTGAGATGGTGTTGTTATGCTCAAAACATGCCAAATCACTTAGAAAGAGTGAGAACATACTGTAGAATTGGAAGTAAAGAGGTAATAAAAGCAAAACGGTGTGGATGGGGTAGAGGTGAAAAAATGAAACTTATCTGGAAAACATGGTGAATTTTCTGTAAAGGGTATGGGCTATTACAGGGCTTGCTTATGGATACAATAGAGTGACCTTTTCTCCCTCGTTAAACAAGAGTTATGAAGGAAAGGAGCAGGGCCAAAGCCATTGGGAAGGTGCTCACGAGTTCCAACTCTTTGGAATTATGATTCAGGTATTTTGGTCATCTGATTTGTTCGTATATGATAAAGCGACTGTCAATGTACCATGTAATACCACTATTTCTGAAGATTTAGCTCCCTTTTGTTGAAAGGGAACAAGTACATTCTATAACTACCCATAACTGGTTTGACCATGACTCTTAGTTAAGTTGAGCGGAGTATATCAAAGTCAGGGTGAATGAGTAGTTGTACAATTTGTTCCATATATCCTGAAACTGAGGAACATGTCTCTTTTTATTTTTCCTTCTTAACCCTTGGATTTCTTCAAGTTTAAAGTTCTGATATCAATTCTTCTGGCATTTTCTCAGCAACCAAATGGAGCAGAATTGGAAAATGATAAGAAATCATGGCTTAGGTTGATCACAACCTGATCACAAGGTTAATTAGTGATTTGATTTTTTGAATTTTAGTCCATTGTAGCTTAGACCTAATTGGACTCAGAAGCATTTACAAATTACTGGCTAGAGAGGGTAGCACATGTCCTCCTACTGCAGTTTGTAAAAGTTTTGCAAGAGTAAACTTGTCTATCTCTTTGATGCTGTTTGTTTTAAGTTATGCTCGATTGATGCATGCATCATTTTGTTTAGATTAGGGAGGACTTCAATGTCCTGTTGACCTTCTCTGTAAAGTGATTCTGGACATTAATCCTCGCTAGGTGAAATAGGTATTGAAATTCTATAAAGGCTGGAGAACCCACGTTTCTGTATTCATTTAAATTATTGCTGGTTTGCCATATAAAATGCATTTGGATTGGTGCCATTCAATTGTAACTTGCTTATGATAGACATTGTCTAAATCTGATACTTCAGTTTGCAACTTTTTCCCTGAATGGTTGCTTATCTGTTTTTTTTTTTCATTTTTTGGAATTATTGACTTGAGTTTTTTTTCCCTGTAACCACAAAAAATATGAACATCAGTTGTCAGGGCTGTTAATGGCTGAAGTTACAAGGAAACATTCAGCAGAACCAATTGTTTATTATTTATGCATTTCCAGAAAATTTTCTGGATGCTTGAGAGTTGTAAAACAAAATCTGTACATGGAAAAGAAATGAGTGATGAAATAGGAGAGAGAATGGATCATTATATCATAATTACAAGTAATATTTTCCATATCCACTTGGTTTGGTTGCCATCAGTCTTTAATGCTTTTCTTCTGATGCCAACTTAATGATGCTAAAGTGTCTACCGTACTTTCTATGCAGTTCTGATGTTAATTCCAAGATTATCAAGTTTGTATATCATTTTCTTGTTGCAAAACATGTTTTCTTGCATATTTGAGGGAGAACCACTGAACAGGATTCCTGAACTGGATAGTGGTTGAAATTTCAAAACGTTGTAGAAAGAAATCCACTATTGAATGCTTGCTTCTGTTCTTGCTACTTAATTTTCAATCCACGGGCACCCTATAGATGTAAGTCTTCACAGACTAGTATTACAAGAACATTTCTTGCTTCTGACTCTTCAGATACTGGCATTACAAGAACCATTTCTTGTTTCTGACTTTTCAGATATTAGTATTATAAGAACCATTTCTTGTTTCTGATTATGTGTGTCTAAATAACCTAAGGTTGTGCTTTTGTTCCATAATTGAGTTTTAGTTTTTCTTCAGCTTGTAATCACATTGATGTCGTATGCAAAGAATACAAAGTCACCAGAGCACTTACCTGGATGCAGAGGTGAGCTGATAGAATGCCTCAGCAGCTTTTAGACTCTTAGGCAAGTCACCCTTGGTGAGGCTCTTGCCTTGGTGCACCTTGACAGTGCCTTCTTTTGGAGAAAAGCTCCCTAGGTCCATTGAAGATTTGCCAAATTCATGCTTAGGCTAAGTATTAAAGGGTTCCTAACAAATTTAAATTCTAGGGACTAAGAATCACTCTTCAGAAAAAAAAATCACCCCTTTGATGATTTATGTTAAGGCATGATAATCTATGTGGTTAACATCATGTTTGATGAATGTTTCTTATATCAATAACTGTTGATTATTCAACATTATTTTTTCTATTTACTTTCTCCAGTGGGTAATCTTTTTTAGTGGCATATTTTGTCTTAATTAATTGTGATATTTCCTCTCTTCCCCACAACTTTTTATGGATGTTTCATGTATTAAACAGGGTTTCCGAAAGGTTGATCCAGACCGCTGGGAATTTGCCAATGAGGGTTTTTTAAGGGGTCAAAAACACTTACTTAAGAGCATAAGTCGTCGGAAGCCCGCCCATGGTCATGGCCATCAACTGCCACAACACTTACATGGGCAGAGCTCATCGGTGGGGGCCTGTGTTGAGGTTGGAAAATTTGGTTTGGAGGAAGAAGTTGAGAGACTTAAACGAGACAAGAATGTTCTAATGCAGGAACTTGTTCGGTTGAGGCAGCAGCAACAGACTACTGATACTCAGTTGCAAGCTATGGTGCAGCGACTTCAAGGGATGGAACAGCGGCAGCAACAAATGATGTCATTTTTAGCTAAGGCTATGCAAAGCCCTGGCTTCTTGGCTCAGTTTGTACAGCAGCAAAATGAAAGCAATAGGCGCATTACAGAAGCCAACAAGAAAAGGAGGCTCAAACAGGATGGTGTTTCTGAGAGTGAGATATCTGGTGCTTCTGATGGACAAATTGTCAAGTATCAGCCTCTGATGAATGAGGCAGCTAAAAACATGCTCAGGCAGATTATGAAAATGAACACTTCTTCCAGGTTGGAATCGTATAATAATAATCTTGATGGTTTTATCATGGGCAATGGCTCGTCTTCATCTAATGCTATGGACACTGGTAGCTCTTCAATCCGTACATCTGGAGTGACTCTTCAAGAGGTTCCACCTATTTCAAAGCCATTGAATTATGTAAATGCAGATTCAGGGATGTCAGGTCATGACCCTGCACCTGCCATGACTGAAATAAAGTCTTCCAGCATTGCTAATTCTGAAAAGGTCTTAGATTCCCGATTTCCTGATGTTAGCATGCTGGTAGGAGCACAAGATTCACCGTCCATTTCTGTTCCCCAGGAAGATGTAATAATTCCTCAGCTTTCTCAGGTATCAGAAATGATTCCAGATACTTGTACTGAGCTTCCTGGCGAAGATTTCATGGAGCCTGAAGCTGGTTTTATGGATCCATCTCTGGGAGTGAATGGGACAATACCCTTAGATATTGATAGCATTCCCCCTGATCCTGATATTGATGCATTGCTTGATGATTCTGGCTTCTGGAATGATCTTCTTGTTCAAAGCCCAGTACCGGAGGATATTGAATCAAGCTCCATGGATGGTAGACCTATGGGAAGTGATGTGCAGCAAATGGAAAATGGGTGGGACAAAGGTCAGCATATGGATCAGCTTACAGAACAAATGGAGTTTCTATCCTCTGAAACCAAGAAACTTTAAGCCTGTTCTCCAAATGTACATATGTATCGCATCATCTCATGTAAAACTCCTAGATAATAATTAAACTTGTAGAATTTACATCAATATGGTCATCATCTTTAGCCCCTAAGCAAAAAGGGATGGCTTTTCTCCGGTCTTGTTTTTGCATATATGAAGTTAAAATATCAAATCTCTCTTCCTAAGATCTATTTGAAAATGCCCCTGCTCTGCCTTGAGAAAAATTTGGAGCAACTTAATATGACGTTGAAAGCTTCTACGTGCTGTTACTTTTTCATTTTGAGTTTCATTCTCCAGAATACCCATATTCCTCGCACAGTAGGCAGTAGCTTACATCATATGCCCTTTTTGTTTTTCGATATTTCTTAAGTGTGGTCCCTTTCTAAGACTGTTGCTTGTCTCTTAGCGGTAGTAGATGTATAATTTTTCCAATGTCGTAGATGTATACATTTTGTGTTTTGTGCGTGTATATGGCTGGGGGATATATTGGTGCTTAGAATAATTCGGTCCTTAATGTCCAACATGTAGAAATTCAGTGGGCGGTGTACGTGTAAAGGGAATTGAGGCTTAATTAATAGACACCAATTAGGTGGAGTTTTGGTGATCACATATAGGTTTTGTGTAAAATGAAGATTAGGGGTTGGAGTTATATTGACGACTTCTTTTGTAAAATAGGGAGACACCTCGCTGTACCAATCCAAATCCCAAAGAACATTGTTGAATGGAGCTGTCAGAAACACTTCCAGGAAGAAGTTGAATCCAAATCCCAAAGAACATGGTTGCATGGAGCTGTCAGAAACATTTCCAGGAAGAAGTCGATTGGTATAGTCTACAAGATATCCCCGAGGTCTCTGGTATATGGTTTATGGACTGAAAGGAATAGAAGTGTTCAAGACTAAACAACCATGAAGGAATTCATCATACAGGAGATTAAGGACAAAATTAGAATGCAACTAATCCTCCACGGAGTGCATACTGGGTGCAGCAGGCAGCTTAAGATCCTGAAATTTTCCTTGAAACTGATTCCAACTTCTGCACAATCAGCTATTCATTCTCTTTAGTCTTGCTTTAAAACCGCTTCTTGTTCTTGAATATCATCTAGTTACAGTTGGCTGTTAGCATGACTGAACATATATTTTAAGCTAATTTTTATTATTGATTTGCAGTCACTCTTTTGGTAGTGCTTTGCTGGCTCTTAGCATTGTTTTTGCTACCATGCCCTTGTCCACGAAGTTCGATACTCGTAAGCTGTAATCACTTTTGCTATCAATATACTTACACATTTACATTTCATTAAAAAACTATTGTCACTATAAAGTTTTTCTATCATATAAGCACTTAACTAATAAGCAACAACTATTGTCTATCGTTTGGTTAGTCATTGGTAGATTACATACAAGCTTGATTTCTCTCAATTACTTTCCCTAATCTACCACATGCAGACCATATCTTTTGGCGTATGCCCTATCTAGAGAATAATAAATAACAAGATGTTACAAAATCGGGACAAGATCCAATCTTGCGTGTAACAAAATAAATACATCTTTTCATTTGATTTCTAGAAAGTCAAGATCATTTTAAAATCTATAATAAGATTAATTCACAAAGAATAATAAAATATGAATTGTAATTTTCTACTTTATTGTGAAGATTAATCTTTTTCTTATCATTTTTCTTGAATCGTTTATGAAATCAACTTATCTTAATCATTGAAGCTGCACATGTGTCTTACTTTTAATGATTTTCATATAATATGTTGAGAGAACTCTATAACTAATGTAGAGAGGGTTAAAAAAAAGTGCTACCTCTTTTAGAATCTAGGTATATTTATAACAAATTTAATTAAAATAAAATTTAATTTCAATTAAATTTTAGTTAGAATCACATTTAATTTTAGTTAAATATTATTTAGACTTAAATAAGATATGGTATCTCAAATTGATCCTTATTTATTAGATATCACATACTTAATTTTAAAGTTCTTAAACTTTACAATCAAGTTAGCTCATTTTTTGTGTATAACATATTAAGTTCCCAAATATGTTGACAATAGATATAAATTATAGTCTTAAATCATATTTAAGATTAGATAAATTATACTCCTTTAATTCATCTTTAATTATTTGATTAACAATTTATATCCACATATTAAGATTAACATCTAGTAACACATCATAATCATCCAAATATTTAGGAATAGCAAAGTAATTTTTACTAATCTTTTCATGCATGCCTTTTTATAATAATTCAATTTTTTATTATACAATATTCCAACTAGACAAAGAGCATGTAATTAATATCTATTCTATTTGAGTCATATCATGTTAGTTCTTTACTATTACCAATTGATTCCATTAATCACATTTAAAAGTTATTTAAAGTGTCATATCCTGAATCAATACTAATAAAGAATAATAAAATATTTTTTCTTATCACTTTAGGTTGATGAATTCTATATTGTTCACTCAACTGCCTCTATATAGTTTATGTTATATTTAGTGACTACCAATTAAGCTATTCTTGACTAGAAAATGTTATTAAGTATTATCAAAACATAACAATCGTTGTATGAGATACTTTGAAGATTTTAAGTCAAAGAATCGCTTATATAATCATTATCATAAAAATTTTCGTTGACCTTCAAGTAATGATACAAATGGATTTTTCATATAGGCCAATTTTGTGAACTTGTTCTCTACTATGCACTTATATGTTTGTTTAAATATCTTCATTCTTTAGTCCATAATACTGACTATTTCCTTCTTAAGGAATAAACATAAAGTGTTCCAGTATTTTTGCACTCTATTAATAACCAATCTCAATAAAACAGTAATTAAGTGTGCAAATAATAATCTTTCCCTCACACACCTCTATCTAGAGTTTATAAAATTCCTCTATTTTTGTTAAATAATTTCAATCAAACTAGGGAGACAAATTAATTTGTGAAATTGGGGTCTTTGATGATTAGGACTTTTTTTCTTATTTACAAGTATATTTGAACCCTTTTCATTCTAAAAGCCCAAACCCATTTTTCTTGATCCATTAGTATCAGTACTTTATTACTTTTATTCAACTTCTTTTGTTTCATTATTTTAACCATAATCTATGGTAGTTTAGGTTTCACTAGGCCGATTTTTAGTCCCCTTCCATATGTTTCCTTGTTCGGATTTTGGAAAACCCTGTGCTTTGCTTTCTTCTTTTGTAGATCTTCAGTGAGTCAGACAATAAAGAAATTTGTGGTGAATGATGCTAATTATGACAAGATTATACAAAAATAATGTTTTCTTGTGGTTAATTCATTCCTCTTTGGGTGTTGGGATTTCAGTTTTTGGTGTTCACCGAACAATTAAAAGTTTTAATTTCTTTTTTGTTTATAGTTTTCAATATTTTGTTTGTTCCTTTTTAACGGTACAGTACTATGATTTAGCATTTTGCAAAAACTTAGTTGCTGTTATAGGTTTAATTTTTGGACCATCTAATTTTGATTTGATTGCGACCATGTGTACTAGTAATTTTCATATCTGTTTATTACAGTGCTCATTTTAGGATTTAATATCAATCCATATTTCCTTTCTTGAGTAATATTAGAGTCGTTCAGGGACTTGTTGGGCTTGTATTTTATCGCTTATGTTCGGCTTTAGGATAGGAGTAATGACTTTGACTTTTTATAATAGAGCAAGGGTTAGTTCTTCGGTGAGTTTTGGGTTTAGGAGAAAAGAGATGTTGATAGATTATGGATAGGTTCTTGGAATATCTAGACTCTTACAGGGAAGTATTTGCAATTAGTGGAGATTTTAAACAAATATAAGATTCATATAGTATACATCCAGAAGACAAAGTGGATAAAGGCTAAAATGAAAGGGATTAATGAGTTCAAACTTTAGTATTCAAGGTGTTCAAGAAAAACGAGGAGTACTTGGTGATTTTTAAGAGTATAACCATGAAAACTCAAATTGACACTTTTTTATAAGGTAAAGAGATCAACCTAGTTACAAGGATTGCAAGGTGATTCCTAACTCTTGCTTTTCAACTCAAGATAGATTATTGGAGAAGTTCCCAGACGTGTACCAAAAGTTAGATGGTGGAATATGAAAGGAGATATGTTGAAACAACTTAGGGATAGATTAATATATGAAGATGAATAGAAATTGGAAGGAGATGCTAACTAGATGTGGAAGAGAGTAGTAACTTTTTTAAGGAATACAATTAAAGAGATCTTGGGTATTTCTAAAGGGCCTAAGGATAGTAAGATGGATTCTTAGTGGTGGAATGAAGATGTATAAAAAAGGTTAAGATCAAGAAGGGTGCCTATAAAGCTATATTGGATAGCACCACAAAGGTAGATAGAGTAGTTAATAAAGAAAGTTACAAACTAGCAAAGAAAGAGGCAAATAAGATAATCTTAGAAACTAAAAGCATAGCTTACAATAAATTATATCAACGATTGGAAAATAAAGATGGATAAAATGATATATTTAAGGTAGCGAGAGCTAGGGAACAGAAAGTGAGAGGCTTATATCAAGTTTGTTATGTAAAAGCTTAATTAGGTGGATGCTCATGGCTAAAAATGACATTAAGAGAAGACGACAGAGATACGTATATAGCCTTTTTAATGAAGGCATAGAGTGTCACTTTAGGTGATCTTAGCACATTCGAGAGGTATCATAGCTTTACTTGTTACCGATATTTTATAAGGAAAGAAATTAAAAGAACTTTGAGGGAGATGAAGAGTGGAAGGACAGTAGGAACTAATGATATACATATAGAGTTATGTAAGAGTAGGTAAAGAGAGTCTTACTTGGCTAAACAAGCTTTTTAATGTGATCCTTAAGCCTACCAAAATGTCAGATAAGTAGAGACTTAGCATGATAATTCCTCTATTCAAGAACAAAAGGGATATCTAAAGTTGTATCAACTGTAGAGGCATTAATATACTTATTCACGTCATAAAGTTATAGGAGATAATAATTGAAAAGAGAGTGAGAAAGGATGCACTTTATCTCACAGAACTAATTTGGCTTATGCAAAGAAGGTCTATGATGGAAGCTTTACATCTACTTAAAAGATTAATTGAATATTACAGGGAAAGATAATGTAACCTACACATGATTTTTATTGACTTATAGAAGGCATTAAGAAAATCATATAGAGGTGTCTAGAAGTTAAGAAGGTTCTTATGACTTATATACAGGTTATTAAGGATATGTATGAAGGTGTAAAGACTAGAGTAAGGATGATAAGATGAGATATAGAATATAGTTATTTGCATATAGTTATTTGTGACATTTTCCTTTCATTAAAGGGGATGTTACCAATTTCTTATAGTAGAAAATTGTAGGTAATATTTTGAAAAATCATAGACAAATTATTCGCTATAAATACTTTAATGTTGAGTATAAGTCAATATTCACTATCATAAACAGTCTCTCTACCAGTTAGGAATAAGACTCATACTTTTAGACTTCTTTAGACCCCATATATCGACATAACTTTCAGTAGGTTATTGTTGTTATTGTACGTATATGCACGATGAATCTCATAGTCATCATCATATTATAAGTTCATTTAGAATGTACATGTATATTATATACTTTATCATATACATCTAAATATGTATATAATAAAAAATGAAAAATTATGTCACTAAAACTAAAATCAACTAATTGGTTATAGGAAATAAACCAACAATCTCCTACTTGTAATAAACTAATAATTTAAGTATTTTATACCATATCATCATATGATAATCATGTTATAACTATGATAGTAGTTTAGTAAGAAAATTCCAAAAATTCTACAATGTACAACTTTCTTCTTAATTATCATCATAACTAGGAGAAGCCACTTAAATGTATACTCAGATCTGCCTTTGTCTTAACAATGCAAGGAACCATACCAAATTCACTAAAGAACTTCTTAATCTAATCAATCATTTCCACAAATTAAAAGATGTATTTTGGCTTGATTCCCAATTAATGCTACATTAGAACCTTTCAATCTCAAAATAATATTATTCTAATTAAAATATACCTTAACTAGGATTTATTTTTAAAGTTAATACCTATGTAAACCTAAATCAAGTATCAACTCATCATAGAATAATTTATGTCTTAATGGTTCCAAGGTATCAGATATCTTAAATATTAAACAACTTTAATATATTATCTACGTGTTTGGACTTCTACATTTATCTATATAGATCTAATTCCCAAATTAAGTTATCATCTTTTCATATCCAATAAGAGTTCCTCTAGGATTATCATATTTTCAATAATTGACAATGTGAATTATTGTTTCTTTTATGAGCAATATATATTTACATACTCCACTAAAAAGGACAATTATACTCCCACTAACCTTCTAGTAGACATGATAAATTCATATTCATCTCCAAAACAAACTCTTTAAATTCATTATGAAAATGAATATTTTAACGTTTCATAACCTTTTAACTACACATCAAATGTATCAACAAAGGCATTGGTTCTAATTGAATGTATTGTTATAAGATTTAAAATTATTCACGTTTTATCTTACTTCAACTACTTATCTTTAGAATCTTTGTCCTATAAGTGTTCATTAAAATGAATAATTTGTTTAATGCGTCTGTAAGATTATATCTAACCTTTTGAACACCTTACAACCTTTTATTATCTATAAACTTATTGAATAATACATGCTTCAACTAAGTATCACATCCTAAACTATTAACTTTGACTCTTTAAATTCTTAGAATTCCATATCTAATATGAAATCTTGTTAGTTAATTTATTTACAATTACCAAAGGTAAATTGTTTTACTAGGTATAACTATAGAAGAAATAAATATTGCATGATATAATATCTTATATTTTTTCCTTTACATAAATTCATACTATTATAAACTTTAATTATGAAGGTATTCAACAATGAATTCCATTCCCTATAAATAACTTAAAAAATTTTATATCTCACTTTAATGATCTCTTCAAAGTGGATTAACATTCTAAATGATTTTCTACTTATATTTAAATCATTTAAACTTTTCAAAAAATATATATCAATATTTCATTTAATATATATAATTTTATCACATAAAGTCATTAGTGAGTTTGAATAAAATATAAGTATTATCCTTTTATGAATTGTTGTTACATCCTATACATAATATATATAAGAATTAAGATTTCAATATCATCATCCTTTCACTAAAGGGTGGTTTGGTTATTATTCAATCTAACAAGTTTCATATGTTCCATACAATTCATTGTATGAACTTGTATACCATGATAGTTAAATCAATACTCATTGTATTGATTTAAATATTGTGGTATACAAGGATATTCTTAGTTATCTAACTTTGTATTCTTGCTACTTATATTAAGTATAAGTTTCTCTTGATCCAACATATACAAACTATTTGTATAATATTAGATCAACAACTTTTACTCAATAATTTTTTTCTTATCATGCCTTTAACATTGTAATAATGATGAATTCAAATTTAATATCAAATACTCAAAAATATGTATATAAAATCTCTATATATCTTATATATGTAAGAAAAGTTATATAATTAATTTTCTTCTAACAACAATTATTATCATATCTAGGCCAATGCCTTCAATTGTGATCCTTATTTATGTTTATATATATAATCTCTATTATATCTTATATAGGCAAGAAAAGTTATATAATTATTTTTCTTCTAACAACAATCATTATCATATCTAAGCCAATGCCTTCAATTGTGATCCTTATTTATGTTTTTAGTAGCTTAAATTAAGTGGAATGATTATATTAAGATACTATACTTTCTCTATGTAACATCTTACATCGTGCTATCATGGTGCTGATATACATCTTACATGTTGTTATTTAAGTTTATAAGATATTAGTCAACTTAAAATAGTATGACATTTTGTCATATATATAAAATTGACATATCTTCAAAAAAATTTCACAAAATCATCAACATAGATTAATAACAAAAATGTAGAATTTACATATAATATTTCTTTCTATTTTTTAGAAATCTTCTCAAACCTATCCCTATGCCTAAGAATTTTGGTTTATTAACTCTTATTATTAGTTATACTAACCAAAGTATCTTCTCAGAATATAATATAAATGTAAGAAAAGCAAGTAATTGGTTATATATCACTACAACCAAATAAGATTAGGAAATTAATCATATATTTGGTTACTCTTGTTATTTTACTCAAAATAATAACCCTTACTATTATTTAAAAAGATTAATCTCTTTAGTGGGTTAGGATCCTATTCAAATTTAGTTGATCTTAAGTCACCCAACAAACCATCTAAACTTAAATTAGGTAGATAATATCCTTATAAATCACATCTCACAGAGCCCCTAGATCTATTGAGTGACAACTCTTATTGAAACGCATTTTATAAATTAGTCCTAATCTTGTCTTTAAATTCATATGATCATGAGTCACTCATCCAAATAATACAAATATAGTTAGGTAGACCTATTAATTTAAGATAAAATATGTTTGGGCTAAAAGAGCCTTGAGTCACTCAAAAAGAATTGCAATGAACAGAACTTTAATTTTATTCTTAAATAATAAAAGGAAACAATCACATTATTAATATGTGCTTAATGTTTTAATGATGGATTTGATTTCGTTTGTCTCGTTAAACACAAAATACATGTAAAGTATCACACACACACACATATACACATACACACACATGCACACCAAAAAATTCAAACTTGTAATATAATATGCATTGTAATTATATAAACCATATAAAATCAATTCATGCAACTTCTCTTGCAAATATAATAAAATTATATTTATGAAATATCAAGCCTCATTTGATTTTAGTTATTGATCTTCATAATCTAAAATAACATTTCTAACTCTTTAGATAATAAAATTAAATTAAACCTATTGAATATTAAATAAACTAAATTTCTAATCTAAAGAGAAATTTAATTTGATTTTAAAACAATTTTCAAATTCAATTGAAAACTATTTCCAATTTTCTTAACTCCTTTAATTGAAAATAATACTTATTATGAATTGTTTTTCAAATTTTAACAAGTAATAAATTCTAATTCAATTAGAAAATTATTTATAATTTAATTAGAAATAAAATTTTCTTAATTAGAAAATTATTTTCTAATATTAAAAGGAATCACTTTCAAAATTAAATACAAACACTTTTAGATTTAATTAAGAAACTCCTTCTATTATTTACTTAGAGATTAATTCTCAATTAATTAGATAATCATTCCTTAATAAAATTTCAAAATATTAAAGAAAGATCACCTTTCTTAATAATAAACAAGAACACCTTTTCTAGATTTAATCAAGAGCAATATCTTTTATAATAAATCAAGAAACTTAATATTTATAAATAAAAACCATTTCTAAATAAATAGATTAACAATTCTCTAAATAAAATAATAATAGATCTAACTTATCTCATTCAAATTAAAATAAATAATTTAATTAAGAAACACTTTTCTTAATTACTTAATAAAACACTTTTCTAATTTTAAAAGATTCTCAGTTATTTGATTTCAATATGACTGAAATATAATTAATTTTAATTTTAGAAATAAATTTTATAAAATTTAAGTTAGGGAATCAATCTAATTATTAATCTTAATCACATTAAGAAAAATAGTTGATTTAATTTTTAGAACTGCTTTGAAAATTTAAAAATCATTTAAGATATATTTGAAAATTAGGTTAAATTAGGAATAAATTATTTCATATTTAAAATAGCTTTATTCACCTTTAGAAGTACTTTAATCCATGAGTCAAACAAGTTATCCTTTTCTAGGTTTAAGTCGCACTTAAACCTGTATCTAAACAAATCTATTCTAGCCATAAAATAGCGCTATAGAATAGCATAATCCTTGTTGCCAAACAAGTCATATTCCATATTAAGAATACCTTATTCCTAACATAAAATAACCTAATCTTTTATCCAAATACTCCTTATCCCAGACCTAGGATACAATGTCCTAGTTGTCAAACACAACCTTTCTTTAAGTTGAGAAACCTTAATTTCCAAAACTTGAAACCTTAGCTACCATCTTATAAGGTTGATATCGCCATTATGCTTCAACATCTATTCTGTAGCATTTCCATTCCATATCAATGTCACTTGCTTCAGTTGCTACCTCATATGGGACCAACCTCACACTCTGACAAGATGTTACAAAACTTTCTCACCAACAACCGGCATTGTACCAATTGTACATTCTCCTTTATATGAACCTTTAACCATCATCAGGAGTTATTTCTCCAATCATCGATGTCTTCTCGCTATTGCATACCAATTCCATCTGCTTGACTTCTCTAATAACTAAACAATAACAATAACAACAACAATAACCCAATGAAAGTTTAGTTGATGTGTGGAGTCTGGGGAGTCTAGTAATATGTAGGATGTGTGGAGTTTCAGGAGTCTAGTAATATGTAGCCTTATTCCTAATTGGTAGAAAGGTTGTTTCAAATAGATCATGAATTCATCGGAACTCCTTACCTAAGACTTTCAACCACCATTAACAAAGCCCCATCTTTTAATAGTAGCTCCTTCAAATTCAACACATACAAGACTCAACAACGCCAAACTCGTCTTCCATTCAACAATAATCAGATGGATTGCCAACATGAAAAATCACATCTTGTTTATCAAGTTTTGCTTGTTTGGACATTGATTCTTTTGTCTAGTATCTAAATTTGTATCATCGAGCAAGAGAGGAAGTCTTAGGAGTCTTTGAAGACACTTTTCTGTACTTTGATGGGTTTAAGCAACTTCATCTCACCTTCATATCACTGCATCAATGTTACAAACATGAACTAGGTTAAGGAATAAATGACACCAAATATTTCTTTGGACTCTTAGCTTAAAGCTTAGTGCCCTCATCGCTAGTCACATGCATCTCTTAGGTAAAGATTTTGAATTTTCAAATTCATAATCTTCAAAACATTATTATGTGATCTCAGTGGCTTATTGCATAAACTAAGACTGTTATTTAACATGGTTTTCTCATTTTAAAAAAATGTGATTTATTTCTAAATAATTAAGGTTCGATATTATAATTTGATCAATTCAAATTTAAATGATGTTTGAGTGATTCAAATCTAATTTTAGGATTAATGTTTTAATTTCAATTCCAAAATTCATAATAAAAATAAACAAATATTCTTAATTAAGTTACATAATTAAAGTAAGCTCTAATACTACTATTGAAAAATTAGGACAAGACCCAAAATCCTATATGCAGTAGAATAAATACAAATTTTTTTGTTTAATTTCTCATAAGGGACTATTACTTTAAATTCTTTAACAAGATTAATGATAAAATATGATAAAGCATGAATTATAATTCATACCTTATTGTGAAGCTTGATCTTTTTCTTATCATTTTCCTTGAACTATTTATAAAATCAGCTCATCTTAATTATCGTAGCCACACACATGTCCAACATATAATGATGTATATAGAATATGTTGAGCAAACTCTATAACTGATGTAGAGTATGTTATCCAAGAAGTGTTATTTCCTTTAATGCTAGGCTTATTTATAATAAGGTTTGGACATTTTAATAATTTAATTGAAATAAAATTCTAATTTCAATTAAATGGGTTCCAAGTAGGATCCAATATCTCATATTAGTCCTTTTTATTAAATGTCTCATATTTAATCTTAAAGTTCTTAAAACCCACCTTTTCTCTTTTCGATCTATTCTTTATATATGACTTATTAGGTTTTTACATTTGTTGGCAATGGATACAAATTATAACCCTAAATTATATTTAGGATTAGATAAATTAAACTCCTTTAATTTATCTTTAATATATATATATAGTCTAGCATTGCATTATGATCACCAATATTTAAGAATGTCAAAGTGGTTCTGACTAAACTTTTTGTATATAATTTTTCATATAATTTAAACTTTTCATCATATAATATTTTAATTAGACAAAAAGTGTGGAATTAACGTATACTTTATTTGAGTCTAGTTATGTAGTTCTCAACTATTAGGAAATAACTTGTTAATAACATTTGAAAACCATTTTTAAAGTGTCATTCCACCTTATTTAAGGATTTTCTGATCAATACTAATTGAAAGCAATAAAACATTCTCTTTAATCAATTTAGGATGATAAATCATATATTAATCACTCAACTACCTCCTTATAGTTCATACCATATCCAATGACTACTGATTAGTATTATAAAAAACATAGCCAATTTGTCAAAACATTTTGCATATAGTTATTTGTGACAATTTTCTTTCATTAAAGGAAGTGTTACCAATTTCTTGCAGTAGAAAATTATAGGTCATATTTTGAAAAAACATTGACAAATTATTCACTATGAATACTTTAATGTTGAGTATAAGTCAATATTGGTGGAAAAAATTTGGCCCTACATAATCCAATAAAAAACGTAGTTAAAAATTTTTGGTTACATTTTGTGCATTTGTAGCAATATATTTTTTGCTAGTTTTGTAAAAACAATGTTTTAACTACATTTTTGTAATTTGGTAAGTAAAATCTTTAACTATAAAAGTGCAAAAAATTGATGAATATTATTTGCAACATTTTTTGTATAACATATCAACTTTTTTTCTATGAATTATTTAGTTATTATTATCAAATTAAATCGTAAAGAAACATTATTAATTCAAAATATCATGCATTCTTTATATAGTTTAAATTATATAAATATCATCAAATTGTACCAACAAAAGTAATAGTTCATCTTTTGTTTATATACAAAATATTAATAATAATTTGAGCATTCATTATAAACAAAACAATACTGAGAAAAACTTCACATATTTGAATATGTCTAAACATACAACCAAAGATGCTCAAATTAGGAAAAAGTATGAGCATAAATAGAGCGAGTACTAAGTGTTGTCCAAGTCTATAAATTAAGTATTGTCCAAGTCTATAAACTTGTAACAAATAACAAGGTTAGTTAAAACCAACTAAAATTATTATGAAAAATTGATAACTGATTAATCAATTTAAATTAAAGCAAACAGCTCATAACTTTACCATTCACAATATGATCATTCTTCAGTTGCATCTTCATCCATTATATAATTAGAGAAGAAAGTATTAAAATTAAATTATAATATATATAGAAAGTGATAGAACAAAGCTAGGAATTAGAATCAATTCCCTTCACTTTCCTCTTTATTCGAGCCGAGTAACCTTTTGAATAATATATCATGTTTTGCTAATTTAACTTAAGTTTTTTCTCCCTTGATTACTTCATCATTTAATGCAGACTTAAGCTTGTTGTTTCCCTTTTGAATTTGTTCAATTATTGTATTATATGTAAAGGTTAAAACATTTAGCTAGGATCGTAGTTAAGACCTTTGACATAATTTGAATGAGTACCAAGTACTATATAACAATTCTCATTTGTACTGAGCTCATTACCTTTAGATTTAGACTTCTCTCATATCTCTTGCATCTTATTATGAAAAAAAGAAGAAAACCAAAATTTAATCAATATATTAGCATTATATTAATAGATGAACAAAAATAGTAAGAAAACTTTTATACTTATGTTTTTTTTGCTTCTTGTGACACTCATCCTTTACCTTCCTTATAGTGAGTAAGTCTATATAATGTGGTCCTATTACACTTTGTTCCATCTAGTTCCTTCTCACTCTATTTTATGAAATAAAAACATCAGAGCATAATAAATAAGTAAATGATAATTCATTGAAGTACAATTTGCAAAGTAGATCTTTCATATTATTTTTCATCAAATATTGATGACTTAGACCCTTGATTATGAGGTGTTTTTATTTATGATATATTTATCCTTGCCTTCTCACAATTTTTCTAAATTTAAGAAAAAATATAGCTTAGTCGTTAATTCATCTAACAAGATTAATGTAATCAACTATGAATGCAAAAAATCAAAACCAAACTTTCATATTAGACCAATAATCACATAAATTGTTCCAATTTTGTTCAGCCATTCATTATGGTATATGTCCTTATGCCTTCGCATCATAAGCTAAAGACTAATAATACTTATGCAACTTGAAATGATGATTCCTAGTCCTTTGTTTTAATAATGATGTAACACAATTTGACATATTTACGTTTTTAACATCCACAAAATTCAATTTCAATTTTGAACAATAAGAACAAAAGTAATCAATCTGAAATTTGTCGAAACAGTGTTACATGAAGTTAAAGATTTTGAGTAATTATGGAAACTATTTGTAATTCATTTTCAAGCAACTTTTCTTCTTTCAAGTCCTTAATATGTTTCAGATAAGGTGGTTCTATTTTTGCAATAGTTCCAACTCACTTGAAAATTTTGCAGATTAGATCTTATCTACAAGATGACCTTGCTGAGCATTAATATATATTGATAACTTACAATTCATTGTAACATTTTTTATTGCAATTCACAACCTTTAGATTTACCTTTACCTCTTTTTCTAGTACTAGCATTAAAATCTAAAAACAAATGGATATGATAAGAAAATGTTCAAACTATGAAAATATATATTAGAGCATAAGTATAGTTAAAGGCATAAAAAATCACAAACTTGCACGATTAACTTCATTGTTGTTTAAGGGGGAATGTTGTTATTATGTATGACTTGAAGACTACGTTGTGGCACTATACTAGAAAATGCTTTATCTTTTACAACAATAAAAGGGTATGATAAGAAAATATTTAAACTATGAAGATATATATTAGTGTATATGTATAATTATAGGCATAGAGAAATTTCAAAATTGCATTTCTAGTTTCATTGTTGTCTAAAGTATAATGTTGTTGTTGGCAAGGAATTGAATTTTTAGCATCAATTGATTGATCTAGTTGAAGTTGCACATTGTTGCATTATAGAATTTTTATAGTGGCCACATTCTTCCCTTTGTTTCTACAAGGTGTCATAATGTTATATTTGACATCATATAAAAAAAAAGTACATATAACGTGTACAAAATAGAATAAAGAAAAACTAACATTTAATCATCATAATGAAAGTACATTCAATCATCATAATCAAGATCTTTAATAATTACAATTATTAATCACATTATTAAGATAAATGTTACCAATATTACTAGAACATAATAGAAAGAGCACTTCAAGCTCCATCTAATCATTATCAACCATCATAACTAAGATACATTCAATCATCATAATAAGATCTTCAAAATCATCATGCATTAGTAAGATAAATGTTACCAATATTTTAATAAAATAATATAAAGATCACTTTTAAGATACATTCAATCCTTAGAATCAAGATCTTCAAAATTATCATCATTAATCGCATTTATGAGAAAAATGTTACCAATATTAAAATAAAATAAAAGAAAAACACTTTCAAGATACATTCAATCATTATAATCAAGATCTTCAAACTCATCATCATTAATTCTTTATTGTTATTACATCCAACCAAAGTATCATCATCTTAACATAATTTGTCCTCAAGGTAGTCTTCATCCTTTTCTATAATAAGATTGTCTGGTACTTTAGTTGCTTATAATATATTGGGATCAACATCTTTCCTATGAAGTGATGATGTATTTTCATCTTCAATTTTGAGTGCTACAATATCTTGATATACTTTATCACTATCTTAACCCATTTCACCATTTTCCCTTTCATAGATATCAAAAATATTTTGGCGTTCAAACTTCTGCACAACTTTCCAACTGTTGCCTAATACAGTGTCATTGAAATAGAACACTTGCTTTACTTGACTTGCGAGCACAAATGAACATACTAAGATTAATTAACATTGATGCTAGTAATATTGTCATTCACTTTTTTTTCATCCTTTTATAATTAATATTAAACCATTTTCACTTAAATAGAACAACCTTTCAATCCTTTGGTGTAATCTAACTCAATTGTTTAATAAATAATTACACCATAAAAGTCAACAAAGTCATCCTTATGTTGTCCCTCAACAAAAATCCCATAATTTTGGCTTCTAAGGCAACTGCCACATTCTTTTCTATAAAATCTAACTTCATTAACAATACAACATTTATATTTTTTTATCATACTTATGAGGCCCACATACTAAAGCATCTAATGATTCTGTTACTTCTAACAATTTACAGTTATGTATCCATATCATCTGTAGAGAAAAATCACTAAAAGTTAATATTGCAATATTAACAACAATATTGATTTTTTTTTACACATATAACTTGGATTTTAAACCATGATGTGAAGTTTATCTTATATCTTTCTTCAATATTAACTTTACATTTGCTTTTAATACCACTTTTGTGCTCTCTAATTAAATTGTAAATTGAAGAAAAGAGAGGTTGAATATTAAATTATAATATGAACTAATGTATGAGAAGTAATATACATACTCTATTACGAGTCGACTTCCTCACAATTGTTCAAAATAGACCAACCTCAAATTTTAAGTTCTTATTTAGTTAACTTGATATATTTTCCTAATCTAAGTGGTCTTACTTTTTAGGAGAAAATTGATAAGCTACCATCTTAATCAAAATCAAAGTTATATTTTTTTCTATTAAATTAATGCCATGTAAATACATAGAATAAAATGTCAAACAATTATTTGACATATAAGACTCTACAACAGAGCCTTTAAGTCGACCTCTATTACATATTAACTGTTAAGGGAGCCCGAAAGCCTAAAAGAAGTATACAAGATTAGCATTTGCTACTAAATAATAGCAAAAGATAATAAATATGCAACTGAAAATAATTACCTTTCAATTGGGAATCCATATCAAAATTGAATCAGGTCATAAAATTTTATCTCGTGTGCAATTGAATTGTTAAATATACCATAATATCAAAGAATGATGGCAAAAAAAACTACGTTAAGCTCACAAAGAATGAAAGAAATTTCTTTTTCCATTTATTCAAGTTGTTTTAACTTCAGTGTCTTACATCACAATTGCTTAAAAATTACCCAATTCTCCCAAATTTTTTGACACATCTTTCGACAAGCACCTATATATTCTAACAAAAAGTAATCATTGTAGAAACACATGACAAACATAGCTCTTGAAGGCCAAAACTTTTTTTCTCATTTGCATCGATATAACAAATACCCATTAAAAATATTAATTGATTTAAGAAACTCATAAAAATTTTATTTCTCACTTTTGACATAATGTAACAAATAAATGGAATCATGTATGACTCATCATCTTTCCTTTTCAAATGCAAATCTTTTCTTATATTTATGTCGTCTATATCAAATCTAGCATTGATCATGTGTTTTGATTTGCCATCAATATCCATCAAAGTGCTAAAAATATTTTCATAAATATTTTTTCAATATGCATAACATTAAGATTATGCCTTAATAACAAACCCTTCCAATAAGGGAAATCTAAAATTATGTTTCTTTTTTATTCTAATTGAGGTCAACAAAAGTTTGCTTTTAATATCTATTACGTGGGTGTTTGGTAAGTATAAACTCTTACAAATATGATAATTGATCTAGCACATCATCTCCTAAAAAATGTAAAGGAGCTTCACTATATTCTACATCGTTGTTAAACAATTTGCTTCTCAGCTATCTATACCCATGTTTTAAGTAATGAGATGCTCCATATGATCTATTTTTCTTTGTAACCTCATAGAATGAGTTTGATAGCTACACATAGGGCATGGCATACATCCTTTAGTACTCCATCCAAATAAATTGTCATCGGCTGAAAAATCATTTATATTCCACAAAAAAATCCTATGCATTTTAAAATTTACACCTTTTATAGCATCATAAGTTTCTAAACTAACTTCCTAAAGATCTTTTAAATCATCAATTCATAGTTGCATACATACATCAATGTTTTTATCAAGAGCTGTTGGCCCTAAAATAATCAACAAAAAAAAAAGAAAAGGGTTCCTTTATGCACTTCCATACTGGTAAATTGTATAAACAACTTTTGTAGTCGTGCTTTAATAGCTAGAATTTATAGAGTATCTTTTTTCGTTTTCATCATCCATTTTCCACCTTAATGTACCATAAATTGGATATTATTGAAGTTCTTTAAACTCTTTCCAAAAGATAGCACAATCATACTTACAAGCATGTATTGATATATATATATCATAATCCTAGGTCCTAAATTTTTTTTCATTTTATAGTAAGATTTGGGCAATTTGTGACCAATTGGTGATGCATCTTTGAGCAAGTCAATTAACATGTGAAAATATTTTTTTGCCCACTTATTATATATCCTTAAGTGCAACAACTTCATAACAAAAAGTAGTTATGAGAAATTAAAGCACTTGGATATAATTCATCTTGAGCTTCTTTTAATAACTTATCAAAATTATCTTGTATAATTCTACCAAGTGTATTAGACATAGTATTATCATCTATAATCTCTATATAATTGCCCACATCCTCCAACATTTCTTATATTCCATCATCTATGTCGGCATTGTCATCACCATCTTCTACATCAGTATTGCTATCGCTATCATTACCTAGATCTAGATCAAAACTTCTACCATTACTAGCTTCATAATGATAAATCTATTGAGTATAGAATTTATTTATGCCTCAGATTAGCAAGTGATTATGTACTACATCTTGACTTTGATTGTAAAAATTTAAGCAATTTATGCATGGACAATGAAATTCACATTCTTAACCCATTTCGTCTTTTACAAATTTTATGAACATCTTCACTTCTTCTACGTATTGACTAGACTATGTTTAATGAGTCATCCAACTTTTATCTTCGTAGCTACACAATTATAAGTCATTTATTAAATTAGTGAATACAATTTAAGTTGTAAATAATATAACGGTAAATCAAATTTGACATACCAAGTTTTGTATTATACCAGATAATGCAATTAGTTGATTGATTGTAACGAATCCTAAAATATTAGAAGAGTAAATATTATGCACAACCAAACTATGATACAATATTATTAAGAATGAAGTATGTTAAATCGACAAAAAAAAATTTGTATTAGTTACAGTATTTATGGTACATCAAGTGTATGAACAAAACGAGACATGTAAATGAACCAAATTCAAATAACACAAAAGGCACAAAAAAAGAAGAAGAAACAAGACAACAAATACTACATGAAAACAAAGAAGAATTAAAGCACAAGAGACACAACTAAGAGAACGCAAAAACGTCCAAGAAAAAAGAGTTTTGACGAGAAGAGAAAGGAAAAAGAAACATTTCTCTTTAAAACATATCTAATTATCCATCTATCTTGGCATATATATTTTCCCCATGTTTTTAACATTAAAAGTATAAAATTTTCAATTTTGAAATGTGCTTAACCTTTGATATTCTCGAATTTAGTTGTATGTGTCTTTGTCAAACTAATAAGAAAAAGGAGAGAGAACCAGCAAATTCACAATTGCCAATAATTTTTAATTACTTTTCGTATTTAATTATGAAAGAGTTAGAATTGCAGTGGAATATAAATTATTAAGTCTTTACACAGTTCTATCAAGTATCAATGATCCAAAATGAGCTTTGTATACCATAGAGAAAAGATGACAGTAACTACCTGGCCGTTGGAGTTAGAGGTCTGAGGTAGTTAGTAGTTACCAATAACCTGGGAATAATGATTTATTAAAGTATAGGAATTAATTAGGAAAGCCGAACCAATTCCAAATAATGAAGATGTTTAACGTTGAAGGAGGAATTCTCATGACCGTCTGTCCATTCAGGAGGGGCACTCGTTAATTTTGTTAATTTAAGAAAAAGAATGGACAAGATATTTCCTCTGGAGAACATTAGGTTTTAATTAATGTGATAAGGCAAAGTCAAAACCCACCTACCAAATTGTTAGAAACGGAGAAAAACAAGATTTTGACAACTACAATAAGAGAGAGTCGTCGTTGAATATTATTATTAACTATATAATAATATGCATATATGTATGGGGTAAGACTTAAGAAGAAGAAGATCAGATAATAAAAAATAAATGATCTTCAAGTTTAAACCCAAAACAGAAAAAGAAAAACTAAAATATCTGTCTCTCTTTCTCAATTCCCATAAGCCCAACGATTTCTTGTTTTCTCATAGGAAGAACAAACTCCCTGCTTTGGTGGCCTTTGTTATGTCGCTTCCATGTTAATTCCTTTACTTTACCTCACTAGTTATTCATTATCTCCCCTCTAATTGTTTCTTAATTATGGATCCTCTTTCTTTGTAATTCTTTTAAGGTAACATTTTGCTAACTTTAATTTTACTTACTGAACTGATAATACATGATCCATCAATTAAGGTAGGTAAATTCCACCTTTTCATGCCTACCAACGGACTATTTTCAATGTCATTCAAATGACTAGTGGGATGAAAGACTATACTTGATGATCGAGACTGGCTATGCTAGTTGTGAGGCCACTGTTAGTGGAATTTTTCTTTTGGGGGAGAATATCAAAGTTTGTACTGCAAAATAGAAAACAAATACAATAGAAAGTGAAAACAGATGGGATAAAGGAGGAGTTGTCTGTAAAATTGCTTGTCTTTATTAGATTCAAACTGGCCTTTTATCAAGACCAGACTCAACAAAACCAGAAATAAACTCCTCCTAAAATCAAGCAACCCAACAAGTGGTTCCTGATATCACTACCGCATAAATAACAGAAATCTGATTAAGTCAAACAAATAACTAAACCATATAAATGCAAGCAACAGTAACTGATCCAAAAGAGACCCAGTTCCCCTCCATTCGTGGACCATGGGTCCTATAAAAGAGAGCCACTCTTCACGTGTCCCATAAAAGAGAGCCACTCTTCTTCTGTTCATACACCACGTATTCCCTTTTATGAAAGACCGTATCATTGCCCCTCCCTTATAGAGTCCTTGACCTCAAGGACAAAATCTATGTAAGTCTTAGAAAATCGTCGTAAGTTCTCCCAAGTGGCATTTGCATCGATAGTGCCAGCCCATTTCACCAAAACCTCAGTAACTGGATTATATTTCCCTTTCACGTGGTAATTCAAATTTTGGAGAGGTCGAGGAAGAATGACAAAGTCCTCAAAAATTGGTGGTAAGGCTGCCAAGGGCTTAGGACAATCGCCCAAGTGTTTGTGTAATAAACTTAGATGTACCATAGTATGAATCTTCGACCCAGGAGGTAAGTTAAGGCAATAAGCAACGGGCCCAACGTGTTCCAAATTTTGGAAGGGACTGAAGTAGCGTGGAGACAGTTTAGTAAAGCTTCAAAATGTGACAGAGGATTGGCGATATGGCTGGAGTTTTAAATAAACCCAATCACCAACTTGAAATTGTACCTCTCTTCTATGTCGATTAGCCTGGATTGTCATGCGTTCTTGAGCTCAGTGTAGATTTAGTTTTAAGTTGTGGAGAATGTCGGATCATTGTCGAAGGTAGTCATCCATAGATTGAACCTTTGTGGTGCCTGCAACATATGGTAAAACAGCAGGGGGTTTGTTAACGTAGACAACTTCAAATGGTGAATTTTTAGTAGAAGAGTGGTAGCTACTGTTGTAGCTTAACTCAGCCTAAGGTAACCAGTCAACCCAACGTCATGGTTGATCACTGGTGAAGCAAAAAAGGTATTATTCTAGAGACCTATTAACAACCTCTGTTTGCCCATAAGTCTGAGGGCGATAATTGGAGCTTAACTTTGGTTCTGTGCCATGGAGTTTAAACAAATGTTTCCAAAACCAATTGAGGAAAATTTTATCGCGATCACTTACAATGAAACGTGGAACCCCATGAAGTTTGACGATGTTACATATAAATTCCTTCGTCACTGTTGCTGCTGTAAAGGGATGTCGTAAGGGAATGATATGGCTATATTTTGAAAGACGATCGACTACCACTAGGATTGTTGAACACCTGTGGGAGAGAGGAAGACCTTCTATGAAATCCATAGAGATGTCTGTTCAAATAACTTCTAAAATCAATAAAGGTTGAAGAAGACCTGCTGGCTTCAAATTGTCTGTTTTATAGCGTTAGCAGGTTAAACAATTTTGAATGAATTTCTTTACTGCTATGCGAATGCCAAGCCACAAGAAATGTGTTTTAATTTGATTCAAACTTTTCTCATACTCTAAGTGCCCGCTAAGAGGTGTAGCGTGTGAGTTTTAGAGCATGAGAGGAATTAAAGAGCTATTAGGACTCAAAAATACCTTGCCCTGTTTTGTCCAAACTCCAACCTTTTTTTTGAACACAAATTCTTGTTGAGACAAAAACTTTTCTTGCAGTTTTAAATAAAATGGGTCGGTTAATAGCTCATGTTGTAACGTAGACCACCATATTGAGTTTGGAATGGAAAGTGTGAGTATATGAAATTCAACCACTTTGGACAAGGCATCAGCACCCTGATTTTCTTTTCCCTTACGATATCCAATGATATAATCATACCCCATTAGTTTTGGCATCCAACGAGCTTGAGCGGGAGTGGTAATCCTCTGGTCGAGTAAGTATTTTAAGCTTCTTTGGTCTGTACGAACTACAAAGGGCTGGCCTAACAAGTATGGTCGCCACTTCCTAATGGCTTTCACAATAGCAAGCATCTCTTTCTCGTAAATTGAGAGAGTCAACACAGAACCTTTAAGAGCTTCACTATAGTAAGCAATGGGTCGTCCTTCCTGTGACAAGATGGTGCCAATCCCCTTACCGTTAGCATCATTTTCTACCATAAAGGTTTCAGAAAAATTTTGGATTACAGAACTGGTGGAGATGACATGAGCTTGTTGAAAGCTATAGTACACTCAGACGTCCAATGGAATCCATTTTTGGTCAGAAGTTGAGTGAGAGGAGCAGCAATACTACCAAAACCATGAATAAATTTGCGATAATACCTCGCGAGACCTAGAAATCCACATACCCCTTTTGCTGTTGTGGGCTATGGCCATACTTGAACTAACTGTATTTTTGTTGGATCAACAACAACTCCTTGGTCAGAAACAATGTGGCCTAAATAGTGAACTTATTGGACACCAAAACAACATTTTTATTCCTTTGCGTGCAATTGGTGCTAAAGCAATAGTTCCAATACTGCCTGCAAGTGAATCAAGTGTTCTTCCCACATTCTATTGTACACTAAAATATCATCAAAAAATACTAAAATGTACTTACATAGGTAGGGCTAAAAAATGTCGTTCATCAAGCATTGGGAAGTGGCTGGAGCATTGGTTAAGCTGAATGGCATAACCAAGAATTCATAATGGCTTTTGTAGGTTCGAAAGGCCATTTTATGGACATCTTTCGTTGTGACTCTAATTTGATGATAACCAGACCGTAAGTCGATCTTGGAGAATACTCGTGACCCGTAGTGTTCATCAAGAAGTTCGTCAATGACCGGAATCGGAAACTTGTCCTTTATAGTGGTTTCATTGAGTACACGGTAGTCAATACAGAAGCGCCAACTGTCATCCGTCTTTTTAACAAGTAATACTGGGGAGGAAAAAGGACTCTTGCTTGGTCGAATTAATCTTATCTGAAGAAGCTCTCTGACTTAATTTTCAATTTCTGTCTTCTAATAATAAGGGTATCTATAGGGTCGTACATTAACTGGTTTACTTTGGGGCTATAACAGAATATTGTGATCTTGAATACGATGTGGGGGTAATTGGGATGGAGTTTGAAATATGTGTTGGTACTGCCTGAGAAGACGTTGTAAGGCAGTGGGATGCAGCTATTGAGGCTTGTCTTCCAAGTTCTGCATCTACAATAAAAAACTATAGCAAAATTGGGCATTATATTCTTTATTTGTCAGGGCTTCTAGTTTACCACCCTTGATGCCATGGAATGTATAGGGCAGGTTTCCTTGCTTCATTATCATGGTCAAGTTTTTGTAACCTGTTTCGATAGGTACCAAAGTGGACAACCACTATACTCCAAGAACAAGTGAACAAGTGACCACTGGTAAGATCTAGAAATCTGCTTGTGTTTGGAACCCCTGAATGTTCAAAGTGACAGCCGAACACTTTCCTAAACAAGTGATTTTCTCCTTATTTTCCACCATCACTTGGAATTGTTGATCTTGTTCTACTGGCAGGTCTAATTTATGTATTAAGGATTGATCTATGAAATTGTGGGTGCTTCCACCATCTACAAGAATCACCACGTCTTTTCCTTTGAGATGACCTTGCAATTGGAGAGTCTAGGGGTGTTCAATCCCTGTAATAGCATGGAAAGAGATCTCAAGAAGTTCTTCAAGTGGCTCAGGTTCTGCTTCTTCAATGACATCTTCAATCATAAATAACTGTGGGTATTGACAGCGGTGCCCAAGTGTGAACTTTTCATCACAGTAGTAACAGAGGCCCTTGTCTTTGCATTCACGTGGTTCTTGACTTGCAATTGTACGGACGAGGGTAGATTGTGAAGGCAAACCTGCATTGTTATTTCCATATTTAATTTGTGGAGGAGGACCCAATAAACTAGTTTGTACCTGGTTGTTGTTGCGGAAGGTTGTGGTATAGAAATGTTTGGTTTTTAAAACAGTCCTTTTCTTTTATAATTCATTCTTCTCTTCTACCAAACTTGCAAGACCAATGGCATTCGCTAATGTTCATGGTTATTTTAGTCTCACGTCCATTTGAACGTCATCTTTTAATCTAACCACAAAGTATCCAATTAGAAATTTCTCAGGCAAGTCATCCACCTAGTTAGAAAGCTTCTCAAATTCTTGTTGATAGTCAGCTACCAAACCAACCTGTTTTAGACGGGTTAATGCCTTTGAGGGGTCTTCATAATCAGTTGGACCGAAGCAAGCAAGAAAGACTCTAGTGAATTCAACCCAATTCATTGGTCCTTTATATCATAAAATCCATCTATACCATTGGAGGGCAGCTCCTTTCAAATGAAATGATGCTAGCTACACTTGTTGATCTTCAAGTACACATTTGAAATTGAAATATTGTTCTGCCTTAAAGGTCCAACTTTGTGGATCATCTCCTTCAAATTTTGGGAAATTAAGCTTGAGGTGATGATTTTTGGGGTCTATATGGTTATCGTGGTTGGTTTGTGTTTGGGGAAGGGTTATTTCTGAGATTGGTAAATTGAATGAAGTCTGATATGGGAAGTTTTGTTCATTGACTATATTGTAGTGGTTGATATTAGATGGCAGGAAGTTTGAGGGTTCACCTTGGTGTGTCTCTGTTAAAGACTGGTGGTGTTGTGGTCGTAGATGTATGGATTCCAATCTAATGAGGGTGTTTTGGTGGAGGGTTTGTGTGGCTTCCATGGCCTGTAACTTAGTCAGGATAGTTTGTAGACTTAGTGTATCTCTGGGAAGGTTGAACCATGTTTTTGAACAGTTTCGAGCATGTGATTACGAAACTCATCATTTGTTTGATTGCGGGTTTCCATCGGAACCTGGGATCTGATACCACTGTTAATGGAATTTTCCTTTTGGGAGAGAATATTAGAGTTTGTATTGTATAATAGAAAACAAAGACAATAGAAAGTGAAAATAGATGGGATAAAGGAGGAGTTGTCTGTAAAATTGCCTATCTTTATTAAATGCAAACTAGCCTTTTATTGAGATCAGACTCAACAGAACCAGAAATAAACTCCTCCTAAAATCAAGCAACCCAACAAGTGGTTCCTGATATCCCTATCGCATAAATAACAGAAATCTGATTAAGTCAAACAAACAACTAAACTATAGAAATGCAAGCAACAGTAACTGATCCAAAAGAGACCCAATTCCCCTCCATTCGTGAACCGCATGTCCCATAAAAGAGAGCCACTCTTCTTCCGTTCATGCACCACGTGTTCCCTTGTATGAAAGACCGTATCAGCCACTTTGAAGAAAGAATCAACAATTGGGATTCAAAGAAACTAAAGACACTAAATTGGTGAATGGATAATCAAGGGCAAATCCTCAAAGAAAGCAAAGGCATGTAAAGAAAATCCCTATTGGATCAATAGGGTGGTGCATCGGGGGTCACGTTTGGGGGAGCAAAAGAAAACAATACAAAATAAAAAGCAATTTTAGGGTTCTTCGTCTTTTATTTTTATTTTTCTCAAAAAGCCCTTTACTAATATTAAAAGAGAAACGTACCTGAAGAAAAAGGTGTTGTACAGAGGAAGATGGGCTGATGAAAGGATGATGGCGTACGACAGGATGTTAGCGTAAGAAAGGATGAAAACCAGGGAGTATATTAGTGTAAGAGGGATTATGTTAGCGTAACGTCATTTAAACAATTTGCTTACATGGTAGATATGATTTCACATAGTCTGTATGTATTACACGATTTAGATGCCCTTAATTAAATTATGTTATAGATAATATAAAAGTATATCAATTCTTATATGACATTACTTTGAAGATTTTAAATCAAAGAATTACTTATACAATTTTTTAATAAAAATTTTTATGAATATATAAATAATATTTTAAATGAATTTCTCATATAAGGATAGTTCATTAATAAATTTATTATTTAACAAGGACACATATATTTGTTTAATTATCTCCACACTTTAATCTATAAGATCAACTACAACTATTTCCTTCATAAGAAAAAAGATGTGGCGTGCTATTTTTTCTACGTAGTAATAATGTCTAATCTCAAAAAAAAAATTAAGAATAATTTTAAGGATAATATATAAATGAAATATGAATCTCATAATTTTATTTGCAATGTACATATATCTTTATCACATATACATAAATAGGTATAAGCAAAAGAACTCAATTGATTAGGTTTAAACCAAAACAAGATTCAAGCTAATTTGGTACACAATTTTAACTTTAGAGGGATTTCAACATGTTGGAATTTCTTCGGTACTTCTAAAGCCGATATAGGATTAGTCGATTCCCATTGTGAGGGCATTAGTAGGATTGAAACACTTAGGAAACTATCTATTACTTTCAAGGGCTCCAGTTGACGCCAACATCTATTAATTACTGCAGCTGGCTTTTAGTCTATATATAGGTCTCAGGCTTGATGAATTAGAGTCATATTTGCATGTGATTAGCTAAGTAAAATAGATATACATATAGAAGCCATAGACAATTCATAGTCAGCGGTCAGTATTGATCCTAGATTTCTTCAGTTTTATACATTAATGATAAGTTTGCTTTATATGACATCTTACTAAACAATGATTATTAGTTTGAACTTATGAGGGTTCTGAAGAGCAACACATAACGAGTCCAACTCGGTTGTATATGTGCACATTATGTCGTTGAGGTGGCTCGATTGAATCTCAGACAAGTAACTACTTCTTAACGATTACAAGTAAAGATAAATTTATAATAAAATAAATATGAAAAATCAAGGCAAAAATCTTTAATTAAGTTGATCTAAGCACTCCGCCTGAGGAATGAGATCTGTTACTAGTCGTGAAAAAGAAAGATCATGAGCTAAAAATAGGGTTTTCAGGCGCACGAAAATCGCTAAGCAAAGCAAACGTAATTGTATGTAAAATAATTAGTTAAAATAAAAACCGGCGGTTGCATGGCTTCACCTTCCATTTCGGATTTTGGATCCTTAATTATCTGAATTATCAAGATCTCGCCGGCACAATCTTACAGGCAACAAAAGGGGTTAAAATGTGTTTCATTGTCCGTATCAATATACACGTTAAGAATCAAACATGTTTGTCTGTGAAACATACAATCAGTCCATATACAGCACAACCTACTCATATTAATCTCACATAACATCACATGTTTAATGATAACCACTAAAACTATGAGTCCCAAAACAGAAAATTAAAGAAAAACAGTTAAATCCGGAGGACAGATGTCGTTTCGGAAATTGAATTTACAAACGTAACTCAACTCACTTGCCAGAGAATGGCGCTGACGTCACCATGAAAACCTCACCTGCCCCGTGGATTTGGGCACTGTCATTTGTCACACAGCCACTTGTTGGCTATTCTCTTCCCATGCATGCACGTGTTTGGTCTCTTCCCAAATTGCATGCAACCGTATAAACACACGACTTTATACTCTTTTCACATCGCAAACATAAATGAATGTTTTCTTTTCTAAGTTTTAAGGATATATAGTTAGTTAAGGAAACAATTCTCTTAAAGAGAAGACTGCTTAATTAGTTGTTTGTTTGTTCTTAACAATTACAAATCCTTTGAGCGTGTTTCAGGTAGTGTCCTGTTGTGTGCCAATGACATTGGTGAAGGAAAGAAGACATCAACAAGCACTGCGGCTCTCCTTACCACCACCCATTCCGCCAGCCGACTTCCGCCACCGGCCCTCACACTGTCCTCCGGTGTTCCCTGCCACCACCAGTCCACGCTGTCCAGATATTGATGACCTCTCCGACCTTGAGAAATTGACTGTTCTCGGACATGGAAATGGTGGAACTGTCTATAAAGTACGTCACAAGCGAACTTCATCAATCTTTGCATTGAAAGTTCTCCGGTTCGACCGTAACGCCGTCACCCTCCGGAAACAGGCCGTTCGGGAGGCGGAGATACTTGAACGTGTTGACTCTCCTTACATTGTTCGGTGTCATGCAGTGTTCGACAGTGATGATGATCTTTGCTTTGCGATGGAGCACATGGAGAGAGGTTCGCTCCACGATATTTTGCTTCTACGTAAAGTGATGCCAGAGAACGTTATCTCTGCTGTGGCACGTGGCGTCCTTCTAGGACTTCAGTACCTGCACAGAATGCAGATAGTTCACGGCGACATAAAGCCCTCGAATCTATTGATCAATGCAAGAGGTGACGTGAAGATAGCAGATTTCGGGGTGAGCAGAGTTGTGGCGGGCAAGCATGATTCGTGCGATCGTTTCATGGGAACATGTGCGTATATGAGCCCTGAAAGGTTTGATCCTGAGAGGTGGGGTGGGGATCATAACGCCGATGGGTTCGCCGGTGACGTATGGTCACTTGGAGTGGTGGTTTTGGAGTGTCTGATGGGTCACTATCCGTTGATTGGAATGGGAGAGAAACCTGATTGGGCAGCGTTGGTGTGTGCAATATGCTTTGGAGAGACATTGGAAATGCCGGAAAATTCATCTTCAGAGTTTAGGAGTTTCGTGAGGAGGTGTTTGGAAAAGGATTGGAGAAACAGAGGAACTATAGATGAGTTACTTAATCACCCTTTTGTTGTCAGAAGCCGTTGTGGGTCTATGGAAGGGTTGGTTGATTTTCATTAAAAGTTCGTTGTTGCATGGATGATGACTCTGTTGATCAACATGTTCTAAGGAAAATTCAATCTATTATATTTTATTTTCATCATTCTTTGTCTCTTCTGATTCTTCTTGGTTCTCACTTCTTAGATTTGTTGGTCAGTAGGGGTTGTTAAATTGGGAGGTCACTAATTCAGTGATAATTGAAGATAGAAAGTGAATCTTTGCTCCAAAGAGGAATATATTCTTTTTTTTCCCCCCGTCATAAAATCAGTTGATCGTTCCTTACATGCGATTGCTTTTACCTTGTTTTTTTGTTTAATGTACATTTTCCCTTAAAATTTTAATAAAAATTCAGTTTAGTTATTTCGTATTTGTTGCATGTGTTAATTTAGTTCTCATCTTTACTTTGTTCTATTTCAATGTTAAAGTTCATATGAAGATCAATTCAATCCCATTTGTCAATGTTACATAAAGAGCTCCAATGTGTTGGCCGAATCTATGGTTAGCTTGACATTAAAAGCTCGTGTGGTTCATTACTTGATATCAAAGTCAATTGATTTTGCTTGTTCCTTTACTTGTCTTTAATGAGCTATTCTCACATTAACGAAATATGACTTGAAACTCGAAAGAGGGAAAATTTTGTAGTGATGGCCCACACCCTTAGTTAAAATTTAAAAAAATGATAAAATGATATTACATTTTTTCCTAGTAAAAATGAATTTGAGAAGGAAATTGATTTGTGCAACTTAATTTCATATATGTTAGACGAGAAACAAACTCTTCTTTTCTTTCATAGCAACTATTCTCAAAGCATGCTTTTGGCAATTCTAAACTGGTCAATCTTTTTCCGTATAACTTAGAACTCAAATAGCATCTATATTTTAAGACTTTTTAATACACATGATTCTTATGAAAAGATAAGTGTAGAATGTACTTGTCTTTCTATACAACTGTTATTTATATTATTCAAAACTCAAGCTTTCAGGACAGAGAAAAACTTAGAAGGATGTCATAACATAGAAAACAATATTCATCTTATTGATAGAACTAGATGCATCTACAAAGAAGAGAAGTCTTGCTTTTATAGACTAAACAAGGGAGAACAAGATAAACAACTTTTAAATAAAGATACAAACAACCCCATATGGTACAATCATGTTAACTAAAAAACAAAAGGACATAGTAAAAGTAAAAATTATTAGGAAACATTAGGTACCCATAACATTCCTAAGAGATCAAATGAAATCTTTTAACAAGGTGGTGTAGAGAAAGATTGAGGTCCACTGTCATTGTTGACCCCTGGAAAATTTTTTTATGAATAAGCATGATTAAATTAATTTGGGATTTTGCTAGATTAAATTGTGTTGAAATTAATTAGCATACTAATGTAAGTAAGATATTATGTTATAGATCAAAGGAAATAAAGTGTCATAATGATAAGATTTCATGAGGGTCATTGTTGGAACATCAATTAAGTTATAAAGTCTTAAAGCATTGAAGGAAAAGCAAAATGGGAAGAAGAAATTGTAGGCTTGTGTTTTAGAAGACAAAAACATTGTTGAAGAAGAAGAGAAGAGAGAGAAGACAGAAAATAAGAAAAAAGGGAGAGAGAGTGTCGGTGATAGAGAGAAAAAAGATAGTTGAGCTAGGTTTTAACTTTACTAAGCCTTCAAGAGGGATTTTGAGAGTTATCAAGGAGGGAAAAAGAAAGAAAAAGAATAGAGCTTCCATTAGAGTCAAGAAATTCTTTAATTGGTGAAGATTCAAGGTAAGCTTCTATTAAATCTTGTGGAGTCTTAGAAAGGTTTTGGTTCTAAGAACGTAGAAAATGCATGGGTTTAAGTATTCTAGGATCAATTCATGGATGGGTTTCTTTGGGTTTCCAATTAGAGTTCTTTTGAATGAGATTTTGTTAATATTGAAGGGAGGCAAGAGAAGCAAGAGGAGACACATCCTTGAACAAGCTTTCAAGCAAGGGGATTCAAGGTAGGTTACTATTTATAGTTGAATAATAAGCCATCAATGTTTCTTTCAAGAAAATGGAAATAAATGGTTTCAACTACTTCAAAAATGTGCATTTATTACTCTTGAATGTCTTGGGAATGTGCTGCATGTTTTGCATATAAATTTTGTTTGACATATGAAGATGATTTTTTTGAAAAGATATCAAGCTTAAGAAACCAAGATCCCGAAATGTGCCTTTTTGGGCAATATATTTTACAGTTATGGAAATACATGTTATGTGGGTTTGTGGTGGTCCTCTAAGTTAAGTTAAGTACACTTTGACAAAAAGGCTTCTCCTGCCTGCCCGCAAGTGGCCTGGAGCTCCTTTAAGGACTCCCATAAGTTCACGGCTACGTAAGATTATTATGTAAAAATGCGTAGTACATTCTATTTTGGATCCACCAATGTGCTTATGATAAATTGACAAAGGGTGATGCATACATAATTTGCAATAACGTAAATTTCTGCATTGGAAAGGACTTTATAAATGGTTTTGCTTATTATCAATTATAAATTGTTACCTATGAGCTTAAGTTCACCCCCTTTTCCTCCCCCACATCCAGGTGTTGAGCAAGATATCGAGTAGACAAGGGTCAAGGCATCACTCCAAATTTTTGTATATTTGTATTTGAAGCACATT
>JANSVA010000005.1:13320053-13336371 GCA_025504915.1 Erythroxylum reticulatum | reverse complement strand
TCAATGATAGAGATCAAAAGTAAATGATTTCTAAAAGGCCAAGGCAAAGAGAAGTGTCTTTAAGGATGTCATAGTCCGAACGAGGAACTAATTGTTAATAGCTCTTCCACCACCAAAGATAGTAGACATCTATCTCGATGAAATTTTTCATAAAAATCTTATACTTCAAAATATGATAATGCTCAAAGATTTCACATAGGAATTTATAATTGAGTTAGTTTCAAAGGTTGTCTCCCACTGGGTAGTCTAGAAGATGGATGATAAGAGGAATTCCTTAGGAGAGACTTAGCGTCAGCACTAGAGATAAAATAGTTATACTTCAAAGCCTAAAGTTGTAAAAGAAGTGCAATACTTGAAAGCCTTATCACCACCCATTACAAAAATTCTCATATTGGTGTAAGAGAAAAACAACTTTTAATAAACATTTAAAAAAGAAAAGATAGAAGGTTTGGAAATTTTCAACCAATAAGGTCTTTCAGTAAATTCCATAAAAGGGTTGAGCTGGTCAATTGACTTGGACCTCAAAGATGACAAAAAATTGAAGATATCTTTACCAGATTTACTACACAAGCTTATTGAAAGATAGAGGCTAAAAAAATCCAGAAATCTAGGGTTTATAGAAGGAAGGCTTCTCTGCCTCTTTGCTCTGGAAAATAGGTGATGAATGAAACATTTTATCTACAATGTCAAAGCTATTACACGATTACAATGTAAGATCTATTACAAACTAGCTATTGTTCAGTACAATAATCCTGAGAATAAGGTTACAATTTATCAAAGATTCAATATAAGCTTCATGTCTAGTGTGAGCTTGCTTTGTGTATTCCTTACTATCATAATCTCTCTAATCCAGTTTAAAGTGTTGTAAGCTAATTGACGATTTTTGGTGGTTTCCCCTTTATAATCTAATTTTTTTCTTTCTCTCTATATTGAAATAGATTGTTGAAATGAAAGCAGTTTTGAGTAGCTCTCCAATTTGTTTGAGTTCCTTAACATTTTTGGTAACCCAAGCCAAGACTTTGTTCCATTCATATGATTGACAGTGCTCCATTAAAAGATACAATACTCCATTCTAAATAACTTTAGAGTACCTATGTTGGAAAAAGAGATGATTCGTATCTTCATCCTCTTTTTTGCATAATACATATTTAAGATCATACAAATCAAACCACCTATCCTTAGTTCTGATATTGTTTTTTATAATAAGCCAGCTGATCAAGGAAGCTTTTGGGTTCAAGGTTTGCTTCTCCAAGTTAGTTTTGCAAATTTTGATGGAAGAGTCATTAGTGAAATATCAATTGGTATTGGATAACCAAATGATTATATATTCTCTACACAAATGATGAAGCTAAGGTAGATAATTTGATAATAAAGAGGAGCCTCCAAAGTTACAATGCCAAACTCCATGTTGTATGAGTGAATAAAATATAGCATCTAAAGGAACTTTATTCCTTAACGTAGGAGATCATTTCTTATAATTACTAGACTGAGATCATTCTAGTTGCCATCCAAATTTTTACACCATTCCCCATTTTGTGCCTAATTCAAGGGTATAAGAGGTTTTTTAATTTTAAAATATGTGAGAAGTACTAGGAGTGTTCCTTATTTATTTCCAGCTTCCACGTGTTTTCTAGTTTTTTAGGTAAATTTCATTAATCCATTTGATCTATAATTCTCCGTTATCAATGTATAATCTCCAAATCCTTTTACTTAAATGGCTTTTTACATAAAAGAGATTAGGACAATTCTTAACCCACCCCCCAACTATTTTGGGATGGATATCTCCTCTCACCTAACCTTTACCCCTTTTGAATTTTGTGCTGTAATAGATTTTAAGAAAGCTTTGATTATCCTTTCAATCTCCTTGATGAATCTCTTAGGAAGAATTAAGTGAGCACTCTAATACACATGTAGATTGTTTAGGACATAATTGATCAAAGTTAACCTAGCAATAAAGGATAAAAACCTAATTTGATAAGCATTAATTCTTGCTTTGTATGACTCAATTAGTGGAATGCAATCTCTACATTTTGGATTAGCAGTAGTAATAGGAATGCCAAGATATCTTAACGGTGGAGTTTGAATTTTGTAGCTAGATCTCCTGCTCAACTTAGATTGATTTCTCACATCAAAAGAAATGAACATATTACTTTTGATAACATTGACCTTCAATCTAAAACAAGCTAAGAATAACTCCAGGATACCCAATACTATTTCAGTGGCTTGGAAGTCAATACAATATAACAACATAATATGATTAGCAAATATCAAATATTTAATCCTCAACACTCCACATCTATGATGATATTGGAACATGCCATTATAATAGATGAGTTCATAAAGCATCCAAGATAAAGCTTCCATAACCAGTATTAATAAGTAAAGAGGAAGAGAATCCCCTTGCATTACTCCCCTAGTATTTCTAAAGATTTGAGTAGGAGCTCCATTTACTAGAATTATAAAGGAAGTTATTGTGATGCATTCCATTATCCATTTTACAAACTACTCTGGGAATCCATGAGCTAGTAAGCAAGATTCAATAAACTCCTATCTAGTGGTATCAAAGGCTTTAAAGAAATCAATTTTGAATTAAAACTTTTAATGGCTCTTTATGAGGTGTAGTCTTTTTAATTCTTGTATAAGCAATATATTGTCTCCTATTGATCTCGTAGTTATGAATGCACCTTGAGCTGGATTAATGACATCCTTTAAAACCAGCTTTAATATGTTTGCTAAAATCTTTGCAATTACTTTATAAATAGTATTACAGTAAGATATAGGCATGTAAACCACCATGGATAAGGGATTTTGCTTCCTTGGAATAAAATACATCAAGTTTTTGTTCATTTCCTTTGGCATATTTGATGAAGCAAAAAATTAATGCACAACTTTAGTGAATAGTTTATTGGTAATACTCCAATTCTACTAGAAAAAACAAGCAGAATATCCATCAAGTCCAAGTGCATTGAAAGGGTGCAAATCAAACATAACTTCTTTAATCTCCAGTTGTGTGATGGGTGACACCATGTATTCCTTCTTCTCCTGAGTGATTAATCTCTCAAAGAATCTGCTGGTGTTGAATTCCTTAGGGATATTGTTGCCTTCAACTCCATCAGATTAGTGAAGAAATCTAGAGCTATTTCTTACATCTTGTTTTGATCAGTATGTATAAACCTATAATTATCTTGTAGCTCAGTTATCTGATTTATGTTTCTTTTGTCTAGGATGGAAGAGAGGAAGTTTTTTGTGTTAGAATCTCCACCCCTTAACTAATTGATCCTTGATTTATGTTTTAAAATTGAATTGTGCAAGGATAAACCTCCTGGTATTCCTTCATTCTTTGACTTTATAATATTCTCATATCATTATTATAAGGATGCTTATAGCAATTCTCTAGAGCATGTCTCAAATTGTTTTTAGCTTCAAATACTCATTGATTATGTTCTTTAGCAAACTCCTTAATTACAACCTTAACAAGCTTGAGTTTCTTCACAAGCTTAAAAGCTTTATATCCTTTCACTTCTTCATTATATTTTGCAAGCATCAATTCCTAGAAGCCTACTCTTTGTGTTAGGCCATTGAAAATTCTAAAAGGAGCTTCTAATGTTTTGGAGGGATAAAAACTTAGATTTTTATCCAAAAGTGATCAAAACAATGCTTTCACCAAAATAAGCATAAGCATGTGGAAATCGTTTAAGACAATAATGATTTACTATCACTTTGTCTAACTTCTTTCTAATCAACAAATCTCCTTGTTGTTTATTTACCCAGGTGAAAAATCAACTTGTAGAGCTTACATCCACCAAACCAACCTTTTGCACCAAATCTATAAGCTCCCTACAGATGCCGACATAGGGAGATAAAATGTAGTTAAATTCTCCAATTATCACCTAAGGATTAGTTATTCCAATATGGATGACTTTAATATCTTCCTAGAGTTTAGCTCTTGAAAACAAGAAGTTTGAGGCATAAATCATAGTCAGTTAATCCTTAGTATGCACTCTATGAAGCTAGCATTTCAGATGTAAATTTTGATATGATTCTTAGGTTACTTGAACTATAACTCTATCTAGATTGTAAACACATATCATCCTTCCATTATAATGGTAAGCATGACTGGAGAGGATTTTACATTCAACACCCAAAATCTTAAGGCAATTATATGTACAAGGATGATTTTTTTAGTTTCAAGAAGTCCTACAAAATAAGGCTTTTTTTCCAGTATGACCTCTCTCATATTTTGCCTTTTTAGAGGGTTATTCAGCCTCTAACATTCCAAATTAGTATTGTCATGTTCATTAGGGGGTTAATCCCCTTTCTATTTTTTCCGTTTCCTTTTAACAAATTTTCTTCTGGGGTTAGTGGCAAATTCTTTTTCATCTTTCTTTTCCATATTATTCTCCTCCTATTCAGTATACCCATCCATACTTGCTCTAAAATCATTAGTATCTTTCTATTGAGTAATAGTCTGAGCATTTAAATCAAGGGTATTTTCGGACTCTTTTGTATAATGAAGTTCCTCTATCACCTCATGTGTATCAATACAATCTCATCACTTCCTATCAATTACAATCTTTTTACTTCATATCTCTACATTTTATTCCTTATTGGTATAGTTAGTAACTTCTTGAGAATCCTCCCATAAGCTCATCATGTCCTCCAGTTTTGAATGTTCTTCCTATAGCCATCCTTTTTTTTTGGTTCAAATTGCTAGGCTTCCAAGGGTAAGTGATAGTAATATCCATTTTCTTCAATTCCCCAACCTCTCTTAGCTTTATAACAGGAATGTTATCAGGTAATTCAATTTTTTCTTAATTTCAACATACATTTTAGGAAAGCAGATCTTCTCTATGCTTGCAATTTATGTATCTATGCACATTCTCTTACTTAGGGAGCTAGCTAGGAAGCTAAATGCTTCCATAGTCCAAAATTCCAAAGGAACGTTATAAAAATCAACCCAAATGGGAATGCTATCAATATTTCCTCTACCACATTCAATACTTGGCTTCCAATTTTTAACAAACATGGGTCGACCCCACGTGCCAAGGACCTTCAAGTATCTCATTCGAATAAGTTTCAGAGCTGAATTTAAATAAAAAGGAACCATACTCCATGAGCCTAGTTTTCTTTAGACCCTCTTACTCCACCAAGCTACAATCTAGGCTTGAACTACTAGAAATTTACGCCTTTTCTCCAAAAGAAACCTACCAAAGCTAAAGACCACGCAGAAGCTCTAGCTTTGAGTAAATCCATAGGTGGTGTGAGAACTCCAACCACCATGAGATCCTGAAAATGTTTAAGTTTTCCTTTATGGTATTGGATGTCTATTGTGCTTTTCCAGGCTCCAGTAAGTTGGTGATTTGCAGATTCCCCATATTTCACATTTCTTGCAATTTGATTCACTAGGGCAAAAATTCCATCATTCTTGACACCTTGTACTACATGAGTTAGCACTGGGAACACTTCTTATGAGAGTTTTACCCCATTTTCTTCGTCACTAACATCTCCATAAGATTGAAAGGCCATTGAATGACCTTCCATGGCGGTAAGACCCTACAAGAGGTCGCACTAAGAGATTATACCTAGATAGTAAGAAAATAGTTACAGAAGTTAGCTTTCCAAAAACAAAATGTTTCAAGGGCAATTCGGTAATGTAGTTAGAGAGAAGGTAGAGAGAAGCTTAGGCGAGTATCTAAAGTTAGATAAACCATATACACAAATTAAGCCCCTAAAAAAGGAGATTGGACAAACATCTTCCTTGATTTCTATAAATGAATCCTAGAAAAATAGAACCTATAGTGAAAAATCTACTAGAGGCTATTGCTCTACAAAAGGGGTGGAATTCAAGACTTGTTTTATTATTTGCAAGACAAAAAAAATTAATTCATCAAAATCTAAATAAAATTGTGGGATTCCTAGAAGAAGCATACCTGTTGATCGGATTAGAACAAAAGGAACATTTAAAAGCACTTAGGTCTAAACCAAAAGTTTTTGGAACTAAACACACAAAACCCTCCCTAGTTAGAGATAAGTTAGTTAAAAAGAAAATACCTTTGAGAAAAATGGAGGCATGCATAAAAAGAAAAATAGAAGAGTTATAAGAAAGACTACAAAATTTCAAAACATCATATATTAGGTCGATACTCTAGCAGGTTCCTAGACAGAGATATTAATTGGAGAATTCCTTTCCTCTTCCAAGTAGAATGGTGAGAGGGGTACAATATGTCTATCCATTTAACCTATCGGTCCATAATCTTTGTCCATGGATTTAGAGATTCTAAGTCCTGGAATAACATAAATTCTAGTATAAAGTTTGATTTACTCACCTCTCTTTGGTAGGGGAGAGATAAATGAGAAGATTTAATGGATGAGGGAACTCCAACAGTCAAAGGTAATCCTTACATGTAGTCAAAATGTGTAATTCCCCCTAATATATTATAGAAAGGATATTTTGATAACATAACTAAAAGGAAGTCCAAAAAGGGTGTTTAGGGTTTAATAGTTTCCCTCCTTACACTGATAAAGGATGAGATAGGCTCGATAAGAATAAAGACTACCTTAAATTTTATAGCCTACATGAAGAATAAAATTAAGAAGACCAGTAGAATTTTTTAATGAATGACAAAGAAAAGTCATAGTCTTACGTTTTTAGCATTTAATTCAACATAGTCAATAAAAGAAGAAGAAGATGCATGATGTGTGGAAGCCATAGTGCAGAAGATGCATAATATGTGGAAGCCATAGTGCAGGAGATGCATGATGTGTGGAATCCATAATGTAAGGAGAGCTTACTAAGTTTAGAGAGAATTTGCATATTAAAGAAGGAAGAGAACTTGGAGCTAGCAAAGAAGGTGGAGATTGCTTGGATTTCAAATTAATATATGATGTAAAGCAAGGGAATTTATAGCGAAATGAGTAAACCTTATAGGAGTACCAAGATTTGAAATTCAAATAGAGCAAATCTTTTAACTTCAGCAACGGATGGGAAGTTAAGAGATTTAAACATAGAAGAATCTTGATACAATAGTTGTGCCCATCATTCCCTCTTAATTAAGGTTTTTTTTTTGGTAAAGGTCAAATGAAGGTTGTCATTGTCATATTTCTATGCCTTTCCTTCTAGTTAGATTCTTTTTGGTGTCTAAACCTCCCAAAACCACTAATTTACACCTGAAATTTGATCAATGACCTTGAACTTATTTTTACTGAAGTTTAGAAGATCTTCAACACTATATATGTAATATGATGGATCAAACATATACTAGGGGCAATTATTGATAGACTAAGAGAAATTTGGCCTATTTGACCTAAAAATGAAAAGGTTCAGTTATAAAAAGTTTCAGAAGTTAATTAGACTATATAGAGAATTCTTAGGCATAGGAATTAGTAAGAAAGTCCAAATTGTGGGAGGCAGGACAATTGAGACATGATAAACATGTACAAGGCAATTAGCCAAAAACGTGACCTAAAATTAAAAGTTAGTTACAAATTAAGAAATTATAAGAAAACTATTTCAGGCGGTTGAATAAGGGAGAGAATTATAAGCACACTAAGAGGACAAATGAAAGGGACAGATAAAGAACAAAATAATAAGATGAGTTTTTAAAAAAATCTTCTTATTATTTCAAGTTTTCTTTGCTCAACCCTTATTTAAATAAAATTATTCTTCTAGCCCAAATCTAAAATCTGAATATTGTTTAACATGTTTGATAAATTAGAATTCTATTGTCCTAGTCTTTTAAAACCCACTTTTATTATTAATTAGAAGTAAATACTCTTCCTTCCCACGCTCGAATTCTATGTTAATATTATAATTAACATACAATACTAAATTATATTTAACTTCTTTATTTATTACTAGCAGATAGATACTGCGAAATGCGCAGTAATATAATGCCCAATTAATTTAATTATACCATTCTTTATTCTATTATGTTATATTATTATATAATTTTAATGTCTAAATAAATATCAAGTAATTTAAAATTTTGTTATCAAATTATAAATATTTAAATTTTGAAATGTATATTTTATTAAAAAAATTTACAATTTGTTATATTAAAAATATATAAGTTAGAATGTTAGAAACAAAAAAGTAAAAATAGTTAGTAAAAATTTGAGATGAAAAATTAAAAAATTAAGGAAATGTTTAGTGTAATGCATTTGTTATAAATGTATAAAATATATAAACTAAATTAAAAATTCAAACAAAATAAGTTAAAAATAAATAAATATTGTGTAATTTAAATTTTTGTTATAAAATTATAATATTTAAAATTTGAAATGTATAATAAGAAAAGAATTATGATAGAATTATTAAAAAGATATAAATTTGAATATTAAGAAAAGAACTAGTAAAATTAGTTAGTAAAAATTTAGAAAGGAAAAAATAGGAAATGAAATACGATAATTCACGCTATACAGTTATTAAAAATATATTAGTAAAATTAGTTATGTGACTAAAAAACAAAAAATACAAAATGTTTTGTTATAAATTCAATATTGTAGTTAAGAATTAACTATTGTCGTTAATTAAGGTAAAAAAAAGTCACATATTACATTAATATTTCGTAATTTAAAATGTTGTGATAAAATTATAAATATTGAATGTAAATAAATACAAATATTATAACATATAAGTAAAAAAATTAATATCATTATTCATGGGAGCGTAACTGAAACAAAGGTTAATTATATGTAGTTATTTCAGTTAGTTAAGATAATAAAAAAAAGTCCTAACATGATATTATTTAATGTATAAATGAATATTAAGTAATTTAAATATTTGTGATAAAATTATAAATATTGAAAATTTTAAATGTATATTAAGAAAGGAGTTATGATAGAAATATTAAAAATATATAAGTTAGAATATTAAAAATGAATTACTAAAATTATGTTATAAAATTTGGAATGAAAAAATAAAAAATGTAAAAAATGTAAAATGTGATGTATTTGTTATAAATGGATAAAATATAGAAAGTAAATATAAATATAAAAATCTAATTAAAAAGTAAAAAATTATATCACCGTTCAATTATTAATTTTGTAATCAATTGAATAATTTAGTTATGATTAAATAGGTAAATATTTGGAATGAAAAAATAAAATAATTTAGGAAATATATATTATGGTGTATTTTTTATTAATGGTTCAGATTTGATGCTTGGTTGTTGAATTGATATAATTCACAAAAACCATCATCAAAGACTAAACACACCTCGGTTATGGGTGTGACTCACACCCGTAACTAAAAATTTTGAAATAAATGTTAGAAATGCAGTCACAAAAAAATTTTCAATAACATCACAAATTGCCATCTGAATTATAGCGTAGATGTTGTCAATGCGAGGGCATTCAGTACTCTAGGGAGTGAGTGGTGGTATGTGGGTAGCAGTGACGTGTTAGGATTGTCTACATGTAAAGGGGGGGAAGTGAAGCCTGGAGATGAAGTGATATTTACATTTGCCCAGAAGAGTGAAAGTTTGAGATCACCAGCGTCCAAAAAGGCTCTTCTAGAGGTTTAATTATGTGAGAAAGGGTTAATGAGTCCATTAAAGATTGTCAATTTCTTCCAGAGGTTTAACTATGTGAGAAAGGGTTTGGTGATTGCATTAAAAGTAGAAACTTCTAAAGATGTATGTTAATTAAATTAACTTATGTTGGGATTGAAATTATTTGATGGAAGACTTATTAATTGGTAGGAGCAAAAAAAATACAAAGATACGAGTTATATCGAGTAATTCAAAGGTTTAAAATTAAGATTATATATTAAATAAATAATTAAAATTATTTAACACGCATGATTGTGACTTAAAATCACAACCGTGCATTCAGTCACACCTGTGACTTACAACTTAGATTATATATATACACACTAAAGAGCTAAATATCTCCTGAATATTAGTATATAATAATTAACAATTAATATTAACATGTACTACTTAATCAAATATTTATATTTTATTTAATTAATTAATTAATTAATTAATTATTAATTATAATTGACAACTTAGATTTTATATATATATATAAATAGTCACAGGCATGACAACTTAGATTATATATATATATACACTAAAGAGTTATATATCTCCTAAATATTAGTATATAATAATTAAAAATAAATAACAATTAATATTAACATATACTACTTAATCAAATATTTTTATTTTATTTTATTTTTATTTAATTATTGACTAATTATTATTAATTATAACTAACAACTTAGATTATATATATATACACTAAAGAGCTATATATGTCCTAAATATTGGTATATAATAATTAATAATAATTAACAATTAATATTAACACGTAGAATTAACCTATTTCAACGAAAATTTTAAATATGTCATGGGTGTTACTTAAGTAAATCACTTGTTAATATATAAATCAGATATGATATGTAAACTACACAAGAAGAGGGGTTGAATTGTGTAATCTTTTCGAAAATATTAATCTTTTGAGACTTCTTGAATTTCTTCACGAAAATTCAATTGATTACAAAAAAACACTTTGCTAAAGTTGATAAGCAATGTAATCACAAGTAATTTTGTCTACTTGTTTAACAATAAGAAAATTAAAAGATAATGGTTAAAGAATAGACACTGCGATTTTAAACTGGTTCACCCCAAATCTTGGGCTACGTCCAGTCCTTAGAGTTTGCCTGAAATTTCATTATACTCTTCAACTTTACCAGTATTCTTTCTACACTTGCGGAGCTTCTTCAGGTCTCTCTCACAAAGTATTCTTTATCTGCTATATTAGCCTCTCCAGGTTCTAGCCTTTCTTTCTCTCTCTAAGAAAAGTATTTTTAAGCTTAACGTTACAGATGTATTCACTCACTTCTTTCGCACTTTGAATACAAAATTTTCGCTAATGTAAAAAACGTTAAAAATGCTATCTTAGTCTTCGACTAGAACTAGTATTATAGCCTAAGTCTCCAACTGTCTTCTTGAAAAACTGCTTCTTGAATCTTCTAGAAACGGTTATTAGTTAAGTGCTGTAACTAACTCTAACTAACTAACTGACTGATGTTCTAAAATACCTTCCTTTTGTATCATTTGGAATAATGCTTCTTCTATTACTACATTTCGTCTGTTATATCGTTTTGTCTATTGTCGAGCTTCGTCTGTTGTTGCACTTCATCTAGTGTTGCGCTTCGTCTGGTGTCGCACCTCGTCTGGTGTTGCGCTTCGTCTGGTGTCGCGCTTCGTCTAGTGTCGCGTTTCATCTGGTGTTGTGCTTTGTCTAGTATCGCGCTTCATCTGGTGTCCCACTTTGTCTGGTGTGGCGCTTCTTCTGGTGTCGCATTTCATCTGGTGTCGTGCTTCGTCTGGTGTTACAGTGTTGTGCTTAGTTTAGTGTTGACCGCACACCTTCTGAGTTGACTATGAGTTACTTACATTTTTCTGCACACTTAACAAGCTCATCAAAACTGTTCATACATTTCTAAGATTATTATTATTTGATTGTCATCAAAATTAACAGAAGTGAAGTCCTTTTGACTTAACAATCTCCCCCTTTTTTATGATAACAAATAATCATAATTTTAGAAGATAAGATGATATTCATAGACGAATAGACGAACAGTATTAATAATAAAGAAAGTAAAACATAAGAATTGCATACAGGATATATACAATGCTTTCTATCTGCTTTCTTTTTACCTTCTCTTCTCGTTCTCCTCTTTTTCTCCTTCTCCCCCTATTTGTTATTAATCAAAAAGATTGCTTATCGTAGACGCTTCAAAATTTTCAGTAATCATACGTTGCATATCGGTGCGGATCGTCTTGAGGTCTTGTTCAATAGTAACCTGTAGTAGTATTACTTCCTCATGAAGATCACCCACTAAGTCAACTAGTTCATCAACCTTAGTATGAATTTCCTCAATTTCTTTTGCTAAGGCTTCCTAAACTTCCTTCTGACTGTGACTTGCTTCTGTCCAATTTATGAAATGCTTCAAGAACTCTGGATTAACAGTAGGATCTTGTTGAATTTCACTAAGTGGATGAAGGTTTTCAACAGCAGATGGTTCTGAAAGTAAAACGTCTAACTTTATGATTGTGATAGAGGGTAGACTGGAGGGTTGTTTTCCTTCTGAGAGATTAAGATCATCAAGTCTAGGTAGTTTCGGAATTGATTGCCCAAGAAGGTGTAACACATCTTTGACTGAAGGAATGAAACCTAAAGGTCTGAAATGCATGACCAAATGCACAAAGGTTTCTAAGTTAAATTTGATACCTTCAACAATGATATTTCTATACTGTCCTTCTTTCATTTTGCCAACTACCTTGAAGTTTTCATCGGTGCTTGAAACTCTAAATTTACTTCCTAGTGCTTTTGAAATGTGATGTGAAACATAGATATCTCCAGGTTGAGCTACATTACATGCATCATCTATAATCTTCACAGCTACTTAAATCTGCTCTTCTGTAAGATCGTCTTTATTTCCCTCAGGAAACATCTTCTTTTTCCCTTTTTCTTCGTTTCTCACAATTGAGCATCTTGGTTGTATGTCTGGCATAACTTTTATCAATGTTCTGCTCGTAATCAAATAGATTGTATACCGATCCTTTGAAATCTTCAATAGATATGGTTCTGCCTTCTCATCTCGCAGAATACCATATAATCTTCGTTCGTCATGACTTAGAAGATGTATTGTCTGATCATTAATCGGTATAGGTTTGACTAGTACCTTGAATGACTATTTCAAAGGTTCTCTAATAATAATTGAGCTTCTGCTTCGAACAAGTACTGATTCTTCTATAATCTTCATTCTCAAATCCTTTTTGTTGATTGGTTGAGGAGGATTGTAAGGTTCCAATTGGTATTCAACTGTTTTTTCCTTCTGTTGAACATCAGATGAAGAAACCTTTTCTAACTGGACTTCACCTTCTTTTATTCTTCTACCAGTTTAGAAGAAAGTTGTTGTTAAGGCTTCTTCCTCTCACATACCAACTTTCTTTTAATTTTTGTCTCTCCAGATGATTTTGCTTATTGGCTTTGCAAAATAGAGACAATTGATCTGGTAGGTTGCTATCTTTTTTCCTGCTTTTCAGAATCTCCATCAAGAATCAGAGATTTTCGCTTCTTTTCTTTTTGTTGTATTAAGGTCAATAGTCTTGGTGACCTTCTTGATTGTTTGGATTTTTCTAATTGAAGTGTCTCTGCCTTTCTCTTCAATGGCACTTGTTGCGATGATTATTGAACCCAACTTTCCTCTTTTTATAGAATCGTCTTAGGTTTTATTAGTACATCAAACGATTTCTCAGTCTTTTCTTCTACGGATGTTCTTCATGTTAATCGAGGTTTTACTTTTCTTGCAGACGTACCACATTCACTCCTACCCTGTCATACTATAAGCTCCCCCTCATACCTTGCTTTAGGTGTATAATCTATATCCGTCTCATCATCAAACTTTATCCCTATCCTGTGAATAGTTGTAGCATTAATAATGCTCTTCACATCCATCTTTACCCTGTTACCTCTGTCGAGAAAGATTCCAGATTCTTTAAAAATCCTTATCAACAGCATTCCATACGGTAAAGAGCTAGAATCTACCTTTGACTTCATCATGTACTTCAAAATCAAGTACAGAAGATTAATGGGTTGGCGATTCAGTAGGTGATACAGACAATGTTCATCATTCATTGTCACAACGTCCTTCAAGCCTAATCTTGATAGACCACAGTGAAGAAGCAGTGAATGTAGAACCCTAGCCTTCGAAACAAGGGTTGAAGTCTTCTTAACTTCTGGATCACTACTTCCATAGAGTTGTCGATTAATGTGCATTCTATCTACACGACCTTGAGTAATCCATTTTGTATTATTAAACAACTTTAATCCAATACTAGGACACCCATTGACCCTCTCAATAGTTTCTTGTGTCACGATAACCGACACCCATCGATACTAAGGTGTCGTCTACCACCTTTGCGTTCTTCCAAAATTCATATATCTCATTTAAATAGACCTTTTCACGAACCTTGAAGAAGTTTTCCAGCCGACTGCTTCAATCTCTAGTTCAATGTCCATCTAATTTTTCTTCAATGAGATGAAATCAATGTGTCTCCTATAAATAAGTGATTGCTCCATTTGTGATTTGTATCCAATAACAACTAAATACACAAAAGTATTTCGCTCAAAGTAGCAATGTTAGTCTCTAAAAGTAAGAATATTATATGAAAAGAACTTGAAGCTTAGAACAGAGTATATAATCGTCTTGTTTAAGAGTATTATATGAAAAGAACTTGAAGCTTAGAACAGAGTATATAATCGTCTTGTTTAAGAGCACTAAATAAGTCAGTTTCAAAGTATTTCAAGAAAATTCTAAAGTAGAAGGTATTTTAGTATCTTAAGAAGATTTCCTTCTTATACCTACTCTTGAAAAGTTGTCGTTACTATTTACTTGAAACTTACAACTTTTTATCTTCTTCTTGTATGAATTGTCTTGGTCATGACGTGTTAGACGAATGGTTATTCAGCATTACCATATTCAAGTTCTGTCTGATTTCCTTGAATCTATCTTCACACAAAGGTTTAGTAAAGATATCCGCCCATTGTTGATTCGTCTCAACAAATTGTAGACTAATGATTCCTCTCTGTACATAGTCTCGTATAAAATGATGTCTAATTTCAATATGCTTTGCCCTCGAGTGTTGTATTGGATTCTTTGATAGATTGATAGCACTTGTGTTATCACAGAAGATTGAAATTTGATCTTCTTGTATGGAGTAATCTTCTAACTGATATTTAATCCATAACGTCTGTGAACAACAACTTACAATGGACATGTATTCAGCTTCTACAGTAGATAGAGCAATTGAACTTTGCCTCTTACTTGACCAAGAAAGTGACAACCTCTACTTGTACTCTTTCTATCAATTATATCTCCAGCATAATCAGCATCACAGTAACCTGAAATCTTTACCTTTCTTATTCATTAAACAAAGATTAGTAGAACCTACCAAGTATCTCAATATTCTTTTAACAGCAATATAATAAGATTCTCTAAGATCTGCTTGAAATCTGACACACAAACAAACACTAAACAATATATTAGGTCTACTTGCAGTTAGGTAAAGTAAAGAACTAATAATTCCTCTAAAAAGGGTTTGATCAACCTTTTTACCTGCTTCATCCTTAGATAAAAGGAATGAAGGATGCATAGGAGTTGACATAGGTTTAACCTTCTCCATTTTATATTTGACTAATAGTTCTTTGATATATTTCTGTTGATGAATAAAAATCTTTTCTTCGGTTTGCTTAATTTGTAAACCAAGAAAGAATTTCAATTCACCCATCATACTCATTTGAAATTGACTTTTCATAAGATTTTCAAAACTGGAAAATAGCTTCTTAGAAGTTGCACCAAAAATAATATCATCTACATATATCTGTACTATAATGAAATCATTTTTATACATTTTCTAACCAGAGTCTTATCTACTTGTCATCTATTAAAGTCATTTCTAATCAAAAAAGAACTTAGACCATCACACCAAGCACGAGGTGCTTGTTTTAATCCATACAAAGCTTTATGAAGTCTATAGACATAATCTGGTTTATCAGTATCTTCAAAACCAGGAGGTTGCTTTACATAAACCTCTTCATCTATAAAACCATTCAAAAAGGCACTTTTCACATCCATTTGAATAATTTTATATTATGACAAACAGTATATGCAAGCAAAATCCTAATAGCTTCTAGTCTAGCTACAAGAGCATAGGTTTCATTATAGTCTATTCCTTCTTGTTGATTATAGTCTTGAGCTACTAATCTAGATTTGTTACAGTTTACTTTACCTGATTCATCTAGTTTATTTTTGAAAACCCATCTAGTTCCTATGATAGACTTGTTGGGAGGCCTAGGAATAAAAGACAAACTTTATTCCTTATAAATTGATTTAACTCCTCTTTTATGGCTAAAATCCAAGCTTCATCTTAAAGAGCTTCATCAATTTTCTTAAGTTCTAATTCAGAAACAAAAGCTACATTTACCTGTCTTTTAAATTTAGACCTAGTTCTCACTACTTCTGAAGTTTCGCCTATAATCAGGTTTTCTGGGTGAGATGACTTATACTTTCAGTCTTTTCTAAGACGAAAGTTTTCAAGAATATCTTCTACCTTATCAGGTAGATCAACTAGTGGTGACATGTCTAGTTTATCAACTAAGGGAGAAGATAGAGTTTCATCATCAGAATCATCTCTTCTGTCTAGATAAGAAACGTCATCAAACTTAACATTCTGAATTTTTCATTTTCAAATTCTCCACCATGATCACTCCTAATTCCAGCAATAGAAATTCCTTTTTCATT
>JANSVA010000005.1:13262532-13274084 GCA_025504915.1 Erythroxylum reticulatum | reverse complement strand
GTAAGGCTAAGAGAATAAGGTACAATTTTGATGAAGACAACTTAGCCTAATTCGGCCCACATCAATACAGTTTATTCAATAACCATAGGATATGATTTCTGTCCCTGGTAGTGCTACAGCCTAAGCTAAAACTCAGTTCCATGCCAATTTTGAAAATCATAGAGATAGAATTAAAATTCAACTTCTTCACAAAAGTTGTATAAATATGTCTCTAGTTTAATATGAATTGAAAAATCAACTCATTCATAAATCTACATCTCAAGTTATAATTAGAAAACCGAAGCATGATTATGAAAATTTTTAGTTCATAACATTCCAGCAGACTTTAACATTTTTTGTCCTATTAATCACTTTCAAATCAATTTAGATAACTCTAAATTTTTATGGAGAGAAAGTAAAATGTCTTAAGAATCCATTGGTCTAAGTTTCAAGTTATTTGGAGCTCAGATGAAAAAATTATAGGTAAAAGACTCAAGTTGTGCAACAAAACGACTCTAGTTCAAAATTACATTTCAAACACCAACGTCAAACTCGTTATTCATCTTCTTCTTCTTCCTTTATCTACTGCAATTTCTTCTCAACAGAACGTGTTTCATGCTTTTCCACTTCCATTTACATTCAACTCACTCTAAACTAGTTCATAGCTCAAGATCAAATTCAAACATCTAAAAACCGATTCACACCTATATTTCAGCAATTTCAGCTTTCTCTTACTACTCAATTTTTTTTTGTTTTCATGAACAATTTTTGACAGAATCATAACCTCTTTTTTCACATCTATTTGAAGTTAACTTCATAAACCTTCATCAAATCTCAGCTCATCTTAACACAATCAATGCAAAAAAATCCAAGATTTAAACATAAACATGAAAATCGATATCCCTCATGCTTACTCCTTATTTTCTGCATTTTTCTCCATGTTTTAGTTCTTATTCACTCTCGCTACTGAATTTATTTATTTCATATTACTCATGCATGAACCCAAGTACAAAAGATTACAACACTAGCAAATATTATTCACAAACAAAACTTAATTGATGCAGAAAATTTCAGCTCAAAATTCGATATTTTCTAACCCTCTCAAGTAACCAAACATCAACACACATTTATATTCTTCAGCTAGATCTCCAACAGTTGAGAGTTATACCAAAAACATGCATACCAGTAGTTTCGGTGATGGGTGAAAAGAATAAGGGAAGAAGTTTTCATGTGAGTGTTTTCGGTGGAGCAAATGAGAGAATGAGGGGAAGACACTTAACTACGTGGGTCAACACTTCAATGACACATGGCACCCATGCATGTGGGCCATGTGTCACCTTCCCATTTGTTTTTTTAAAAATACCCCAAATTATTTTCGAAAATTTCTAAAATTTACCAAAAATTTCGAAATAATAAGATCACTCTCTAAATAAATTTTCAACTCAAAAATACTTCACCAAAAATTTCTAAAATACCTGAAATGTACAAAAATTGCTAAATCACATTTAATACATTCTAAATAAATCCACAATTTCCATTTATAAACCAATTTACCCGGAAATGCCAATGAATGCATATACAATCATATGAATGTGCAAAATAGATGTGTATGTCATAATTAACTTATGCATGACGTGCTTTTTTTCCTAATTCTACAAAAATTTCTCATAATTTACTATTCTAGCCTTAACATGGGTATCAGGATGTTACACTATGTCTGATCAGATTACTATAGATAAGGGTTTTCTTGAGGATCTTGAGAAACGATTTGCTAAAAATGAAAAGGCTGAAAAAAGTACACTTTTTACAAAGCTTATCTTAATGAGATATGTAGGAAAAAGAAACATAAGAGAGTATATGGAAATGTCTCACATTGCTTCAAAATTGAAAGTGCTCAAGTTGGAATTTTCTGAAGACTTACTAGTGCATCTAGTTTTGATATCTCTTCCGATATAGTATAGTCAATTTAAGGTGAGTTATAACTATCAAAAAGAGACGTGGTCTCTTAATGAGCTCTTCTCACACTATGTCCAAGAAAAGGAAAGGTTGAAATATGATAAGGCAAAAAGTGTTCACTTAGCTACAACATCTAAGGACAAAAGGAACAAAAGGAAGAAAAGTAATGAAGTTGCAGTTCCGGCAACAAAATAGAAACAATAAAAGGAAGAAATTTAATTGTTGTTACTTCTATGGAGGTGAAGGTCATACAAAGAAGCAGTGTGCCAATTATCAAGCATGGTGTGTAAAGAAATGTATACTTCTTATTTTAGTTTGTTCTGAGGTTAATTTGACTTCGATACCTAGACACACATGGCTGTTAGATACTGCTGCAACAACTCATATCAATGTGTCTATACAAGGTTGGCTGAGTTGTTGAAAACTAAGTGATAGTGAAAGATAAATCTTTATAGGTGACGGCAAGCTGGTAGAAGTCAAAGTAATAGGGACTTTTAGATTATTGTTAAGAACTGAATTTTATTTGGATTTAGTTTAGACATTTGTTGTACCGTCTTTTAGACAAAATTTGATTTTTATTTCTACTTTGGACAAATCTAGTTATTATTGTTCATGTAGAAATGGAATACTTAGTCTCTTTTAAAATTCAAATTTGGTTGGTATCATTTCTTTATCAGGTTATGATAATCTATATATGCTTGACACTAATGGTTCATTTAATAAAGCCTTGCATATGGGTATAAGAAGTTTAAAGTGTAAATTAACTGGCAAGAATTCTACCTCGTTATGGCATAAGAGATTAGGTTACATCTTCGAAAGGAGAATTAAGAGACTTATGTCCAAAGGAATTCTTGATTCCCGTGATTTTATGGATTTTGATACTTGTATTAATTGCATTAAAGGGACATAAACAAATGTCAGGAGATTGGGTGCCAATAAGGCTTCAGACGTCTTAGAACTTATCCATATGGATATCTGTGGGTCATTCCCTACGACGTCTTGAAATGGTTAACCGTATTTTATAACGTTCATAGAAGACTTCTCACGATAAGACTACCTTTATCACATCCATGAAAAATCACAATCTTTAGACGTATTCAAAAACTTTAAGGTTGAATTTGAAAACCAATTCAACAAAAGGATTAAAAGCGTCAAATCTGACCGTGGTGGTGAGTTCCATGGTAGATATAACGGATTAGGTGAACAATGTCCAAGACCATTTGTTAAATTCCTAGAGGAATGTGGTATTATCCCACAGTACATTATGCCGGGTTCGCCTAACATGAATGATGTTGCTGAAAGACGAAACAAAACACTCAAGGATATGGTGAGGATATGATTAGTTATTCTATTTTGCCAAAATCACTCTAGGGAGAAGCACTAAAGACCACAACATATATATATTAAACAGAGTTCTAACTAAAGCAACTGATAAACCCCTTATGATCTTTGGACAAGCAAGAAGCTTAGTTTAAAGCACTTGCACATTTAGGGATGTCCAACTGAGGCAAGGCCTTATAGATCGAATGAAAAGAAACTAAACTTAACGACTATTAGTTGTTACTTTATTGGATATTCTAAAAGATCCAGGAGTTACAAGTTTTATGATCCCACTACTAAGGCAATTTTTAAGACAAGAAATGTCCGTTTTTTGAGGATGTTAAGTCTACGAGGGGAGAAAGGATTAAGTACTTTGTCTTTGTAAAGAAACACGTTGAAATTCTTCTAATTGCTATTGACAATGATCAGGGTCAAGTTTCTATCCTGACATTGTTCAAGAAGCAATTCTGAATCAAAACAATGTCATGGAAACTCCTCCCCAATTTCAACAACTTGTTTTAGAAGAACAAACTCTACAACCTTAAGAACCTATGCCATTAAGGAGATCCACTAGAGAGAAGTGCAATTCTAGATGATTGTGTTGTATTTCTTCAAGAACATGAAGTTGACATTAGTGTGGTGGAAGATGATCCCATCAACTTCTGTCAAGCCATGGAAAGTTCTAACTCACAAAAGTGGATTGATGTTATGAACGAAAAGATAAAGTCCATGAAGGACAATGATATTTGGGACCTTTTATCATTGCCTGAAAGTGTGAAACCTATTAGTTACAAATGGATATTAAAGACCAAGAAAGATTCAAAAGGTAATATAGAAAGGTATAAGGCTCGTCTTATCGCAAAGGACTTTACACAAAAAGAAGACATTGATTATAAAGAGACTTTCTCTCTAGTTTTTTCGAAAGACTCTTTCAAGATAATAATGGCATTAGTGAAACATTTTGATCTTTAGTTACATCGGATAGATGTTAAGACAACGTTTCTCAATGATGACATTAATGAGACAATATATAAAGTGCAGCCAAAAAACTTTGTATTAGGAGATGCAAAGCAAATGGTTTGCAAACTAAAGAAATCCATCTATAGACTCAAACAGGTATCTCGTTAATGGTATTACAAATTTTATCAAGTTGTCATCTTGTTTGGTTTTGAGATGAACTTATCTGATGACTGTTTATACCATAAGTTCAGTGGGAGTAAGTACATTTTTCTAGTTTTATATATCGATGACATATTGCTTGCCACTAATGACATAGGCTTATTGCACGAAACCAAGATATTTTTGTTAAAGATATTTGAAATGAAAGATCTTGGTGATGTCTCTTTTGTTTTGGGGATTCAAATACATCAGGAACACTCTTGAGATATTCTTAGATTATCACAAAAGAGTTATATCGAAAAGATACTTAAAAGGTTTAGCATACAGGATTGTAAACCAGGTGATACCCCTGTGTCTAAGGGAGATAAGTTCAATTTAAGTCAATACCCCAAGAATGAATTTGAAGCTAAGGAAATGCAGACGATTCCTTATGTTTTGGCTATAGGGAGTCTAACGTATGCTCAAGGTTGTACGCGTCTGGATATTGCGTACATTGTTGGAATGCTAGGGAGATATTTAACTAACTTGGGATTGGATCACTAGAAAGCAATCAAACAATTCATGCAGTAATTGTAAAGAATAAAAGATTATATGCTCACATACAAACAATCAGATAAACTGGAGATCAATATTTATTCTGATTTTGATTTTGCTGTATGCCAAGATAGTAGGAGATCCACTTCGGATTATATCTACCTGCTTGCTAAAGGAACCACTTCCTAGAAAAGTACTAAGCAGACACTCATAGCTTCTTCCACCATGACAATGGAGTTTATAGTGTGTTATGAGCCATCCAATCACGAGATATAGCTGCGAAACTTTGTCACGGGGCTGCGCATTGTGGACTCTATTGAAAGACCACTTAAGTTATTTTGTGATAACAATTCGGCAGTGCTATATTCCAATAACAATAGGAGCTCGACAAAGTCGAAGCACATCGACATCAAGCTCCTAATTGTTAAAGAGAGAGTTCAGAGTGGACAATTATCTATACAGTATATTGGATCAAACTCAATGATTGTAGATCCTCTTACTAAAGGAGTGCCACCCAAGGTCTTTCATGAGCACACTACTCATATAGGTGTTCCATCTTTTCAGGATATATAGTTTCAGTGGGAGTTTTTACTGTAGATACTTTTCAAATTAGACATTTTTTGCTATTATTTTGGATACAACTTTTGGTTAATTTGTCCAAGGTTATTTTTAGCTTTAAGATATTTGGTTTATTTTGTCTATAAACTTATTTAGATTGATCTCACTAAAGCATAAGGTTGGACTAGTTGGAAATAAACATGGTAAGATCACGTTGCTTATAATTTTCATTCCATGCTACAGATCCATACTTGATCCATGTCATTTGGTTATATCAGCCTTTATAACTATCGATAGGTCTAGTTACGTTAAATGTAATGAAAGTCGCTTTAATTCTATGTTGGCATGATTGATGAACCGGATTGTTTGAGAATACATATAATAATGATAGCAAAATTCTGAGTATTCATAATACTAATACACAATTTTAAGGTAACACATATAGTCCAAGTAGGAGATTGTAAGGATTTTTTAATCAAACATATAGGCTTATATGTGTATAATTGTGTATAAAGGCTATCATATAAAGTTGAGCCCGGTTAACTAAAGTGGTTTAATATGGTATAGTATTTTGGCTTTATGCATCTATTTTAAGTGTGAGCTTTATATGTGTAGAGACTGGGTTTATAATTTTTACTTTTATAATGGGTCAAACTAGAAATTAGATTATGGTTTTACCCTAATAAAAGTAATTATGGTCTTCAAATTAAACGTACACACAATTCCTTCTGATATCCCATCATCAGAGAAAAACAGAGTTAAAAAAAATTCTAAAAAAAGCCTACGTTCTAATTTGGAATACAAATTGAAAACTCCAGTACAGATTTCATAATAGATTAAGAGATGTTTTCGCGTTTATTTAATTCTTGATGATTTGATATTACTTGAATTTAAGGGACTAAAACCCAACACAACAATATTATTTTAGAGACAAATAACTTATTTTGTTCCAATAAATTTTTTGTTTGAGTTAGTTTAGAATCGGCCTAGACGACTGCCCTTGTTGCATCAAAATAATAATATTTGTTGTATGGCAGCCATTTGTAAACGTCCATGAAGCCGCAAAAGTTTGAGCCTTCATGATCCTCATATTCATTGACTAAAAGTTTCCCCAAATTTCCTATAACAAACTGAAAGATTATGTTTTTCTTTTCACAACAAGAATCAACACTTCTTAATGCACCAGATTGTGCCAGCGATAATCTGAAACCAGAAGCATGCATAACTAACCATGCCAGAAACAGACCGTCCAACTGATTCAAGCCCAAGAATTATCAAAAGCAGCAAATGAGATCGCCTGAGAAAACTCCTCAAAACTTATTCTACCATCCCCATCGGAATCCGCCTCCTTGATCATCCCTGTCAGCTCCTGGGCGGTGAGTGCATGACCTAACTTTGCCATAGATTGCGCCAACTCAACCGCTGTGATGAACCCACTTCCATCTCTGTCGAACATCTTGAACAAATGATTCAGCTGCTTGTCGCCGTATGGTGATTTCTCCGGCAGCAGCTGTGGTGCCACAAGAGCTACAAATTCAGAGAACTCCACTAGGCCATTGTTATTTGTATCAGCCTTCTGGATGAGAGTTTCAAGCTGGTTAGGACTAGGTTTTAGACCTAGGGACTGGATGAATGAACCTAACTCCCGTTGGGTTAGGCTTCCATCTTTGTTTCGATCAAAAGAGCTGAATATTTCACGCAGTTCTGCTATCTGCTCATCACCCAACTTGACAGGTTGTTTGTCGCTTATGTTAACAAGAAAAATATTATGATCTTTCAACCTATACCCCTAACACTCTCCCTATATCTAACCAAGAATTATAACCGTTTGAGTTCTATAATTTGAAGATTGCCCAGGAAAGTTGCCCTCCCAAATCCCACATTTACTGATATCCTCTCCGATTCAAATCGGCATATGAAACTCAATTTATATTGGTGACGCCTTCTGTGTTTTTAACATACTGCATACATGGGCCGTATAATAGGGTCGATTCTTCTACGTAGTCTACGAGAACCATCACCAATTTGGACGGAAAGGATACAGACATGACTATGGCTATTAGAGGTAATGTCAAACAACAAAAAATGAGACTCAGACAGGCAAGGGTTCGGCGATTGGCGTATCGCTTGGTGGCTGGCCGATTTAACATGCTCATATTTTTGGGCTAAGAAAATTTGTAAAGTACTTTGCATTCTCTTCTATCGGTTAAAAAGATTTAAGTTACACTTCAATTACCTAACCTAGGTGGTGGAATATGCAATTTTAATTCATTTTATTATTACTTTTAAGAAATACAGTTGTCAGAAAACCTGGAAAAAGCAGACATCTTTGAGACCTGAAGAAAATCCAGCAATAGAAGTGAAGGGATTAGGGGCCTGAGTTATCACAATAAGAAATTGGAAGTAGGACAAACGTTAATATAAGTAGGCCATTGTTTTGCAATCAAAGGCGTTCTCTTCTTCCATCAAAGTCGCGTATTTTTCAGAGTCTCAGGTAGAGTCTAAATTCGGGTGGTGCCTCACTTTCTGAAATCAAGTGTACTCACGTGGTAATAAAAAGTTACTTGTCATTCCAAAGATTAAACTCTTTCAATTTCAAGATATTGTCAAAAATAATTTAAAAACATTAACAAAATCTCACCACATTTTACCTATTGAAAAACAACTTTACTATGTAGAAAGTGGTACAAGAATAAAGGAGAGGCCCAAACTAGGGACCACAAAACCTGGGTCCGGTCTGTATTTTGCCAGGCATCATCTCCTGCCACTATTTGTGAGTACATGCTAACACAGTTCTGCTACCATACGAAGCCATGTAATTGGTTTCCAAGAAGATACATACCGATCAGACGCAATCCATCTCACTAAATCCTGCACCTTTCACCATCCGTTTGAATCTTAATCCTTCATGAAGCAGACGTTACAGAAAGTGCCCAAGAACACCTCGTTACTGATTTAGAAGAGGACTTCCTTCTCTAACAAGAACAAAAACGCCACCGTCTCCTCTTGAAATGCGAAGATCCTCGTCAAGGTAGGTGATGAGAAGCCAGGACCTTGATCGATTCCCAGGAATAGGGACTCTAACTGGTGACTGTCCAGAGATGGTTCTTGAAATATTTGCGACTGCATCCTGTAGAGGATTGAGAGCTTGCTGCAAAGGTGACAAATTGATATTTTGGCCAAAGATATCTACGTTTTCAGGCAGATCAACATTGGACTTTATCTCTGGAGGCTTCAAGGTCCCTTCCTTAAATTCAACCTGAAATTATTGAAATGCAAGATGTAGAACTCAGCACTTGATAGCATGGTACCATCAAATCATTCAGTGATAAAATTAGTTTAATGTTGCTAGATCTTAGCCAAATCTGTAGGCATTGAATGTCAAGATAGCTGATTTCAGTTTAAAGTTTCTTCCTGAACTGCAAGCTCAAAGTTGAAATTATAAAATTACTTTACACAAGATATGAACATTTATCCTGTTTTCTTTCTCTTTTCAAACCTAGAACACGTTGTATTTCTTAGGACGCACCTGTATTCTCGATGGACTTCGGACCTCAAAAGTGGCAGATGCACTGAAGGAGAAAGTTGCAAAAGGGCTGGACAATGTGGTAGAATTCACAATAGAAAGATTGCTACTTTCAATTGCCTGGGATATATTTTCCACTTTCACCAAGGGTAATGTACCTACTGCCAGAAGTGGCAACAGCTCAGAAAATGCAGTGTACCTGTAAGCAGTAAAGAAAATTTGTGAGACAAACAAGACAAAGCACAATTATAATCCAGTGCTTGTCATTGAAAAGGTGCTCACTTATTGTTCACAAATAATACAAAATGATAGGTCTCATACATACTCAAGGCAGGACTCATACACCCACCACCCTCTTAGTTGCATGTTCCATTATGTCATAATTATCTAAATACTTCTCAATTGTAATGGTAAAGCACCCAAAGAAAAATAATAATAAAATAAAAACACAAAGATATTCATTTATCAAGAACAAGTTAACTAAACATTAACAGTGACACATGTATAAACAGAGATATTTACAATCCTGACAACTATTTAGGAGAGAGAAAGAAAACACTAAAAAGAGCCACATGTAGTACGCTAGCTCCGTTTAGACTTGGGAATGTTTGTAAAAGCTGTCTGCAGCTTTGACAAGGAGTTATTAAGAATATATTGAAACTAAAGCCACCCTCAACAGTAGCCTTTGACATTTATTTGGAATCCCTACTTTTTGGTTACTTAACGCCCTAGCAATAGGCTCATCAAGTGACTATTTGGAAGGATTTACGAAAATCAGAAAAATGATGCCAAAACTCCTTTACTATAGGAGTCAAGCCCCTGCAATCAAAGTCTGCCGTGAACATACTTCATTGTTTGCATTGCTTCTTGACTTTTGACAAATGAATTCTGCCTATTTGACTAGACAAAATATGGTTAAAGGGGCTTATAAACAGATCAAAACACATATTTTGGGGGAAAAGGGTAGCTCTCATATATACATATATATATATATAAAAAAGAACTAAAACAATAACAGAAAACGTCAAGAAAGCAATTGAAAAATGCCTTACTTGACCCTTTTCCTCTCCTGTCAATCACAAACAGACAATACATAAGCTCTGTGATAGTTTTTCTTTTACTTGGTATCATTATCAGAGACATTTTCCACCATACGCTCAAGTTCGAAATCACCTTGGGTTCAATTGACCAAAATGGTTACCACTCATATGACAAAAATATTATATGAGAAAAGGTAATGTCCCAAGAAAATTGCACAATATGCATATATCATACACTAGCATCCATAGGTTAAAAAGCAGCAAAAGCTACCAAAAAGGGGGAGAAAAAGAAAGAAAGAAAGAAAGAAACCTATCATGCACTAGCATCCATACGTTAAAAATGTCCAAACTTATAGATTAACAATATGGGCAAAATCTACTAACGCAGAAAAAATATTTCACAGCTGAATTTGCAGTTAACTGAGAGTCCAAGTTTTAGAAATAGAAGTGATCATTGTTTGTTACAACAAAAGAAAGAAAAGGAAATTCCTTATGATTCAAAAACAAATGTTCTCATTTAGCTACGAGTCCGCTGTTGGGTTCTAACTTTTTATCATACTAAATGAAGCCACTCAATCCAACATGTTGACTCCCATCATTGGCAAATTTTCCATTTTACACTGTCACAAAACTCAATACAGTAATTCAAGCCTTTCAATGTGATAACTCGTCATTTCAACTAAATCTCAAAAGCTATCATTAACACAACTAAGATAACTGTAAACGAACACCTATCGAAAACGAAGTCCAGGAATGTCAAAACAAACTTACAACAAGAACCAGTTGCCATCAAGCAGCTCTTTTGAGTCCACAGGAGCTGCGGTCGGGTTCAAAGCCTCCAACTGATTAACAAGCTCTGAAACCTCGGCCCGAACCTCGGTGCTGGCTCGATACCCAAAATCGGTGCCATAAACCGTATCCACCAAACACCTCTTCAAGTCTTCAACTTTATCGTCCTTTGCTTGTGTGCCGGCACTGCCGTTGCCGAAATCCTGCTCCCACTCGTCCTCGTCCTCGGCCTCGGCCTCGTCCTTGGGAGGATCCGCATCCGGAACAGGGGGGTATTCGGGCTCGGGTTCGGTCCTTTCTCCCCACTCATCGGTTATGCTGATAGGTCTGGGTGGGTCCTGATCGGGGTCGGAAGAGAAATCGTTCTCGGCGGCGGCGAAAGAGAGGAAGGGGGGAAGCTTGGGTTGGGCATTTGAAGTGATGAAGGGTCTAACTTTCAGGGTGTTGGCGGAGAAGGGAAGACACGGAGGTGGTTTGGAGACAGAGCGTGGAGAGGCTTGATAAATGGAGAAGGGAGAAGAGTAGAGTGAGGTGGTGAGAAGCGCCATAAGAAGAGGCTTTGAGGAGTACAGCAGAGTGCCAAATAATTGGTCAAGAATTTATATCGTAGTGTGATTACAAACTGCAAAATAAAATTAAAATCCTTTGAAATTAAAGATGATTTTTTTTCGAGAATAAAATTGTATTTTTATTTAAATTAATATATTTATTTGATGTGACAGCTTGGATTG
>JANSVA010000005.1:13231896-13260485 GCA_025504915.1 Erythroxylum reticulatum | reverse complement strand
ACGTTTAATTTGATAAAAAAGATTCCCTTTCTTCTTTATTTGTGAACTACTATTTATTTATACATATAAAAAAAAGAAAAGAGGGAGGTTATGCTAAACCTAGAAGCATAAAAACTAAGAATAAGAATCTTAGACAAGCGGTACGAAGAATCCTTATTATTTCAACATAAGAAAAAATGTGAAAATTTACTTTTTTTATGTCGAAGATTCAAAAGACACATAGAATAATACCCTCTAGAATCTCCTGGTCTCCTCATATATATTTTTCTTTTTTGTTTACTTATCATATGCGTAGTATCTAGTCAGATTGTATTCTATTAGACTAAAAAAAAAGTTATTGATACATTCTATGACATTTAAATATGATAATAATGACAAAATATATCTTGTTATATTAATTTTTTACTCAAAGGTCGTTTGATTTTGCTTCTGTTTTTTAATTGTAGTTTATGATTTTTATTTTTCTAATAAAAATAAAATCTTGTTTAGTTATTAACGTCAATATAATTATATTTTTATTACTGATAATAATTAAATATTAGATAAAACCTAAATATAAGTTTATTTTATAAATTAATTAAGGAATAATTTTGTTTTAATATTTTATATAATATTTATTAATAACTATTACTAAAAGATCTATTGCATTTTACCAAAATAAATAATTTAACAGTAAAAACATTAGTTAAAATTTTTTACTAATTTAAGTTTTAAAGAATTTATCTATGCTTTATTATGCCATATGGCATATATGTGGCATTAAAGTCCACTAATAGAGTTTCAAAAAATAAAAATGTCACGTTCATGATAACCTAGCACTTAACAAATAGAATTTTAACCTTGTTAAAGTTTTCGTCCGCTTAAGGCTTATTTTGAACATTTTGAAAATGTTATGATTGAAATTAAATGCTTTAGAACGTTAAGATTTATGTTATATTTTAATCAAAATGATAAGCTTCAAATTGTAGTTGTTGCTCATGACCTCTTTAAATTCATGTGGATACCATCCTTTAAGAGTAATAAAAAATTGAAGCCTAAGTTATAAGACTCTTCTAGGTAAAAGTACATGTTTTCTACAAGTTCTTTGAAAATAAAAAACTCCTCTTATTTTTAGTGTTTAGCTTAATCAATATGGTTAGGTGTATGCAATTTAATTTTCATATTAAGATTGTTAATTGTTCTTAATATATATTTTCTAACTCGCGATATCAAAGTCGACTCTTAACTATTTTGTTAACTTTATTCTTATTCATATTGTAAATTTGACCAAAATTTATGGTTCATTAGATATGTCATGTCTATTGCTTTAAGATTTATATAACAAAGTGTTTTTATTCTATGATGTTATTATATTTAATATAATATATATTGATTTCAAGTTTTCTATGACATGTTTGAATGATTTACTGCATTATTGATTTTTGTATAAGGATAATAAAGAATTATATTTAGAGATGGCAAATTAAGCTCATCCTAGTCTAGTTTAACCCAAAGTCAATAGGCCTAACGTAGATTGATCAGGCTTCAGTTCGTCGAGCTTAGGAGTCAACCTGAGACTCAACCTAAATGGATTGATTCTCCACCTTAAAACAACATTATTTTGAGCATCATGAGTAAGATCAAGTCAGGGTTTAGGTTGTGTGGCTCGAGTTGCTCTTAGGGGTTTGGATCGCATTAAGTCCATGACTTGTTGTCATGCCTAACTATATTTCATATTATGGGCATATAAGTTTACTATATCTAAAAGTAAATTCAAACCATTAAGGCAACTTTTGCTGTTTATTTTAAATTAGAGCTTAAAATTTAAAAAGGAAAATCAAGAATTCACGATGGAACTCTTGACTAGTTTGCCCACCACTATGGCTACAAACTTTTGATTTAAAGCAAAAATCAAATGGTTTTTACATGCTATGTGATGATGGCAATGTTGTTTTTTATTATGGTGATGTCTAGCAAGCTTTATGAAGGATGCCTCGTGAAGAAAGAGTAAATATAGTGATTGAGAGGCATCTATAGTAATTACCGGCGATGGTGAGAAACGACCAATGTCAAAAGAATAACAATAAAAACTAGTTGGCCCATTCAAGAATCCATATGCCGTATGGAAGAAGGCAAGATATAAAAGGAGCCATTTTTGACATTACAGACAGTCACATTTTAAGGCTCAAAAATTATACATTAGTCTTTAGTGTTTTTTTTATTTAAATTCAATTAAGTTCTTTACTTCATATTTAAGATTAATAAAATTGTAAATTGACCTCTATAATGAAGTTAACTAGAATTTAATTCTTGAATCTTAAAATGCAATCAAATAATTTTTCAAAAATTATAATTTATTTTGAAGTTAAATTAATTACTGAATATAAGGTTTTGATTGATTTTGATATCCTTAATAAAGTTAGTAAATGTTTACTTTAGAGTAGTCACAACATGTTAATATTATAATGATACATATAAAGATTAACAAATTTTCTAGTGTCATTTTACAATAATTGTAAAATTGAATGATTATAAGTGCCCACAATGAGGTATTTTATTTTAATTAGTTTAATTACAAGAAGATGGTAATTGAATTATTAGACCCATAAATATGGAATTTATTTTATCATCATGATTAAGTTTAATTTGTATAGATTTAATACATTATTACAACCTCCATACACATGAAGTTTTGAATTTATTAAAAAATAAAATTTCTTCACAACATTAATGTATGTACTTTATTTCTTGGTTCATGCAATTATTCCTACTACTATACTTTGTGATACTTCTATCTAATGAGAATTTTCTTATCTAAAAAGAAAAGGTCCTTTTAGCATTAAGGTGTATAGACCTTGATTTAGTGTTTTATATGAAATTACCATAACCTCTTATTGATACAAGTATGCCTGATGAGAAAGCGTCATATGAAGTAGGAGTGACCTAATCATTTAAGTTTGATGCTTATCAAGTCTCATGTGAGTAAAACCATCAGAGGTTCTAATTTAAATACTAGTACAACAATTTATTTCATAAAGGCAATTGAAAAAAAATTGATTAATAAGTTCCTACAAAGTACCTTCATAAAAATACTAACATGTACAAGGCCTGACATAACTAAAGGTATGCAAGAGCACTCAATGAAATAAGAGATATGGTTGCTCAATTAAAGTCCCTAAAGATTTGAGATATCCAAACCATTCCTTATGAATTTCATTTTAAATTATTTCTTTGCATAATACAATGCAATTAAGATATCCTATAATATACATAAGAAAAAATTGATTGATAAACAAGTTATTAGTCATGTGTGTTCAAAAGGAGGAGAGACTAAAGCATGATAAGTTAGAAAATGCATGTCTAGTTGTTCATGATAAAATGAAAGCAAACAAAAATAAAGGTACACTAAAATGAAAGAACGATATAAATGGGCCATTCAAAAAAATTATATGACGGATATTATGCTTCTTTTATAAGAGAAAAGGGTAAAAGGCCATATGAAGAAGGATGCCAAAAACATAAAATTTGGCAAAAAATCTATTCATATATCTCAATTTTTTCCTATGAATCTTATTTTATTGACGTTTCTTGCAATAAATGATGGATTGACTTAGGTATTGTAATTCAAATTGGTAATATCATATAATGCTCTTTGATGTTAAAGAAGTTGAAACTGAGTAAATAAAGAATCTATCCAGGAAATAAGATTTGTTCACATATTGAATTTTTTAGGATCATATAGACTAGTTTTTAAATCACGTTTTGTTTTAAAGTTAGAAAATATTTTCTATGCTCTAGCATTCTCTAAAAGTTTGATTTCTGTATTTAATTTAGAAAAGTTAGATTTTAAATATTGTATGGAAACTTTATATTTGATATTTTATTTAATAATAAAATTGTGGTATCTGATTATTCCTTTATGATTTATATAAAGTTAATATTGATCTCACTCAATAGTGCAATATGCATGATAAAATCTATATTAATCGAAGGAACATTAATGAAGAATTTCCTTTGTTATAACATAACAAGGTCATATGTCTATTAAGAGAATGAAAAAGCTTTTTAATAACAACATACTAACTAACCTTAATTTTAATGATTTTAGTACTTGTGGTGATTGCATTAAAGATAAAATAAATAAATAAGTCTACTAAAATTGTCAATAGAAGTAAGGAAATTCTTAAGATTACATGTAGATACTATGGCCCATTGTAGCTCTTTATTTTGATGGTCAAAGATACATTATCTTATTCATAAATGATCACTCATGTTTTGTGTATCTCTATCTTTCACATAATAAGTTAAAGGCACTAGATGACGGTAAGGTTTCAAATTAGAAGTAGAGAAGCAAACCAATATGATTAAAAGTAAAAATAGCAAAGCTACTTCAGATTAGATATGCTAGAGTATATGTAGAGGTAGACAAAGACAAAAAAATTTCCTAAAACCTTGAAGCTTAAAAGATTAAATGAATAAGAAAAGTTAGAATTAGTATAAATTTCCATGTCTTATTAATGGAAACTAACAATACCTAAAGAAAAAGAATGGTGACATACTATGAAATTATTTAGAATTGGAACCTCCAATGAAACTTTGGGGATAGGCTTAAATAATATTAATACACACATAACACAACATATCCCAATATGAAACAGATCAACTCTAATAATAGCCGCAATGTCACCATATCGAATCAGGTGTTACACTTAGACACCGTCATTACGTACTATAATAATAAAAGGAAAGGGGTTAAGACAAGCTATGTTAACTATATTCATTTAGATTCCCAAAGATCATATAGAAGTCGATTCTACATATCATTACCCTCAGGTTAAAGAGGCTATAGTATCAAGAGAAACAAGAACTCTCCAATGGTGTCTTCCACTCTAGTAAAATTAAATCTACTAACATATGAAGAAAATGAAGTAAGATTTTCCACAATTAAGAAAAGACCATGCAATAAAACAAGGAAGAAGCCTTATATAGGCTCTTCGATTACCATGCAGTAAAACAAGGAAGAAGCCTTGTATAGGCTCTTCAAATCAAAGTACCATATGATGTCTTTGTTGGTTTGGAATGTTAAAGGACTTAATGGTCCTAATAAATAGTAAGTAGCTAAAGATCTTTTTAAGTGAGGGAAATCCTCTGTTAATAAGATTTTTGGAAACCAAAATGTTATCAAAAGAATAACTAGTCACTTCTTGAAAAAAAAATTAGAGCATTATATTTAATTACCAACACCAATATAATGGAAGGATAGTGGTTGGCTTTGAGAAGATTAAAATTTGGGTTCTTAATCTTTATCCCAAACTTCCTAAACTAGATTAATGCTTCAATTTTCTATGTTGCTATCCTAGCCTAACAAAGGAGTGTGATGAGAAGAACAAAAGAAGATTCATGTAACAACTTAGAATTTATATATTATTCTAGGTAATTTTAACAACACAATTTTTTTTTTTTTAGTCTGAAGGAAAGAGATTAAGTCAAAAACACTTAAATAATGATTTAAGAACTTTTGTGGGATAAATTAACATCACTGATTTAAGGTTTAAAGTACAACTCTTCCTTTAGTACAATATACAAAGTAAAGACTGTTTAATTAGAAAAAAGCTTAATAAAGCTTTAGTCAATACAAATTGGATGTCCAACTATCCCTCTTGCTCGACTTATTTTTGGAAGTTATATTTACTCAGATCACTTATTTATAGAGATATTTAATATATCCTTATTAAACACTTCAAAACCCCCATTTAGATTTAGTAATTATTTTCTCAATATTAGTGCTTCGAGGAGGCTGTTAGGAAAAATATGTAAGGGCACTATAAGGGCTATAAGGCATTCACCTATATATTTACAATGCAAACAAAACTTTTCAATAAGAGTAATTTTCTTAACAGAGAGGCAATCATTCATAAGACAAGAGAGAATTTATATGAGATTCAGAATGACCTTTACAACTCTCCTGAAAAATAATGTGATATAATTAAAAGAAAGTAATCTTTAGAAAATTATATCCAAGAACTTGAAGCTCATAATTGTATATCAAAACTTAAATCGAGGATCTTTGGGGCTTAATAAGGATGACAAAAAATTAGGTTTTTTCATAATGCTATTCTAGCGTGGAGGAACTAAAAAGTTGAACACCCTTATTGTCAAGGCTTGATATAAATTACAAAAACAACTTTTTTTAGAAGGCTCGTATAATGTTATAGAGTAACTCATAAGTATCTCTGCCCTTCTAGCTTAGCAATCTCCTTTCAAGTATCTTAGAATTCTAGTTACTATAAAAAGTCATATTTTAGAGAATGTCAGTCTATATTTAATTCAAATAAAAGAATCAATAGTTGGCATAATAAATTTCTTTGTTATACTAGTAGGCTCTAACTTATAATCTCAATTCTTATCAATATACATAACTATTAGAGTTCCTACTTATTTTTCCAAAAAACTAGTCAAGGATACTAGGAGGATTATCAAAAACTTCTTATGTTCAAGGGATGCAAGCAAAGGATCTTCAATAAAAGTGAAATTATTTGAATTTATACTTTAAAGGAAGAAGGCAGACTTGAGATTTTAAGGATCCAAGATATGAAGAAAATGATAATCATCAAGGGAATATATAATACATTAATTAAAAAGGAATCAATTTAGGTTATATGTATCCATTCTCATCACTTAAAAGATATAGACTTCTGGAATATGAAAATTAGAAATGAAAACTCCTGGAATCTCAACCAAATGCTTAGAATGAGAGACATTGCAAGTCAAAAGTTTAAATCTATGATTGGTAACGTCTATAATACTTGATTTTGGTATGATAACTAGTATGGATTAGGTGCTTTACACAAGGTTAAATAGATAAATTTGATCAGACATATGCAACCAAATAATGAAAAAATAAAAGAGATCATTTAAGGCAATCACTAGTGTGTAATTTTAGAGGATTCTTTATAATTAGAGAAAAATTGCTTGAATACAATCTAAATGAAATGAGCCTTGATTCCATAGTTGGTCAAGGCGTAAAACTGAAAACTTACTAAATATGTCTTGTTCATAATTCCTTAGGAAACATTATTAGAGAATCAATTAGGCATATCTGATTTGGTCAAAGTACAATTTACAAAAAAAAACTATCTTTTATATTATGGTTATCAACTAAAAATAAACTGAAGACAAAAAATATGATCAAAGGCGAGACTAATTTTAGCTTTGAATTATATCATCTAAGGGTTCAGTTAGTTTCACATCCCTTTTATGAATGCCAATTCTCATCAAAAATTTATGGAGAAAGTGCAAGGTAGAGCTTTCATTCAAAAGGAGATCAATAAATAGTCAAACTTGCTTTTAGTTATATCACTTATACAGCGTGGAAAAGGAAAAATCTGTAGACTTTTCAATATGCATCAATAGACAATTATAGTTTCACTTATAAGAACTTAAGCTGGATCAAGAAAATTATACCAATTTTTGTGGTCCATATTAAAGCTAGCAATGGGATGAAAATCAAATAAAATATGTCAGAAGACCAAGATTAAGTCTAGAACTTATCAACTTACTTTTTCTTGACTATTTATTTTTGCATATAAATTTAAACTCTTAGAATTTCAAAGACATTCATATGATCCTACCAATTAATTCTCCAACAATAAGACTCACAAAAGTCCTTTATCAAGCATATAGCAATTCATGGTGTTAGATAGTATATCCTTAAATGTTGATACCTTAAACCTTCTATTATAATATTATGTTCAGATAGTCTAAGATCTTAGATGTAATGACTTGTTGGCTTCCTTGAAAACTTTTTTTTATCTCAATTTTCAACTTTCAAACAAAGTCAAAAGTATTCTCCTTTAAAGTATAGAGTTTGTTTAATAGGTTTTCAATCACTATTGCTTTAGAGCCTACGTTTAGTAATCACATTAGGGTTATTAGTTCTCTTTGTGCTCGACTTCATTCTAATACCCTGAAAGCCCTTATATGTGCCCAAAGTTGGTTATGTGATGAAGATATTAAAGGAAAACTTTATTTTTATGATATATCAAAGTTCTATTTTTTATGATATTATCTTATTTAATATTGCCTTTATATATTAATACAAGTATTGTTACAAAGGAGACCAGTCATTCAACTAATAATTTTTTAAACAAATATATGATGATGAAGGTATATTTAATTGTTTGTTATCATGTGTTTAATATTCATTTAATGCAATTATTACATTATCATATATAATTTACATAATAATGTTTCCATATGCAGATGAAGTAATGCAAACTATTGACGATCTTGATTATAGCGATTAGTTATCCCCTTCCCTTTACTATGGGTTTGTTATCTTTAATCTTTATTTCTAGACTTATTTTTATGTGATTGCTTTAGTTTTTATAGTTGACGACACAGATATTTACTTGTGCGTTTTTATGTAGGTTCTAAATTGTTGTCTCTATCTTACTCAACTTCAATATCTACTCTCTAGTAGTCCAACTATAATTGATAATTTCATTTTGACCGTTCGCAAATTGTATCATTAAAAATTTTAAATAATATTAGCATGGTGATACTCTTTTATTTGATAATAAAATGACTTTATGGTATTACTATTTTATTAACTGCATAAGTTAACTCATAAATTTATAATATTCATTATATATATGCTTAGTTTTTATAACTAGCAATAAGAACATTTAAAGTCCAAATTAATATCAAAAACCTAAAATATATATGTTTTCAATCATTTATATTGGATGGATATTTCTTATTATTTCATTGTGCTAACTAAATGAATGTGGCATTTCTCATATAAAATCTTTTGGTTCACTTTCATTTATAAAAAATTTATTTTGAACTTATTCATTTCAAAATTTTAACAACAACAACAACATTCAGTAGAAATCTCGCTGAGGCGCCAAGTCTGAGAAAGTCTCCTAGTAGTATATAGCCTTATCCATAACTAGTAGAAAGGTTATTTCTAAATGACCCATATATATATATATATATATCATCGTCGTTATCATCATTATCACTATTATTATATATATATATATGTGTGTGTGTGTGTGTGTGTGTGTGTGTGTAATAATAATACTAAGGAATTACCTCGTAGGCTAACTACAAGAGTTAACAGTTTTATGTACATTTAATATATATAATTTTTTAAAAACACATTTTTCTTAAGCAATTATGAATTAAGTTAATTAAATGAAAATGAAATTTCTCATATACCATTTTTTGTTTCATTTTCTTTTATAATAATTTTAGTTTGAACTTATTCATTTCAAAATTTTATGTACATTTATATAAAAAAATTTAAAAAATACATTTTTATTAAGAAATTGTGAATTATGTTAATTAAATGAATGTGGCATTTTGTTTATACTAATTTTTGTTCACTTTCTGTTAAAATAAATTTATTTTGAACTTATTTATTTCACAAATTTGTGGACATTTAATATATAAAAAAATTAAAAACATATTTTAAACAATCCATTTAAAAAAATATGGGCTTCTGACCCTAATGTCTGATCGGGCTTTCTTGATCCCAGGCCTAAGATCTACTATTCGGACGGTTATGTAGGGCACTGCTAACCCCACTCAAAACTGAGCAATTGGCACGGCTGGTGTTTGTAAAGTAGTAAGTTTTGATGAAACTTACAAGAAAGTCCAGCACTTGTGTTGGGCATTGGGTTTGTAGTTGAAACATAACAGCTTCACGGAAAGCAATACTGAATGGGCTTTCTATCCCCTAAATGGAAATGGAAAGCTGTGATATGTATTCCTCTTAACATTTTTTCGCTTCACACATCTTTCTTACATTTTTGTTTTTGTGATTACTCTATCCTTACTTCTTTTTTGCCTTTCACATTGGGAATTCAATAGATAAAGAGTAATCTCTGCTCTTTAAACAAACCCTTGATGTAACCAATCAATGGTCGATACCTCATCAAGTTTAGAGGAGGCTGTATTAATCTTAGTTTAAAGCATAAATAACTCAGATATTTTTGAGTTGCCCAATCTGTTTTGAGGCTGTAATTTACAATTGAGCACAAGGAACGTCCAATATAAAGATTTTACGTGAACAAACAAACTTTTGAAGGATTATTTTTGATAGGTCTGTCTTATGCGTGTTAGTTATAATACAAAGGTAAAAATATAATTCTTAATTTAATATTCGATATGCCTTGTATTTGAGTTATGAAAAACAACTTTAAAAATGCAAATACTTGTTCAATCTAATTATGCAGTGTCATGCTTCCATGTTTGTAAGACCCATTTCGTCGCAATCATCAAACGGCCTGTCTTTTACACATAAATGATCTTATCAAGGTAAAACACTTTTAGCTAATAAAAAGTCATTCCCCCTCCCTTTTAGGGGAGAGAGAGCGACAGAGCTAAAAGGTCGTGGGCCAAGTCTGTCTCCTTAAAACTCCTAAAAGGAAAGGGAACAAAACTCCTCAAATCTAAGGTCTGTTGTCCTTTATAATTTCGACATTCTATTATCTTGTCATTCACTGGCAATAGAAGTTAAGTCACTTTCCGCATCGAATCTGATCTTGTCCTTCAGCATAATTTTTAATTGCTTCAAGGAAAATCAGATTACAAAGTACAAACTGAGTTCATTTGTAAATTAAAAAAGTACTGCATCGGGATAACGGGCTATCAATCAAAGATGTCACTGTTCAACACATTTTGCTTTTAAATAACGCTAAGCCGATATTTTTGGACAACAAAGGATGCAAGATTTTGAGCGCATTATTCTCATGACATGGTCCTATTTTGCTTTATTCTTGAATACAATAAGCGACAAGGTCTCAAGTTTATAACTACATCCAAATTTTATGCCTGCATATTCATGGTTGAGCATTTCTTATAACTCCTTTTCATGTTTTTATCAAAAATTCACGTAGGAGGAAAAAATCATAACAATTACGTTAGAAGTTGTTAATGGTTTGTTAATGAATCAACTTTGTCACTGCAACTGTTTCACTTAAGTTTCATAATTAGTTCTGTTGTTGCACAAAAGCACCCTATCGCTTTTGTATTGTTTCTTGTGCCCTTTTCGTCCTATCTAAGATAACGTGCAATGCAACTATATTTGCAGTTGTGTTGTAACTTGTGATTAATCGTATAGGCTTCTTCTTGACATATGTCTACTTACATTGAATCACAAGTAGAGCTATTTTGGAAGTACAAAACACAGTTCAATGTAACATAAAGTTAATAGATTACATTTAAATCGACTAAAATTAAGGTAGAAGTCTAATTTAAAGGGACTGATAATTCTTATTTTCTCCTTCAAAATAATTTTGGCTGCTTATAATAACATCATTTGAATATGTAATTTTAATAAATTCTAGTCGACATCCATGTTATTTTGATCAAAACATAACATAGTTCAAACCTAACCCAAAACGCCGGCATTAGACATACCCGTCCCTACTTGAAAACATTTCCATACAAAGAAGTTGCAAGTCAGGATATTACACCTTTCATCTCATTCTAGTACTAAAAAGTTCTCGTCTAGCTTTCGTCAGAAGGAATCTTGAAAGCAGACGAGTATGAAAGCCTTCAAGGGTTGATTTTGGCTCTAAGTGATAGTACTTCAGTAAAATATTGGATGAGAGACCTCGTAATTACCATAAACCGTTGATCATGAGTGTCGCTTGATCGTCTTTGATGAATTAAGTGCGTAGGAGCTACTTTCTTTCCTTATATTGGAGACCTAGGGTTGAATTCTCCTTCCTTTAAGCTCCTCCCACCTACCTTGTCTACTTGAGAAGTGAAATACATGATGCGATGCTTTTGGAGGGTCCAATCATGTTAATGAATGATTGCAACAGCCAGGGAAACCACCAAATTTCCAATAGCATCTAACCAATTGCCTTTTATCGGTAAGGCATTTACATTTGAACCAAAAGTAGAAAATGAAGAAAGCTATATCACAAATATCTTTAGACATTTGAGTAAGACATGTGGGGTTAGCATTGAACCACTGGACTTTTTATCTGATGCCATTTTGTCTTGAAACTGAAATAAAAGAAGCTATCTTTTACCTGGCCAGTCTAGGAAAAGGAAGTTAGTTATTAATAGCCTTGAGGTGTACAACAATCCATTGCTTAACAATCGTAGCGAACTGTTATTTTCTGATTCTGGCACATTCCAAGCCGAAAAGATGAGAATAATTGAGGTCAGTCATTGGTCCTTGCCTAACAACAATCACCATCTATCTAAAACACCAGTCAGCTTGAGATGGGTCCATTGTCTAGCGGTTCGGGGGCAATACCGGGAAACTGTTTTTTCTTAGCTTTGGACAAGTATTTTAGTTGACAGAGACAGGCATAGAGTTCAAGATTAGGTTACATCGTTAGATGGCCTAATTAGCTCTAGAACTGGATAACAAAAATAATTCCGTAATTGAAGACAAGGGTATGCATGCGTTTTAATTAATTGGGCTGCCCCTAGCGTTCCTAATGCTAACTCGGCCAGCGACAACGGGCATCTACTTACAAATGCTCTGGCTTTTGCAATATTGGCTTGCGGGCATTAGGTGCTTTCACTTTTCAAAGACTAAATCCATTTTTTTTAGGAAATGCTAAATCGGGTATTGAATCCTAACTGAACTACAGGTCGTTGGCCTGTTGTAAACACTTCTAGTGACCTTATCCAACTATAAATTCAACTAAAGCAGCTCTATGCCTTGTCCTTCTAAGATCACAGGGTTGTTAAAAAGGTTCATTATTAAAAAAATAAACTTTATAAAATTTTATAATTATAGAGTCAATTTTAAAAAGTGATGATAAAATATTCAATTTTTTAATTTTTCATAAAAATAATTCAAGTGTCAAATTAACTAGGTCAAATGAAATTGAAAATTTATGTCAAATTATAATTAAATAAAATTAAAAAACCAACTTAATCTTCCCATCTTTCGCTCGACTGTCTACCAATTATCAGACATACTTGTTCATGACAGCTTAAAATTTAATGAAATTTTTGCAAAATGGATATTTTTTATAGTAATTAATCCTTACTAAAATTAGACAATCCACAACAAAAAATGCATGCATGAAGTCAATACAGACCAGCTGCGTGATTATAAATCAGGAAATAGGATGTTATGAAGCGTAAGCAACTGGACATTTGAGGACTCGACACTTGAAAGTACACTAGGCAAGGAGAAATAGAATAAAAGATTGATTTTATCGTTTGCACAAGAAAGGAAAGAAAGAGGTCTACGTTTCATGAATTCTGCTCTTCTTCCCGTTCCTTTTTCTTTTATTTAATTTACATGAACTTAACATTTTCCTTTTATTTGATATTTTCTACACGAAATCAAAAGATTGAATTTATACCTCATTTTCACCTTATTTATTTGACTGTGTTTTGTTTGATACACGACCAGTGAATGCTCTTCTTCTAATAATAAATTTTAATTTAAAACTAAAGGATATTATAACTAACGTATATCATATAATAACTCTCTTGTTTCTAAGAATTATTTTTCCCACAATATAATTGTAATTACGTAGAGTCTAGGTTAAAAATGGCATAGACTCCTAGTAAAATAAACCCACCAAGATCCAATCCTTGGTCTGGAGTAGCGGCATTGATTCCATTGCCATATCTAGGACAGTCCATCAGAAAATGCAACTGCTCACCAACAGAAAGACCCTTTACAGGCGCAAAGAAATGGACAGGACAGGTTGACGTGCCATGGGAATCCTCCACTTCACCGGCACAACTCACGAAAGTTCAAACTGTACGAAAGTAAAGAAATAGAATAAAACAAGAGGCACAACCAGACAAAGATGACAATTTGAAAGAATCTTATGGTTTTCTATGGAACCTTGCACAATCCCTCGACACCTAGAATTGGCCTTCTCATTTCGTACCTACTAACAATGGAATATATATATATATAAAAGGAACAGAAAAGAGAGGTACAAACCCAACAACATGTGAAAAGAATACTTCCAAGGAAACAAAAGTAACCCACCATGCGGATGTAACCTACAAACTTTCTAGATGTGGCACTGAATCATAAGCTTATGTTAATGTGAACGCTTGGCGTTTAACACCCCTCATGTGAACTTGGAAACAAATTATAAAGTTGGGTTTCCATTTTTCTTTGTGGCTGGCTACTACGTGGTAGCTTCCATGCCATAAGCCCAAGCTTTTTTCAAGAACTAAACTTTTTGTAGCTAGGTGGTTTGGATAAACAGATAGCCAAAGGGAACTGACCCAGAAGGCCAAAACAGAGGAGGAAAAAATCATTTTTTATCTTAAGACTTAGACATTGAAAGTCGTGTGTGTCAATTCGCTGGAACTGGGAAAAAAAGAATTTCAAAGATTTGGTCAGGTGGACGCTTTTCCTAGTCCTTGACCGTTTCCATGTAAAAACATCTTGAACAAATCATATATCAATACCGTGTGTCACGTTGTGGACAATTGCCGTAAAGTTTTTCGCTCGCTAAGGTGTCGGCAACCTTTGTTTGAGAGTGTCTTGTAAAACCAGTCAGCTTCGGAATCCTTGTACTCCAGTAGGTTTTGGACTTGGTTATATTCATATGAAAATGAAGCTTTTCTCTTTTGTGGAACGTTCCACACTTCGAGGTGAGTTTGACCACGTGCAGTGTTATTTAGTCGACAACTAGTGCCACGCCAAACTGACTGGTCTGCACATCAAACCTGCAAGTCCATAATTACAAATTAATGTTTCAAAATTAAATCTTTCTTTTTTTCCCCCCATTTTTGACTCTTTGACTCTTCAGTCTTGCGTTCATTGTGACGTAAATATGTCGTCAAGCCATCTTGGGAACTCTGTTCTTGACCCGTTAAGATATTTAACTTCATATTTTTTTCTATGTCTACTGGAAAACGAGTCCAAGATCCTACGGAGCACTGGAATTAGAATTAAGCATCTTCTACGGGCATTATTTTCTAATAAATAATGCAATTAAGAAAAAAGTGAAATTCTGATCCTACTATTTCTGTTCATTCATACCCAAATCACTCGTGAATCTAGCGGTAGAAAAACCGACATGACCACTATATACAGTTAACCTTATAATAATAATAATAATAATAATAACCCACACCTCTGTTACGACACCTTGCAACTCGTAAACGTTAACTTCTGTCCGCGCCATAGACACAAGACTGATTAGGACTTCATTAAGCACGTTTAGTAGTAACGTGAGTATTTGTAATTGGGATAATTAAATGCACAAATGGTGACCCAACTTCTCATTTTTTTTCTTTGTTTACTCAGCTTTCCATTTGGTGAGACGCTAATTGGGTTGAGTACACCAAAGGGCCACGTCTTGTACTATATAATAATATTAAGCAAACCTATTAGAAAAGAAAAGACCATACTATACATATCTTTATTGTATTGAGGTACCTACTGTCACCAAGATTCCAAAAGCTATTCCCTAGTGCTGTTGGTAAGGTGGTGGAGCTAATTGGATAGAAATAAACACGGGTTGTTTATTACAGAAAAGGAATAGTGGGTGAGACGTATAGCTAAAAGGCTTCATTACTGAATTGTTAAATTTCATGCCTTATTTCTTTGGCCCATTGCAACTGAAATCGGCTCTTGTCTTGTTATGGCGTAATATTCCTTGGAAAAAGGAGAAATATAAGTTTGATGCCAAAACGTAATAAAGAAGAATCTCTTTGGTTGAATTTAAAGGAAAGTCTTTTGGGTTGAAGGATCCCAAAAAGGGCGGTCTGTTTATATCGAAATCAACACGTGGATCAACGTGGTATTAATGATCACTTTTGGCTTTCATTATAAGTAATTGTAGTTTTGAAAGAAGATAATGTGAACTGTATAATAGCGCTCAGATAGCCCTCGCCTAATTTTAGAAATGCTGTAATTCGTACAAAAATTATACTAGATAAAGAGTTGGCATGGTACATTGTCCGGAGAACTGATCGTTGCAACATCATCTCAGGACATCTTTTCTTGTAAATCCATGAATTTAGTTATTTCAATATCTCAATTTAAAAGAAAAGAATAAAAGGAAAACTGAAAAGCCGGCAAGATCTCTAACTAAGCCACTCGAAACAAACTGTATAAGATCCTATCTAGTTACATGCTTGTATAAACCGCGAGCGAGGTGCCAGTGGCCAACCCCATTTGTTTTCTATACAGTTTTTTTTTTAAAAGTTTCTACTTTCCATACCTAATCTCTTTTTACTTGTGTTATTTAATCTTTTTTTTAAACGCTCAGCATGATAGATTTATAAACAGCCCTGCAAGCTATCTTTAAACCATTCGCGCTACAGACTTGGCATGTCTTCAACCCAATGTATTAAGGAATTTCACACTATCAAATAAAACAATGATTAGACAGGAGAAGCGGCGTAAAATCACCAGCTCGGTCAGACTTGTTCTTCAACTTGGGCAGGGGTACCACATTTTTAAAACCCGGTCAACGGTAATCCTAACTCCTAAACTGCCCCACTTGCATCTATTTTCACCATCACCATCACCATCAACAATTTCTGTTTTCTTTATTAACAAAAGCTTTTTTTTCTTCGGGTTTTGTTTCCTGTACTAAACTCGATCCTTGAGATATGCAAACGTGAGCGTATAATTTAACATATGAAGTCATTTTGTTTCATATTTACATTGACCACTTGGGTTATTTCACAACATTTAATGAAGTTGGTATCCTTTTATTGAGGTTCTGTCAGTTTCTGCTTGCCGGTGGCTACGATGATAAATGGGGCACTACCAGAAATGTAACGCCTACATGAACAAATTCCGTAAACTGCAAACTACCCAAATCCCCACGACTTTAACACCGTCGGGTGGGAGAGAGTTTGGAAGGAGCGGGAAAGGTTATTATTGTGAATTATATTTATAATAAATTAAAAATGTTAATATTGAATTATTATTTTTATAGTTTTAATTAATATTATAAATTTTAATGAAACTTCTGAGTTTAAAATATATTAAAAATGATATGATAAGTAGACATATCGCTTTCAGGAAATGATCTCCTTGTGCTATAAGTACGGTTTCGTCGTAATTGTTTTTCCGTATTTGCTTTAGTGTAAAAGTTTATATGGATGGAAATGCAACACTATCGTAGTTACTTCAAACAAGAAAAAAAGGGTTCTTTTGTCAGCTTCCCAATTTCCCATTTATTCCTAATTGATGGCTTTCCATATCTAGCACAGCTCGTTGTCACGCATTCCATTTCCCATAAGTGATTATCGTGACACTTGGGGCTGATGACTGAACATAGTAAGCACAAAAGAAAAACAAAAAGACGTTTACAATCTAGAAATTTGTACAACCTTTTTAACATCCAAAAGTTCAGTGCCAACTCATTTTATACTCCAATCCAATAGGACTGTCCTCTTTCCATTTTATATTTCTCCACTTACATATATATATATATATATATATAATTTTAGCTAACTAGGCTTGAATTCTCAAAATTCTTTTGATAAAACTACAAGCATGCAACAATTGCATAGGTCTATACTATACACAATATTTCAAAGAGGGCAGCTCAGTCGCAGTATAATAATTAGTGAATCTCTATGAAAGTGTAAAAAGGATTATATTTCTTGATTGACACACAGTCATTCCGTCTTTAAGAAAAATTTGATAATAAAAGGCGAATCTTAGTTGTATAACTAATAACAGAAGATGAAGGAGGAAGCCACGAATGGAGCAGAGGCAGCCGAGCCCATCCAATGAGCCGAGCCGCCAAATGAAATGCCGAAAGAATAACTTATTTAACTCTTTGCTTTCAATGCCCTCGTATTCGCTTCGCTGTCTGTGAAAAGCTAATCATTAGACCAACCTCCAGCCTAACTTTTTAAAGAACCCTTGTCCTCCAATCCCCTTTAGAGAGAGAAACCCATTCCACTTTTGCTTTTAATTTTTTAAATATTTGATTCAAGGATTATTAGAAAATGCAAAATTAATTATCAAGAGTATGATTTGATGTCAAAATTTTTTATTTATTAAGTTATGGGTAAGAGAAGTTGTGAATAGTGGTTTGCGTGAGAGAAAGGAGCACAAAAGCTGCGACCGGTCACCTACGGGTCCGTGAAACCTGATGTAACCGCCAGCTAAATCCAGCACTACCCACAGTTACACAACGCATAATCCGTATAAGACCCGGTGCTTGTCTGTGCGCCACTTGTACTTCTCTGCACCCAGATCTCTCCACGCGTCGAGCTGTCGTCGTGCTTGGAGTCACGCTCGGTCAGCCTTTCAGGGTTAGTTCAACCCAAATTACGGAAGCCTTAGCCAGTTCTCAATTCCCATTCTGCCCCTGGCCTTTGTGAGGGCAATTGGTTTACCAGCAAGGACACAAGTGTCATCTGAAAACGTAGTCTAACTAATTAGAAGGTTGGTGGAAATGATTCTGTTCAAAGTCGGCTGGACGAAGGAAAAAGTACATGTGTCTTTGATTTCAGATCTTCTACGTTGGTTCTTTCGCTGCCCGTACAACTTTTTTTTTTCCATCTCGGTGATGCACGGTTGGATTTGCTCGCTTCATTATCCGTCAAACTGTTCTCTAAAGCACGTGATAATTTCGTCCTTCCAGGCTCTTTCTTTTCTCTGACCACGGCACAGGCCACAAAACTTCGACAAAACCGTCTCCTACATTGACCAAAACGCCCTCACTTAAAATTCCTATCTTTCTCCAAAGAATATTATTTTCTTTCTGTTAAACAATTAGGTTTTTGGGGGCTAAATTGGTAAAAACAGTTTAAACGGAAATGCGTCCGAAAGAAGCGAAACGTGACCCGAATGAACCCAACCACAAAATAAAACGCGTTTTGGCCGGCGAGGTCGTTTGGTTGAACCACCTAACAACCACCACGTTCTTCCACAACCCTCTCTCTCCTTTTCACTCGATTCATTTTCTCATAAATATTAAAATAATTAACAATAATAAAATAAAATATCACCATTTTATGTTTCCTTTCCGCGCTATAAAACTATATATTATCTTCTTTTGGGCTCTTTTTCGGATTTCTAAGCCATTACCCACCAGCTCTTTGTATCGTCCACTGTTTGTTTCTCTCTCCTCTTTTCTCTTCTCTACCTTCCACCGGAAAAGTCCTTTGCTTCGCCGGAAAACCGGTTCCAATTCCCGCGACTCCTCTGGTTTCCCGACGGAAAACAACCTATTTTCTTCAAATTGAGGTTCCTCCCGCTCGTTCAGCTACGTTTTCGGGACCCTGTTCGACGACGGTTTCGGATCTCCTCACTCGGCTCTGTATCTCCGTGTTTTACGCGTTTTGTGAGAATGTGGGCTGTTTGGTTCCTTTTTAATGCATTGCTTTGAAGTTTTACCGTTGAAGATCGTGGTCTAGGGTTCGGGTTTCGGGTTTTCCGATCTTTCTCGTTCTCGTTTTGTTCCCTAACAGTTCGCAGAAAAACGGAGGCGCATAGAGAGCGTTCGCGGCATGAAATGGTTAGTGAATCACATATGCGTGCTTGTATTGTTGTTTTGTTATTTTATTCACAATTTACGGACGTTTCTGGATAATTTCGTTCAGTGGTTGTGGAATTTATTTTTCCTGTTCAGATCTTAGAGACATTGTTCTGTTTTGCAAAGGCCTATTCAAATTTTGGAATTGTTTCCTTTATTTTGCGTGATTGTTTATAGAAATTATTTTTTAATTGGTTTAATTTTCCACTTCGGGTTATTATGGTGCATGTTCTACTAGAGCTTCTTCTTCTCATTTTTCTTTTCGTTTTGCATTTTTTTAGGAATTATAATTTTATTTTGCTGAAGGAATTTCATGAAGTCGTGGTTCATTGTCTTTTAATCTCTACTCTTTTGGTTTGGATTTTAATTTGAAGTTGCGATTAGCTATGATTTTGTTGGGAAGGTGAACAATTCGATGTTTTTATTTTATTTCTCGTTTCTATTGATTTTGAGTTACAGTTGATGTTTTGAGGCAGTAAAAATTGACGCCGGCGTTCCTTGAATATTGAGGTTGACCATGTTTAAAAGGAATTTCTGGATAAGATTTAACCTTGGAGGGTGAAAAGATCATTGTAAATGCTAGATGGTTGAAACGGTCTTGGACCTATTTAGGTCAAATTACTTGTGTTTGAAATGTGCATGCAGAGAATTTATGCTTCTTTGACTCTCAGTTCAACATGGGTCCAGTTAGCAACTCTTCTACTCTTGGTTATTATGATATATGATTAATTCCATGCTGGTCATATGTGATTGACTTGGTAAGCGATTCCGTCTGGTGCAAATATTTAAAGGGAATATTTGGTTAGAGGAGCTTAACATGGGGGATTAGTCAAAAGTTCATGCAAATTTTTTTTTCATAAGAAGCTTTTTCTTTAACTGCCGTGGTTTCCTGTAGGTTTATGACACGTAATATGGTAATTCACTATGGTCCATTACGGAATATCTAGAAGTTCAAATTCTTGTATCGGGCATCTCTTATTAAAATAGACAAGAATTTAGATATTAGGTTATTAGCGTTCATGATGTTATCTGTCTCATGGGGTGAAACTATAACCTTGACTTAATGCATCATTGTGGGCAACTCTGCATTGGAAACATGGTGTGTAGATGCCTTTTCAATTGGTTACTAATCCTTGTGGGCAACTCATTAATTGGTCGTTTGCTGTTATATGACCTGAATGCCAACTTTCTGAGTAGATTTTACTAGTCAGTTAATTGTTTTACTTGGGGAATAATTGGCTCATTGTTTTACTAGGGGAATAATTGGCTCATTCTCTACCTACTTTGTGCATTGGTGCTGTTTCTACATCTGTAGTTACGTTGATATCTGAATCTGCTGTATGGCTATGGGCTTTCACCAGGTGGAAGGAAGATCATGTTTCTCCAGAGAGGTTAGAAATGGGTTAGAGTATTTGAAGCGTAAGAGGCTTGAACGGTTGAAGTTAGAGTCTTCAACAGGGGCTGTAAACGTCACTAACATGATGAGTAGAAGTGGAGGGGATGCTCTAAGGGCTTCAGCGTCATGTGGTGTTAGGTTACAAGCTACTGTTGGTTCATTTTCTCGATTTAGTGCTTCCAGTGGGAAGGATGCCATTTTAAAGCCTAAGGTGGATAAGTTCCATACAAGTGATCTGGAATGGACTGAAAATATTCCGGAATGTCCTGTATACCGACCAACAAAGGAAGAGTTTGAGGATCCATTGATATTCTTACAAAAAATAGCACCAGAAGCTTCAAAATATGGTATGGTCCTTCTATATGCTGCAAAATTTATTTTAGTGGGAAATTGTTTTATGGATAACTTACATTAAAAGTTACACTTAATTCTGTTCTCAAACACACTATTCAGGTATATGCAAAATTGTTTCTCCTCTGAGTGTTTCTGTTCCTGCTGGGGTTGTATTGATGAGGGAGCAAGTAGGTTTTAAGTTCACAACCAGAGTACAACCTCTTCGTCTTGCTGAATGGGATACTGATGACAAAATCACCTTTTTCATGAGCGGAAGGTGAGGATTTTTTCTCATATAATGAACTGCATTTTTAGAGTATAATGTCCTATCCGGTTTGTAATATTAGTTTACCTTTTCAGAAATTATACATTTCGTGATTTCGAGAAAATGGCAAACAAGCTTTTTGCCCGTAGATATTGTAGTGCAGGCTGTCTTCCTGAAACATATTTGGAGAAAGAGTTTTGGCGTGAAATTGCATGTGGAAAAACAGAAACAGTTGAATATGCATGTGATGTTGATGGTAGTGCCTTTTCATCTTCTCCCACTGATCCGCTTGGAACTAGCAAATGGAATTTAAAGGTGTTGATTTGCTCCTTTTCTAATTTCTAAATTTTGTCCCGATACCGGTTTCCAGATGAATTCCATTTATGTGAGATGAGGGGAAAATGTTTTTGCGCGATAGTGTCAGTCAGCCAGTTTTTTTATCTGAGATGTCTGTCTCTTTCAAAGTTCTCATTTTTTATTCATTTTCACTTTCCTGGGCATTGATTTACCTTTTTGCAAGTAGAAACTCTAATAAGAAAGAGCAGCTTTCCGTTTTTTGAGTCTTGGAAAATTTATGTTTTATTATATTATGAATGCTGCATATAGATCAATCAATAATTCCGCCTGTTCGTTGATTTCAGAAACTTTCACGGTTGCCAAAGTCCATCTTGCGACTTCTTGAAACAGCAATTCCTGTAAGTAGCTGAGGAACTATTTCTTCTATAGTAATTATTCTCTTAATTATTAACCCTGTTGGCTTGCATGCAATTCTTTCAGGGTGTAACTGATCCCATGCTTTACATTGGAATGCTGTTTAGTGTGTTTGCTTGGCACGTTGAGGATCATTATTTGTACAGGTACATAGATTAACCATCCATTTTGCAACTTTGATGAAATTATGGTCATAAATTCTTATGGTTGACATTCTTCTTTTTATATCAGTATCAATTACCATCATTGTGGGGCACCAAAAACATGGTATGGAATTCCTGGTCACGCAGCTTTAAAGTTTGAAAAGGTGGTCAAGGAACATGTTTATGCTCATGATATTTTGTCAACTGAGGGGGAGGATGGAGCATTTGATGTTCTCTTGGGAAAGACAACTTTGTTTCCTCCAAATGTTTTGTTAGAACATGATGTTCCAGTATACAAAGCTGTGCAAAAGCCTGGAGAATTCATAATAACCTTCCCTAGAGCATATCATGCTGGATTTAGCCATGGTACAATGTTTCATCTGCTAAGGTTCCTGATGATTTTATTTTATGCATGTAATCATTACAAGTATACTCATTGTTGGTGAATTTATAGGTTTCAATTGTGGTGAGGCTGTGAATTTTGCAATTGGTGATTGGTTCCCTCTGGGGGCTGTGGCTAGTCGGCGTTATTCTCTTCTCAAGAGGATGCCTTTACTTCCTCATGAAGAACTTCTCTGCAAAGAAGCTATGATCCTTGACACTAGTCTAGAACTTGAAGATTCAGACTATTCTTCTGCAGACTTGGTCTCTCATCATTCCATCAAGATTGCTTTTGTGAAATTGATACGTTTCCTGCATCGTGCACGCTGGCTTCTTATGAAATCCGGGGCATGCTCTGGCCTTACATCAAATTCCTATGGCACTATTCTTTGCACCTTATGCAAACGGGACTGCTATGTAGCTTTCATTAACTGCAGTTGTTATCTGCATCCCGTGTGTCTTCGCCATGGTAATTTCACTACACTGCTTCTTTATTAGAGCACCTTGATTCTCATTGTGTTTCTCTTCTTGATTGCTCATGGTGATCATTATCGTACTATCCAGATGTTAATTCACTTGACTTCTCGTGTGGGAGGAATCATACACTTTTTCTGCGAGATGATATTTGGGAAATGGAAACTGCAGCTAGAAAGTTTGAGATGGAAGATGAAATTTCTGAGGAAATTCAAAGCCAAGCAAAAAGTTGTGACGATTTATATTCATATCCGTCATCAAATACCGTTCAGGGTGTGTTAGATGGATACTCCCCTTATTGTGACGTCAACTTTGAGTTTACTGCTCAGAATGCTGCTAAAACTCTATACCAGACACAGGAGCTTAGCCAGTCTATGGGCATGGGTGGCTTTGAAAATCCCAGGCCTGCAATTTCAGAGCCTTCTATTTCTTGCGTTGCATCTTCCTCCTTTGGAGAGCCAGTTGAAAGCTTTTCAGGAGGCAATATTGTAAGATTGGGCCTTCTCTTCTCCTTTTTCTTATTCTGCCATTATCTTTGTTGTCCTTCTGGAATTTGTCTCACGGGTACATTTAGAGAACCATAAGTGCAATAACAGATTTAGAAAAGTAGCATTTCAATGTAACAGTTTATTTAAAAAGTTTCGATCCTTCCTTTGTTTTTGTTAGAGGAAAAAACAGGCAGACTTTGGTGCATTGACTTTTGGCTCAAAATGTTTTCCAAGAGTATCAGAAACCACTGAAGACTTGTCATGTTTGTCTATGACACGTGATCAATGTCCAAGTACCCGGCAGACTGATGTTTGCAGATTAGATGTTAGACCTAATGTGGACCAGCAAAGTGATGATTCTGATTCAGAGATATTTAGGGTTAAGCGCCGGTCTTTTGTGAAGGTGGAAAGGAGAGTTGTAAATGATGCATCTTCAAAGCACATTGAAAATCTGGTAAGCTTTATTATTACTGAGTCCTATATTCTGTCCATCCTGTGTTTTTTGGTAGTTTTGCTACTAAAACCAAAAATTCATTTTGTGAAACCGGTTAGTCAAGTTGACAATGCTGAGAATCTGTTTTGTAATGTTGTTTGATCAGTTATGGTTTTATGGGTGTTATAGATAGTTGAAGCTTATCAATTATCTGACTCTAGGATCATATCGCTTTAAGGAATTTTCCAGGTGAGAAGAAAACAGTTGACATCCGAAATATTCTTTAACCAAATGCTCTGAAAGAGAGCTTCTTTTCTTTACTAGACTTCCATTCAATATCTGATTTTATTGTAGAATTATATTTGTAGCTGCTCTGTTATCTAAATATTCTCAATGCCTCCTTTGTTGGTTATTGTCCATAGTAATTGCACCTACCATTATCTTTGGATCATCATTAACATGAAGATCTGGAGCACTGAATTGTATGTTAATGATGGTGTTTATTTTTATATGTTGAAAATTTCTTGCTCCACAGTACTGGAAATTTCTTGCAAACATTTCCTCGATATATGCACTCCATATAGTGCCTGAACATACTAACAATAAATATTTACCTGGTTGAGGCACTCAAAATCTAAAGTCAACTTTGAAGCAAGCATTTAATGTTTGTTGGATGAATCTGAATTTTTATTATCAGCTACATTGATGTTAGAAGTGTCAGCAACTCTTGATCTCGAGCACTTAATGCATATTTGAAATTTTATTGCACGCTCAGATTGCGAGACCTCTTGGGCATCTCAACCCTTGATTATATTTTTAGAAACTTGAGATCTTGTACTTTGTTATGATTTGTTTTTTAGCTAATTCTTTACTTTGTGAAGTAGAGATTCCATACTTTTTAAATTTTTTGAAGCTGCAAAACCAGCTGACTGGAGTAGTTGTTCCTAGATCACTTTAGTTTGTCTTTGGGCAGTAGTTTTTTCTAACTTGATTGATCTATATGTTGCTTTAATCTGTCTAGGAAAACTTGCTTTTCATTAACGACCTTTGCTGCTTTGGCATTCTTGATCTTAAATTTCTTAACTTTACTGGCTTGAAATTTAACTCTGTCCATTTTGTTGAATAGGGATTTAAACGGTTGAAGAAAATTCAACCTGAAGGAACATGTGGGCAAACGGTGGCATCAGAATACTGTGGGAATGATGAAGCTTATTGCACTTTCACATCCACTTCAGACCATAAAGAAGCTCGAGATTCCAAGGGAAGTACGAATCTCATCTCTACCAAGTTCAAGAGGCTGGCTAATGAGGAAACTCTAAATAGACAACGAGAACAGAGAATGCGTAACTTCCATCATGAATTTGGAAGGAGTATGAGGGAACTGCCCCCAATAGAGATTGGGCCAAAACGCTTAAAAGTCCGAGGCCCGTTGTTAGAGAGCAGGTTAGATTGACTTTGGATCACTTGAACTGACAAGAAATTGGTTTGCCGGACTTTGAAGCATCATCTAAAACCTGATTTTACTAACTCTTTTTCTCTGATGGGGTTCTAAGTTCTAACAACACGGACTGAACATCCAAAAGATTGATTCGGGGAGCGCAGCAGATGTTAACCAAGTTTAGGTCAAATTTTTATTCTTTGTGCAGGCTTCAAATTGGAGCACTTTGCACATATGTTATTCTTCTGGTTCTCGGGCCAAGGTTGTTTTCTGCCTTTGGCAGGAGAACCTTCCTGCAAGTGAAGTAGAAAATTTGGGTAGTAACTTCAAATTTGTTTTCTGATCAGTCAGTCTATTCTTGTTAGGAGAAGTGGGAATTCCCCACCACTCCTTTACTCGAGGCTGGTCTGCTGCTTCCTGTTAGGTTCTTTATTCTTTTTTGTAGCCATAGAATACTAGAATAAATGCAGAGAAATGCCTTTCTTTCTCTCGTTACAGCTTATATTGCTCGATTTCTTTTCCAAACAGATTATGTTTCTGTGCTTATGTTTCATTGGTATCGGATACCAAGATTGACATGTAAGAAATGCCCTTCTCTTTTCTTGTTCTGAGAAGAACTTGGGAGGGCGGATACAATCTCTGTTGGAGGGGATAGCGAGTGATCAGAGTTATGGCAACATATTCTTTTTATGCCTGCTAACATGAACTTGAATCCTTATGTTGGTTTTCATTTTCACATGAATATGCAAAAGCGTATCTGCGGAATCCAACTTGGATGGGGGAAAAAAAGCTCATCTTATGTTGGTTAATCGCTAGTTTGGACCTCTCAACCAATTTGACAATAAACTTGGATCTCCAAAACGCTAGATTTTCCCAATGTAGGGACTTGACTGAAGTTATCAAGATTGATCAGAGAACTCTGTAAATTCATTGTCACCTGAAATATGCAAAGCATCATGTCGGATATGTTTTGAGAAAACCTGAGAGCAAGTCGTGTCAGTATAGTTGCAGTGACATGACATCGGCATTCTGGTTTTGGTTATGGATGCAACTTGCATCACTGCCTGAGTATTTCCAGTGCTAAATGGGACTTGAAATGGGCCTGCAAATAAGTAGACACACACGAGGGAAATCATTAGTTTTGAGGCCCTTCTGCGCAGGTGTTGGGGAACTATTTGGAATCCAAATCGCACATTCAATGGGTCATTTTTGCCGCTTGCTTCTGCACCACTGTAAGTTTGTAACTGTACTGGTTGATTCATTTGTTTGCATTATTGTCTTTGATGCCAAATTACGGCTTTCCAGCTTCTAGGGCTTGCCTAACGGACCCATTTTTTAATCCCTCGTACACTCACTTTAAAAGCAAAAAGGTTTTGTTATGGAGGTGCATGAAGTCAATAAAGTTTTCTTTTGGAAACATCATAAAAAGGTTGTGTTTGGAAAAACACAGAAAGACTTTGCGCAAAGCACCTTTACCTAGGCATATATTCTATGTTTACATTTTCTAAAAGTTTAAGCAGCCGGTTACCAAACAAAAGATTATTGGTCTACCTAAAATGTTGGCTCAGCTTAACTAGTCAAGGACAATTGATGATGTCTCTCAACGTTTTAATGTACTAACACATACATCACATAACTATGTATATAGATGTATTTCTCAAAACTACAGTCGAAGCTTAAACTCAGTTAACTTCTGCGGTATCATAATTTCAAAACATCTTCAAAGCAAATGCAGCGATAGGTCTGGATGGGAGTTTGGAGTTTGGACACTGATTAAAAATGAGCTGAATTTGGGTAATTTTGGGATTTAGGAAGCAAATAAGTATCCAACCAATGACAGGTACGTACAGTTCTAAGGATTAAGTACCGTTTTGAGGATGTTCTCCCCAATGTTTTGCTTCAGTTGTAGTCACATTCCATTTTGCGGGTCCTCTATATCTCACAATTACCAATGGATTCATCATGTATGCCTCGAATTATTACAACACAATCTCTGTTAGCTTCCTTTGTGATTTGGCTCTGACGGGCAACTTGACATTGACTAATGGTTATGGCTGGTATGATAAATGGTTCTAGAATAGTGGATGGAGAGATAAAGCAAACAATAGATATCATATAGTAAAATATTTCAATCGGAAGTCATTACCATCTTAGTTTACTCCTTCCAGAGACCTGAATTCAACCCTCTCAACTTAGAACAATAATCAAAAAGCATAGGACCCAATTTCATTTTGCACGTACTGCATTTCCTAATTAAGATTTGGTGTCTAATAGTAAGATTTGGTGTTATAGATCTGGTGTATGGTTGTGGGCTTCCTTCCGATAGATTTAAGGAACCAAATATGAACTTTGAAAATCAAATTAGTAAAGTTAAAGAAAGGTAATGTCATATATTTAGAAAAAAAAAGTATTGAAAAATACTTATTGCTTTTATAATAACTTGAAAATGCCTAAGATGAAATTACTTGTCCTTAAATTATGTGGAGATATTTGATTTGTTGATCCATTTATTTAGGTCTATATAAAAAGACTAGTTCATATCTATCATACACCATGTAATAATAATTTTGAAATATCAATTACCATTTCAACAAGAATCAAGATCTCCACCTCCAAGTCATTAATTAGGATCATAAACTTTCTCTTAACATATTATAAAAGTTACAAGTTTTCACAAGCTTTTAAATCGAGAAAAAAAAAACCCAATCATTCCACGGGGATCATAAATTATTGTAATGATGTGATTGCTTACTATCCAAGCTTTCCTTTTACAAGTTTATGTGTTGGAATGAATAAGGAATGAAATGATTATTCTTAGAAATATAATCGATGAGTGAGAAATGAGTATTACTTAGTTTGGTTTATTCCTAAGAATTTCTAATGATGATATATGCCAATGTTTGGTTTAAAAATATAAATTTAGAATGACAAATGAATAACTAACAAAAAATCAAAATATCTATTATATTCCCTAGTAACTACACCATTGTTATTGTTGTAATAATAAGAATAATAATAATAATAATAATAATAATAATAATAATAATAATCATCATCATCATCATCATCATCA
>JANSVA010000005.1:13208749-13222956 GCA_025504915.1 Erythroxylum reticulatum | reverse complement strand
GAAGATTAGCAATCCTTGCAAGACATCGGGACTCCAAGATAGATAGAGACTTTTGTAATGAAGTTAATTCAGGAATTGTTGTATTTTAGAATCATATCAAGCATAAGAATTCAATTGTATCAAGTGTATTTTGTATTTGTACTTTTGTAATGACCTTATATAAACTTTTTTTGGATTCTTTAATGAAATATGATTGAGTTTTGCTTGTGATTCTTAAAATTTTAACTGTTTGATGTTTGGCTATTGTGGGCACGCCACCCTTATGGGCTGACGGGCTCTGTAATATCTCCGAATGTTTGGGTTCCGAAAATGGGATCCAACAATATGTGCATTAATGCTACCATAAAGCAATTAAAAGGTGTGATGGTGTTTTTTTTGATAAATATAGAGATGAAAGGTTTGACTATAGTATGAATATTGCCAAAAGTCTTGCACTTGAGATGAATATAGAGCCTACATTTCCAACTAGATGTTGTATTATTAGGAAAAGACAATTTGATGAAATTGGCCACAATAGAGAAATACAATTAGCTGAGGATTCTTTCAGAGTTAATTACTTTTAGTTGTTATGGATATGGCAATTGTTTCGTCGAAGAATATATTTGAACAATTAACAACATTTAATAATATTTTTAGATTCTTCTTTGATTCAAAGAAGTTGAGGTTATTGGATGATAACGAATTAAAGGAATGTTGCATTAATTTTACAATGACTTTTTCTTATGATAATGTGTCAGATGCGGATTTAGATGATTTTTTTAAATTAAAAGTGTTGCAAATGACTTTGTCAAATGAGTTAATTTCATCAGTTGAAATTTTAGAATTTGTTAAAGCTGCAGATTGTTATCCAAATAATTCAATTGCTTATTGAATTCTATTGACTATACTTGTGATTGTAGCATCAGTTGAAAGAAGTTTTTCAAAATTAAAATTATTAAAAACATACTTGAGGTCATCAATATCACAAGAAAGGCTGAATAATTTAACTATGTTATGTATTGAGAAGGATATGTTGGACAATATCGATCTTGATAATATTATTAATGATTTTGCATTTAGAAATGCATGGAGAAATTGTTTTTCATAAATCATGATCATCTGTGTTTTTGTTAGTGTAATTCTCTTAGTATTTTGTAATCTAATATTGTTGTTTGATTACTGCTACTATTTTTAGTAATTTTATTGTTACTGATATTTGTAAGATATTATTAGCTCATGTTATGATTATTTAATATTTGGTTGAATATGTAGACTTATAAATTGAGTCATTTATATTTCATACAAACATGTTTGTATATTGTCAATTTATTAAGCATTTTTTTAAATTTCACCTGGGGCCTATTAAACAATAGGAGCGGCTAATCACCACCTTCCAACTAATTATTGAAGTTATTAAAATTTACACATTTATATATTGTAAATTTATTATCCTTTTTTTTTCATCCAAGACCTATAAAACAATAGGAGCGCCTGCTCACCACCTTCCACTGATTGTTGAATCTACTAGTTCATACATTCCAAAAATCATTGTACTCTGAAACCAACAACGAAGATAAAGTAAAGAACATGTACGGAAAAATCAAGCTTGTTTCTCTCTTTGTTTCTGCATGCCCGTAGAGCGTAACGAGGACCATCAGACAATGCACTTTTGCTAAATATCCCAATCATTACCACGACTTCCAAATCACTTAAGGACACCTGCATTTCACGCCCAAAATCAAAGGACCAGTCAACACCTGCTCAAGTCGATACCACGTACACTGTCACACCTTCTGAACTCGATACCACGTACATTGTCTTACGTGTCAACACTCTATTAGGTAGAGCCCGAATGATCTCTTTCACTTCTTATGTTGACAACTAATAAAAGAATTCTATATCACCTCCGCCACACACCGTAAGCTGAAGAAAGCTCTAAGCTTTGCAAACATAGTGATGGTGGATCCTCCGTGTTCACCTTTTTCGGCTCGGAGTTGGTGAGTAGGACCACAAGCACCATCATCAAACACAAACTCTGAAATTTCATCCCAATCATGCGTCTCTCTTTACACTTGTAAAGCCTTCCTTTCGCTTTTACTCTGCACCCATTTCATCGATGAAACAACGGACGACTCTCCCCACTCGTCAGTTCCGGGCACGCCCGAAATCATAGAAATAAGGCTCCAAATGGTGTTAGGGAATTTAGGATATGTCTTTGAACAAAATGGTGGAAAAGTCGGAACAAGAAAGGTGGGGTTATAAGTGTTGAAAGTTAATATAAAACTAGATTAAAAGTCTAGATAAATGAGCGCTCAAGTTTATTGTTAGGTGTTTAATTATATATCTTCATGTATTAGTTATACAATTAAATATGTTTGATGTATGGTTTATTTGGGCTCATTATTAGGTTCATGTACATAGATTTTAAAGGTCATCTTTTATACTTATAAATACCTCTTTGTACTTAGTTAAAATCAATCAAGTAAAAATGCAATATCTTTCCCCTAAACAATCCTCTCCTTGCTAAATCTCTCTGCTTTTAATAAAGTGTATCAGAGTTTGGTTGTTCATTGAGACATGGCAAACAATAGTGGAGAAAACAAATTTCAATTTCGTCGCCTCATAAAAGAAATCTATGAAATATGGAGTCTTCACATAAAAGTCATTCTTGGCTCACAAAATGTTTAGGAGATTGTAGAAAATAGTTTTATATAACATCAAAGTGAAGTCGACTTGTCTCAAAATAAGAAGAATGCTTTAGCAGAAATAAAGAAAAAAGGATCAACAACCCTTCACTCTCATCCATCAATGTTTTAGAAAGTGCAATGAAACCAATGCAAGGGAAGCATAAGAGATTTTTAAAAATTCATTTCAAGGAATTGTCAAGATTATAAAGGTTCAACTCTACTTATTGTAAGGTGATTTTGAATCTTTTTGCAAGAAGGAATCTAAATCAATCTTGGATTACTATTCACGGGTGAAGGCCTTTGTGAATCAAATGAAGAGGTATAGAGATAAGGCTGAAAATGTTCAAGTGGTAGAAAAGAATATTCGTTCCCTAACCCCCAAAGTTTGATTATATGGTTTGTGTCATTGAGGAGTCCAAAAATCTAGAATCGTTGTCACTTAAACAATTAGAGGGCTCCTTATAAGTTCACAAAGACACAATCAAAGGGAGGCAAGATAAATCTTTGAAGCAAGCACTTAAACCAAAAGTTTTGTTAAAAGATGATGATGGAGAAAGTAGTCAAAGAGGTAAGGACTTGGTCAAGGTTATGGTCAAGGAGGAAAAGGTAAAAAAGATTATAACGACACCAATAATGAAGAAAGGAATAATCACTCATACAAAAGTTGATGAAAAGGAAAAGGAGGTTACATTCCTATACAAAACAAGAGGAGGTATGATAAGTCTAATATTGAGTGCTACAACTGTCATCGAGTTGGGAATTATTCTAGGGAATGTTATGCTGCATAGAATGTTATGTTGTACTATATATGTTGAGAAGAAAGTCAATATTATTGATGACAAGCGAGGAGTCGAAGAGCTCATTTTGTTGCTAGCACTCAAAGATAATTTGAAAAAGGAAGAAAGTTCATGGTTCTTGGATAATGGAGCAAGCAATCACATTTATGAAGATAAAGTCAAGAGAAATTTTGAGGTTGTTCAAGAAGGAAAAAAGGTAGAGAAAGAGAAGAGCTTCCATTTGAGCCAAAGATCTCTTCATTTGGTAAAGAATCAAGAAAATCAAGAAAGACAAGAGAGCAAGTCTATAAGCAAGGAAATCAAGGTGGGTACATGTTTATATTAGAGTAAATAAGCCACTATATGTTTTATTTGAATCAAGAAAGTTTAACGATTTCAATTGCATCATGAGTGTTGCATCTATCACTTCTTGAATGAATTGAAAATCTGCTATATGTTTGATATATGAATTGTGATAATGTGGAAAAAGATTTTGAAAAAGATTTTTTTTAAAAAGATACATGTTTATCGAATCATGTTTTTGGAAATGGTTTTCGAAATACCTCATGTTCATGAAAAACAAGTTTCCAAGAAGTGTCATTTTGGGCAATATGTTTACAAGATGTGAAATACATGATTATATGGGTTTGTGGTGGTTCCCTAAGTTAATTCATGAGCACGTTGACCAAGTTAAAGGCTTCTCTCGCTTGCCCGCTAGTGGCACGGAGCTCCTTCGAGGACTTCCATAAGTTCATGGCTACGCAAAACCATTATGTGGGATTGCGTTAGTACGTTCTGTTCACAGCTACACAGCTACATAGGACTCTTATGTGCCTATGATCTATGAACAAGTTTGATGCATTCATGTTTTATGGCTTGTAATTTGACTACACGATGAGAAATTGAGAAACATGCGTTTTATGAACTTAATGAAAATTTTCTATAACAAGTAAATGCTTTCAAAGGTTTTGTTTTGTTTTTCTTTATAAACTGTTATCCACAAGCTTTCAAGCTCACCCCCTTTTTTTATCCCATCTTCAGGTAATAGCTAAGAGATCAAGTAATTAAGAGCCTAAGGGAATTTCTCCAAATTTGCTAATATTGTATTTTGAGTTAATTTTGGGAAAGCAACAAGTTTGTTTGTTCAAGGACCTTGTGTAATTTGAGATTTTGAGACGATGATGTAATGTGGCTTAGAATGCCATTAAAGATTTGTAAAACTTTATTCTTTTGATGTTAATGAAATGTGAATGGTGCATGGATGATGTGAGTTGAAATTAGATATATGTGAAGAAGTAATCAATTGGAGTTGATGATTTTGGAACATAAATCGTTGATATATATATATGTATGCATAAGTGAGATACTAAGGAAAGGAAGATAGGAACTATGACTGATCAAATGTAGTTAAAGGTGATGATACAAATGAGTTTAGATTTGGGAGTTTAATGAAATCATTTTGAGAGTTGAATGGTTATGTTCAAGACATTTCGTGTCTTCCAGAGGGGAAAAATTCACATTCTAAATTTAGGGGAAAAATTCACATTCTAAATTTAGGGAAAAAATCTGGATTAATATAGGCTGTGTTAGACAAAGTTTTCTTCTAGAAAGTTGTAGATTATCTTTCTAGCTTTCCAACGGTATATAGTGTAAAATTTTTAGACATTGGAGTGTAAAGTTAGAACCTTTATAAGGGGAGATACTTAGGAGTATAGTTTGTATCGTTTGATAACGTCATATCGTCTGGTGAGGATGCTTCATCTGGTGAGGATGTATCATCTAATGAGGACGCTTCGACTAGTGAGGATGTGTCATCTGGTGAGGACACTTCGTTTGGTGATGACGTATCGTCTGATGACATCATATCATTTGGTGATGATGTCATATCGTCTAGTCACTGCTCATCTTGTATCGTCTGGTCTAATTCTGACCCTTTAGATGACAAAATCTCACTTCAATGTCTTATGAAAGATGTAGATATTGAAGTCCTCTCTCTAACCCCTCAAGAATGACCTTAATCTGATATTCTTAGAGCAGGTTATGCCTTTTGTCCCGAAATAGGTTCAATATGATTGAGGACGGAACCTTGTTTGCTTCCTTCAGCCCAATCTTTGTTATCTGACCTCCAAAGGAGATAAATCTTGTGTCTAAACAAACTAGAGACATAGAGCTACAAATGACTTAAAGGAATAGAATTTTAACCCAGTCTTTAAGACTTACAATTTTTGGATGGAAATTGTTATCCGACCTCTAAACGAAGTGACCCTTGAGACAATAGATTCCTCACATATTGTGCTATCTCTCCACACAAAAATTGGCAGCATTTTGAATTGATTGGAAAAAGGTTTTGATTGAAGGAATATATTGGAATAGTATGAACTTCTGTTATTTTACTGAACATGTTTTGACATTTTGAATATATCTAGATTTGTAGGATTCCAACTGAGATGATTTTTCAATGTGGAGTAAACTAGAGACATAGATTTACAAATTATATGAAGAGGTCGATTCAGCGTCTAAGATATTCAATATCTGGATGGAAGTTGAGCATAGAATATTTGCTTCAATATAAGAATGATTTGAAAAATAGGGCCCGACGCTTATGATATCAGAGAATGAAGATGAACCGAGGATGATTAATGATGGTTAATTGAAATAACCATACATGGTAACAAGAACAAGCACACATTTTAGGACATCACAGTTGGGCTCTGGAATTGGGGTCTAACAATTGTGGTATCAAAGCAAGAGTTGGGATCTGGAATCGATACCTAATAGTTGTGGAATCAAAGCAAGAGTTGGGTTCTGGAATTGGCGTCCAACATAAGAGATCAATAAGCTTAATATAGATTGTTAAGCTATTTATGTCGAAGAATAGAATGTTCATATTGAATATCAAGAAAATTGAAGGAATACAATTAAAGGTGGATTTGAGAAATAAAGCATGGCATTGGCATGTGAGATTTAGGCACTTGAATTTTAGCACACTTAAAGCTTTAGAAGACAAATACATGGTGTAAGGAATGCCTGTTATCAACCACCCACATCATTGTGTGAAGTATGTCTATTTAGCAAGCATTCAAAAAGGATTTTTCCAAAGGAAGTTATGATAAGAGCATCTAAACCATTTTTACTTATTCACACTAATGTGCATGGACCAATGAAGCTATTATCACCCACATAATAATATCTACTATGTCCTTAAATTGAAAGTTAATGTTTGAATTTGTGGCAACTTATTAAAAAGGGATATGAAATCTATATGAAAGGTTGTTGTCTTTGGCTTATATGCTTAATAGATTATTAAGCTATTTATGTTAAGGAATAGAATGTTTATATTGAATATCAAGGAAATTAAAGACATATGTTTAAAGGTGGATGTGACAAATGAAGCATGACATTGACATATGAGATTCAAACACTGAATTTTAGTGCATTCAAAGCTTTGGAATACAAACATATGGTGAGAGGAATGCCTTTCATGAACCACCCACATCATTTTTTTGAAGCATATCTACTTAACGAGCATTTAAGAAGGAGTTTTCCAAAGGAAGTTAGGCCAAGAGCATTTGAACCACTTCAACTTATTCATACCAATATGTCTGGACCAATCAAGCTATTATCATTGGCTTAAAATAGATACTCCTTACTTTTCATTAATGATCATAGTAAAAAGACTTGGTCTATTTTCTGAAACACAAATTAGAAGCATTTAAGAAGTTTAAGGCACTTGTGGCGAATGCAAGTGGCTATGCAATTAAAGCTTTAAGATTCGATAGAGGAGGCAAATTTACATCTGAGGAGTTCTATGATTTTTATAAGTTACATATAATTCATCGTCCTCTAATGGTCCCAGGATCGCCCCAACAAAATGGAGTAGCTAAAAGGAAGAACATAACTATTCTTAACATTACTCTATGTATATTGAAGGTAAAAAAATATGCAGAAAGAATTTTTGCAGAAGCTATTTTTTGTGTAATCTATTTATCAAATCAATCTCTTACAAGAAACCCAATGTTAAGAGTGTAACAGGCATGGAATGGATTGAAACCCAATGTTACTCATTCACGAATCTTTTGGAAGCATTGCATATGCTCATATGTTGCAATAAGAAAGATCCAAGCTAGATGATCACAGTGTTAAGTATGTATTCATTGGCTGTGATTAGAATTCCAAAGGCTACTGATTATATAACCCAAGCAATGGAAGGATTATTATAAGCAAAGATGTTAAATTTGATGAAGAACCGACATAGGACTGGAAAACACTTGAAGAAAGCACCTATGATTTTTCCTTTACTTTAAAGATGAGGAGCTAGAAACCACAACAAATTTTCAAGAAACAACTCCACCTCCTTTTCCTAATACACCTTATTCTCCTTCTTTATCACCACATAGAGAAAGTTTAGGTGATGGGGCACAAAAAATGATGAGTATTTATAATTTTTATAAATGATAGATAACATCACTAATTTTGATGTGAGTAATTTATTTTATCTTCTGACATACAGTGAGCCTTTAATTTTAGAGAGGTTGTGAAGGACAAAAGATGGAGACAAGTCATTGATGAGGAAATCAAGGTAATAGAGAAAAACAATACTTAGGAATTATCAAATTTTCTTGAGGGCCATGAAGTTATTAAAGTCAAATGAGTTTACAAGATAAAAAAGAATATAAATGGAGATGTAGAGAAATATAAAAGCAAGTCTCATTCTTAAAGGCTATAAGCAAAAGCATGAAGTAGATTATGATAAAGTGTTTGGATTTGATGCTATTTTGGAGATGATTCGTTAACTGATCTCTCCAGCAACTCAAATGAAATGGAAGATATATTAACTTGATGTAAAGTTAACTATTCTAAATAGCGACTTTAGGAAGAGGTATTTATTAAAACAAATTGGCTTTATAATCAAAGGTTATGAAGATAAAATCTTCGAGATTGAAAAAGGCATTGTATAGGTTAAAGCATGCACTAAGGACATGGAATACTCACATCAAGAAGTACTTCTAAGATAATGGGCTTGTTGGTTACTCTCATAAATATGATTTTTTACATGAAATCATATGGAAATGAAGACATTTTACTCATGTGACTTTCTATGGATGATCTTATTTCCACAGCCAATAACCCAAGATTATTTTAAGAATTCAAGCAAGCTATGCCACTAGAGTTTGAGAAGAAGGGCAAAGGACTAATGTCATACTAGTTGAGTTTGGAGATAAAGCAATTGAGAGGCGAAAATTTTCTTTCATAAAAAGGATATGTAAAAGAAATATTGAAGAAGTTCAAAATGCTTGATAGCAATCCAGTGAATACACCTATTGAATATGGAGTCAAACTGACAAAGTTTGATGATGGAGATAAGGAAGATTCTATATTATTCAAAAGCCTTGTTGGATATTTGAGATACTTGACATGTATAAGATCAAATATTCTCTTTTCTATTAGAGTGATAAGTCGTTTCATAGATATTCTCTTTGCTATTAGAGTGATAAGTCGTTTCATGGAAGCAACTACTTGTACTTGTATGAAAGTAACTAAGAGAATTCTCTGCTATATCAAAGGTACATTTGATTATGGGTTGCTCTATATACATGATCTGTTGATTTCAAGCTTGTTAGATTTTATAATAGTAATTTTTATGGGAGATGTTAATGATAGAAAAAACAAAAGTAGTTCCTTTATTTTTTTTATGGGTGATTAGGCTATTACATGGAGTTCAAAGAAGTAACCTATTGTGACTTTGTCTAGTTGTGAATCTGAACATGTGATTGTAACTTCATGCACTTGTCATTCTATTTGGCTTAAAAGGCTATTGAAGTAACTTCAATTGTCACAAAAGGAAGCAATTGAAATATGCATCAATAACATGTATGTACACGCATCAGTTAAGAACTCGATTTTTTATGATCGAAGTCAACATATAAATGCAAGGTGTTATTTTATTAGAGAATGTATTACAAAGAACGAGGTGGAGTTCAAGCATGTAAAGACTAATGATCAAGTTGCATATATTTTTATGTAATCACTCAAATTTGGAGTTTTTCAACGCTTAAGAATAAGACTTAAAGTACCGAAAAAAATTTCAAATTAAGGGGAAGTGTTAAAAGTTAGGTTAAAACTATGTCTAGATTAAAAGCCTAAATATATAGTTATTTCTATAATTAAATATGGTTAATGTAAAGTGTATTTTAGTTCATTAATATGTTCGTTTAGATTTTAAAAGTTCTTGTTTTATATCTTTAAATACCTCTTTGTACCTAGAGTTAAAAATTAATCAAGTGCAAATACAATCTCTTTCTTCAAAATAATCTTCTCCTCTCTAAACCTTCTCTAAACCTTGCTTTCCTCTTAATAAAGAGTAGAAATTAATATGTCTCCGCCTTTCGATTCGGTCAAATAGATTGTTAGCTAGTTAAGTGGAAATGGATCTTAGACGCCTTATTGCATGCTTGGAGAAAATTAAGTACTTATTGAGTCTACGTGGACTCCTCAAAGAAGGTGTGGGTGAGAAGGTTTAACGAAGTGGAGTTGACGAGGAATGTTCAATCAGAGCTTCTCACTCTTTCTCATCAACTTAGAAGTGAACCAGGGTGGTTCCTAATATTTTAAGGGCTGCATTTTTTTTAATTTTTGCATATAGAGTAAAAATAAATAAAATATGAATCTTTTTTGTTATTTACAAAGTCAAAAGTAGGTTATATTTTATTTCATTTTATTTTTTAAAGCTAAAAATATATTATATTTTATTATTTACGAAAATGAGTCCTAGTCGAACGCCCGACTTGTCCTTATCCAGGGCCGATCTTAAGTAGAACCTACTTATCAATTAAAATAATAAATAATGTCACGTTCATATTAATATGACATTTAGATAATGAATGATTCATTTTGTTAAGTTTTCGATATACTTAAGTCTATTATGAACATTTTAAAAAATATATAAGTTAGGTTAACAACCTCAAAATATTATGATTGAAGTTGGAATATGATATAAATGTTAAAAGTTCAAAAAATGCATTTTTAATTTAAAAATTAATTATATAATGTTTCAAATATCTATTATTTTATTTTCGCGATAAATTACTTTTGAATAATGCCTTTAATTACTATAATCGTGTTGTGTAATTCCAAAAGCAAAATGTTTTTGTTAGTCACCCTTCGTCTTCGTAACTTCCCTCGTCAAGAATGAGAACATCACTTGGAAGTTGGAACACAAATATATAAAACAAAAAGATTATGATGAAAACAATAATCACTTGAAGGAAAAAGTTGAGAGAGGCGGCTCATGGATAGCCATGAACTGTGGGCAATGTTTTCGTACGTTCCCCAGCATCAAAAGTAGAAATGTTAAGACGGAATTTACGTGGCACAATGGAAATCAGCGATCAATGAATGAACCCATTCCCCAAGACACACCTGCTCGGCTTACTTTCTTTCCATCTGTCTTCCTTTAGCTTTTGTCCTACGACTACTATAGGAGCTCAGCCCCTTTGCATCTATTGCACCCTTCCCTAAAAACCTACACTTCAATACGAACAAATTTCTTATGTGAAATGCTTAATACGCCTTTTCCTTTCTTTCCTCGATTTATGCTTTACATCTCTTAGGGGACGTCTGGTTTATATTTCAGTTTTCTGTTATAATTAGTTTTTATCTTTTTAAATAAAAATAAAAATTATTTAGTTGAAATTTATAATAAAAATTTAAAAATGTATTTAGTTGAAATTTATAATAAAATTAAAATTATTTAATTTCATCATATTATTTTGTTATAATATTAATATTAATCTTAATATCACATTTTAATTTTATTTTATTTGAAACATATAAAATATTATTTTAAATTAATTAATTCTCATAATCATTAAAAATAAAAGTTCTAAATATTTAATATAATTAAAGAAACTTATACATTAATACTTACACTTGTTATAATAAGGAAACTTTTCATGACATCCTTAAAACATCTATATTATGCTTTCTTTGAGCTTTTTACATACGTAACTCATATATTTACTCAAAATTACATCACTAGGACTGTCCATTTTACAACCAGTGCTCGTATACCAGTCGACTGTAGCTTTTGTTCATTCTTTGCTTATTGTGCATCGTTGTTTTGCTTAGTTTTTAGCTTTTGGGTTATGGATTCTACTTGTTCCATTCTTCAATATCTTTGGGCTTTAGTGCATTTTTATGATTTTTTAGTTGCGTATTAAGATCTCATCTTTTATGTCTCAGTTATTTGGTACGATACTTGCAATTTTCGTGTTAGTATTTCGGGTTTGGATCTTTGTCGATTATTATTGCTTATAGTCATGGTCGGAATGGTACAGAGATGATATTTCGACAAATGAGATATCAATTGGAATAGATTCTATGAAATTGCTTGCATCTTGCTGTGATTTGGGCTTGAGGTATAAGATTTTATGATGTGCACTCTTCTTCTTCTTCTTCTTTTATGCTTCATATTGTTGATTTTCATTGGACCATTCACACGGCCTAAGGCATATCTGGCAAGAAGACGAGTTGCCTTTTCTACTTTGAAGATTTATGGTGTCATTTCCTTGTACATTTGGCTTGTTCCAAGTCTGTAGGATCTCTCCGTTTTGTTCATCAATCACTAGCATCAAAAGCATCTCTGAACTTGGGTTGCTTTTAGATTTTTAGGTATTGGCTTGACATTATCAATTGGGACTTTCATGTCATCCACTTTGATGATTATCTGCTACTTATTCATGATAAATCTGTTTTCTTGATCTGGGTTTTTATGTCGGTTCTTAATGCTATTTGGTATCTGAATATTGTTTTCTTTGCTCTGTGTGAATTATGAATCATTTAGGTTTCATGAGTTTAGGATGAGATCTCGAGGAATTTTCTATGCTTGTTTACTGATTTCATTGAGGGTTTGATTGTTGCTAAACTCCATCGTTGGGTCAAATTTGTGTTCTTTATGCTTTGTTCTAATAATCTGTTAGTAATGAAAACGTTGATTGAGTGATATGATTTGGAATGAGTACTTGTGGCATTATTTTTGATAATTGTAGTGAGGTTTTTGATTATTTGAATGAAAAATGCAATCTAATCTCATTGTGATTTTATTGTAAGTGGCTATTGTATGTAATCATCGAGGATTTATTCTAGAAATTGGGTTTTAACAATTGCAGATGTTATCTAAACTAGTCCAAGACCATTTCTGATACAACACCAATTTGGGGAATTCTTTCACTTCACTTTTCTCTTGGGTTTATTCGCTTACTTCTAGAAGTTACATGCATTTTCTATTCAAATTTGTGTGTTTTTAAGTTCACTTAGATTTAAGATTATTATCTGCGAGACAAGTGACGTTCTCTAAGAGGAGGCGAGGACTATTTAAGAAAGCTGAAGAGCTCTCTGTACTCTATCATGTGGAGGTTGCTCTCATCATTTTCTCTACTACAGGTAAGCTCTTCGAGTATGCTAGCTTTAGGCATGTCCATATGTCTTTAATCGACTGAGATCTCTTCCTTCCAATATCATCAAAGTAAGCCTTTAGGTCTCCTTGTCTCTATTCTCCCACCTATTCAAGTTCTTGTCTCAAGTCTGTGTCCGTACATGCGCGTGCACGGTGAGATATGAGGGTTAGAGAGTTATATTAAGATGAAATAGCATAGTTATGGCCATAAATAAGGAAAAGAGAACATAAAGTTAAGATCTTTACAGGATTTTCATGGCTCTCTATACATGTAAATCTTTGGTCTTCTAGTATTTTGGAGGTCTCTAGTAGTACTAACTCTCTAGGAAGATTACTAACTAGCCCGCACAGTAAGGTGATTGGTTTTGTGGTTATCCTCTTGTGTATCAATAAACATATTCTTCTTTTGTGTATAAATAAACCTATCTCTTATCTTGTGGATCTCTTCTTGAAGTTCTTCTTCTTCTGAGGCTCTCTACAATTTTAGGAAAAATGTTCCTACGAGTCTTCTTTCTTTGCTCTGACATGAAATCTTACGAACTTCTAATTCTTCTCACTCTCAATAACATGTAATATAGTGTTCTTTGTGTATCTATCTTGTTGTCTTTGAATATCAATTTCTCATGATAAAATTAGAATGATATAGAGCTGTAAGGTTGACAGACACGACTCTAGAAATAGTAAGCAGACGTTTGTAGCATACCAGGTATAAGCCGAATTTTATAACTTATCAACTATATTTGTTGAATTATTTTTTTAATAACTTTTTTTCTAACCTTATATCAACTACTTTGTACTTATTATTATTATTATTATTATTATTATTTGAAGGATCGCAATACGCAACGGAAATTAAAATTGCAACTCTGAATTTATCTATTGCGTTTAATAAACATACTAATAATAAGAAAAGGTAAAATAAATACTTAGAATTCGTGAGGATTAACCGATACTGAACTTCGAAACTACGAAGTCTCTATGCGTTCCACACTGAAAAATATGTTCCGTTTTCAACACTTGATATGACTATGGTGAATTTTGAAGAACCTTTTCTTCAAATATAAAGAAAACAATTTTCTGTTCTTTTCTCTCTTGTCTTCGGGTATATAACTTTTATATACAGAAACCAAAACAACGTATATATAAAAATATATCTTTGCAGTACGTTGTTTTATATATCTTGTCGCACAAAAAAAACTCTCTTTTTATATAACTGTACAAAATAACGAAAACCAAGAATCTCTTTTTCTTTTAACTCTCCTGTACGTCTTTTTATGCACACAACTACATAACACAAACTTTCTCTCTAGT
>JANSVA010000005.1:13168596-13196154 GCA_025504915.1 Erythroxylum reticulatum | reverse complement strand
AATATAAATATGCATATACATATTAAAATAATAATAATTAAAAATAAAATAAAAATAGACATAAAAGATAATAATAAAATAAATAAAAATATGTAATAAATAAAAATATAAAAATAAGTAATAAAATGAATAATACAATAAAAAAAAGAGGAGTAAAAATAATAAATAAATAAATACACACACAAGAAAGAAGACAAATACATAAATAAATTAAACAAGTCATTATAAAAAAATATTTAGGTTAAGTTAGGAAATGTTTAGACTAAATAACTAAGAGAGAAGTACAATATATTTAAACGTTTAGGCTAAATATAAGAGAAAAATGTTTAAAAGATCTATGATAATGACATGGATCTCTCTATTTGAGATACATTATTTGTATTTTAGTATGTCAAAGTTTTCTATTGAAGGTCATGTCCTTAATAAGTTCCAGTAGAGCCATACCATTCCTAATTACCTCCCCACAATTCTTCTTAGGCCTTTTTTTTCCCCCTTATAGTCTCTAATTACATTCTTCTTACATCTTCTCACTAGAGCATTTAGGTGTCTCCTTTTAACATGTACGAAATTAATATTAGCCACCCAGATTTGATGTTGGCCCTGAATTTTTTTCCTTTAATTAAGTATGATTTAAATAAATTAAGGGAAAAAGGTAGAGAAAAATAAGAGCTTTCTTTGGAACTAATAATCTCTTTATTCGGTAAAGATTCCAGGTAAGGTCTTACTTAATCTTTGGATTTTGGAAGGGTTTTGGTTCATAAAGCTTAGGAAATGCATGAGTTTAAGTTTTCTATAAACAATTTTAGTGAATGTACTTTGTAGGTTTTCAATTTTGCACCCGATTGAACTTGGGATTTTTGCCTATAAAAAAGGGAATCATGAAAGACAACAGGAGCAAGAGGAAAGGCACATTTGAGCAAGTTATAAGCAATGAATTCAAGGTGGGTTACATTTATAATTAAATAATAGGCCATTAATGTTTCTTTCAAGAAAGGAAAATAAATGTTTTCAACTATTTTTAAATGTGCATTTATTGTTCTTTAAATGCTTTGAGAAAGGGCAACATGTTGTGTGTATAAATTTTGTGGATGAATTATGAAATGAAAAATGGAAATGATTTTTGAAAATATATCAAGTTTATGAAATCATGTTTCGAAAATGTGCCATTTTGGGTAACAAGTTTTCAAAATGTGAAATGCATGATTATGTGAGTTTGTAGGGGTCCCCTAAGTATGTCAAGTGCACTTTGAACAAAGGCTTCTCCCACTTAACCGCTAATGGCATGGAGCTCCTTCATGGACTCCCTTAAGTTCATGGCTACGTAAGACCATTAAGTGGGATTGTGATAGTACGTTCTGTTTATGACTACACAAGACCATTATATGGAAATATGTAGTACGTTCTATTTTGGATCTACCCAAATCATTTGATGTGATTATGTGTTGAAAAGTTCGTTAAATGCATGACTTATGTTGTTTATAATTTGCTTGACAAATGGAGAATCAGGATTTTTATGATTCAATGTGAGTTTTACAATGGAAATGAATATTTTAATGATTTTGCTTGTTACCGATTATACAACTATTACCCATGAGCTTTAAGCTAATCCCCCCATTTTCCATCCCATCTTCAGGTGAAGAGCATGAGAACGAATAACCAAGTGTCAAGGCATCACTCCGATTATGCACACTTTTGTATTTTAAGCTAGTTTTCTAAAACAAGGCTTTAGTTGCATTTCAAGCAAATTATTGCTCATGCATCTTTTTGTATTTTGGAATTTTGAGATATTAATGTATGGTGGCTTGAAATGCCCATTAAAGCTTTGTAAAAACTGTTATATTTTGATGTTAATGAAGTATGATTGTGTTTTGTTAATGACTTTTTCAAAATTTTCAAGTTTTTCATAAGGGTGAGAATTTGTGGTCTAGCTTCTGGAGAAAAATTGTATTAATTTAGCCTGAACTAGATAAAGTTGTCTTCTAGAAAGTTGTAGCTTATCTTTCTAGCTTTTTAACGATATATAGTATGAAAATTTTGGACATCGAAGTCCAAAATTATGATCTTTATAAGTAGAGGTGCTCTAGAGAGTGTAGTTAGTGATTTAGAACTTTTGGGGATATGAGGAAGACACAGTAGAAATACCTTCGTCTAATGCATCTTGGACTGAATCGTCTGATGTACTATAGACTAAATCGTCTGATGCATCTTAGAATGAAACCTATTGTCTGACCTTTCATCTGGGTTCATCTAACCCTATCGTCTGGTTCAAATTTGACCCTCTAGATGATAGAATCTATCTTCAAGGTCTTATAAAAGTTGTAGATCTAGAAGTCCTCTTTCAAACAGTCTCAGAAAGACCTAAATCCGATATCTTTAGTGAAAGTTATATAAATCGTCCCAAAATTGGTTCAATATGATTGAAGACAAAACCATGTCTGATTCTTTTGCCTATAGCTGCATCATCTGACCTCCAAATGAGATGATTCTTATTTCTGAATAAACTAAAGTCATATAGCTACAAATGATCTGAGGAATAGAATTTTAATTCATTCCCTAAGACTTTCAATTTTCTAGATGGAAGTTCGGTATAGGGTACCGTTTCAGTTTAATAACAGTCTGAAAATGTTTGGGGCCTAACTTTCAAATTACTGAACCAAATTGAATGATTGCAGTGTCATTAGAAACTTAATACAATGGGGAACAAATGTTCTAAATGAGTCAATTTTTAATTCCGGTTGAGGTTTCCCAAAATCTATCTTGAATTTGAAGAAATGTGTTTGCTCACATTTTAAGACTCCGAATGTTGGGCTCCAAAATCGGGATCCAACATTTGATACGGTAAACTATGTCTTCATCAATCTCTCTATTTTTTGGATTCTTATAGATCATAAATATTTAAAACACTCTTTTGTGGTATAACTTTTGAAAAGATATTTACTTCGATATCAGCAACCAACCTATGGCTCAAAAAGTTACACTTTAAGTACTGAATCTTAGTCCTACTCAATTTAAAACCCGTCGACTCTAATGTATCCTTCAAAAGGTCTAGCTTGACATTAACCTCCTCTTTTGTCTCATCCACTAAAATAATGTCATTAGCAAACAACATACACCAAGGCACATCTCCTTAGATATTCTTCGTGAACTTACCATCACCACTACAAACAAAAAGGAGCTCAATGAAGAGCCTTGATATAGTGCAATATCGATAGAAAATGTTGTACATCTCCTCCTATTGCCCTTACTCTAGTCTTTACATCATTATACATATCTCTAATAACCTGTGTATAGGTCAAAGGAACTCCCTTAACTTTTAAACCCCTTCACACTATTTCCCTAGGCACCTTGTCGTACACCTTCCCTAAATCAATAAAAACCACATGTAGTTTGCACTTTCTTTCCCTGTAATATTTCATTAATCTTTTAAAAAGATGTAAAGCTTTCGTCATCGACCTTCCTGACATAAAGCCAATATTGTATCACATAAATAATACCATTTATGCATTGCTGACCTATAAGGATCACTTTCTCAACTTATATTATTTGAGGATCCTTCGAGGCTTTATGAACCTCAAACAAAAATACTCTTTTTACTGAAGTTCTAATTCTAAAGAATCAAATTAATGCTTTCTATCTTATACTATTAATATAAAATCATGAATGATTTTATATACTAGGACTTTATATAAACGCGAGTTAATTTGAATAAAATGATTAAGAAATGAGGAAGATCATTATATATTCAGATCATTATATATTCAAATTTGCATTAATATGTATTCAAAAGGGTCCATCTTTTTCATAGAAGGCAGTACAAATACAAAATATTTCTATAATGAGAATGAGATAATGAATGATGTAACAAACAATCTACGGTATAATATACTAAATCCACCTAACAATTGAATAGTTAAGAAGTCATATATTCCTAACAAATGTATGACAATATGCTTTTGTAGCATATTAGTTACATGTGATATTAGATAAGTATGAGAACAATAGAACCATTTTCTTTCTAGTTAACTAACTTCACTGTATGTGATTAGTACATGATATATAAACAATTATAATAAATTAATAATATTAAATTTCATAATAGTAAAAGTCATAACTGTTAGAAAAAAATTATATATAAGATATGATTTACCAAAAAAAATGAGGTTTTTGGATAAGAGAAGAAAAATTTGTAATATTAGAAAAATGTATAGAGGAAATTATGCAAGTATCTTATCCTATGGGATTCAGCAAGTCTTTGATCATGTAAATTAAGGAAAAAGTTAAGAAGTGAATTTTGTTTAAATAATCAGTGATACCAATATGTTTTGATCCTATCAAATTATTTGAATTTAAAATTTGATAAAAATGAAGCTCTAATAATCACATGAAATAATAAGAACAAAAACAAATATTATTGAATTGAGTTGAGTTGAATAAAAGACTAGGTTATTTAATGGAGGCTAGAAGGAGATGCTGTGATTATGGCCCATAAAAAGTATTTATTAGGAATGGAAAAAGATGAGATGTGCTATAAGTGAAATAATGATAGCATAATAAGATTCATTACCTTCAATATTGGATCAAATTGACCCTGAACAAACAGTAGAATAATAAATTTTTTACCAATACTAGAATCATCGAACACAACCAACTTTTCACACCCACAAGGTTAAAGGTAAATTTCTTTTATTCAAAGAAACATCTATAGATGAGAAAGTGTAAAACTATCATATATCAAAGGATAAAAACAATATAACAAGTAACTAAAAGAAATGGAGTTCCCTATGCACAATAATTTTCAGCATAAAAAACATAATCACTATTAGAGTTTTTATTAGTTCCATCGAGTTTCCCTAAACTCCTAGTCATAAGCATTCCAAAACCTGAAATAAATATTTAAAAAAAGGAGGAAAAAAGGCATTAGATACAAAACTCCAAACATAATTCAGTGGTCAAAAGACATCCCAATAATAAAATTAAAGAAATTCCATAACCATATAAAAAATTTAGCAAACCTAATCATATCAATCACCTAAAGAGATTAAAATGGTAGTAAAAAAACCCAAATCCCCACAATTCAGTCATCTTCCATTTCATGCCTCTCCGATAACAAAATTGAACCTTTTTCTATCTCAATTACATAAAACCTAGAACCATTCAATGATTATATGTACAAGAAACATACAACAATCAAATCATGTTATCACTACCTTTTATATGTGAATAATAAAATATAAACCTAAAAAATAGGGAAGAGATTATAGATTTTGCCCAAAAGAAAAGAAGAGTAACCCATTGAATTTTGAAAATATAAATGCTTTCGTAATGCCAGACTCTTTGAGCCCTTTTATATTGTTTTGTACTTGGAGATACTATAGTATATTGATATATACATTGTTGGATCTCATTTTCGGAGCCCAACATCGGAGTCATAAGAACATGAGTTTGGAGGAAGACTTGGGATTTAAAGCTAAAACCCTTCGGATGTAAGGCGGGTTCGCCATGGCGAACTTGTGGGAGAAATATCGCATGTTCCCTTTGGGTTAATTACGCTGCGGCGAACGATTATACTACGCCGTAGCGAACTTTGGAAATTATCTTCTCCGCGGTGACATTTTTGCTTCGTCGCGACGAAGTCACCGCATGAAGGTAAAACACCTTTGGGTCAATTACGCTATAGCAAACTCTTGACTTCACCAGAGAGAAAAAGGCTTAAACAGAACCCAAACCCTTTCACATCCAACCTTATATAATGCAAACTTAAATTCTCTTAACCACCCTCATCAATTCCACCTAAAGAAAAAAATACACATAACATAAACAACTTTTCTAAACCTTAATCTCATTTCTAAATTAAAATACCTTGCAAGATCAAAAGCCATAAGCAAAACGAAATATTTTTCATTAATATCAAAAGAAGACTTTTACAAATCTTTAATGGGCATTTCGAGCCACAATACATCATAAATTCAAAAATACTAAGTTTACATAAACCAGAAATGTTCAAAATAAGACTAAAGCCTTGTTTTACAAAACTAGCTTAAAATACAAAAACATTGCAAAATTGGAGTTATGCCTTGACTCTTGGTTACTCGATCTCATGCTCTTCACCTGAAGATGGGACAGATAAAGGGGGTGGGATTAAAGCTCGTGGGTAACAGTTTATAACAGAAAAATAAGCAAAACTTTTGAAATGTTCATTTGTCAATACAAAATCTAATTAAATTTATAAAACGCATTGTTCTCAAATTCTGAATCAACATTCACAAATTACAAATCATGTATGCATCAAACTTGATAACATATCATAAGCACATGAGCACATCAGAATGGTTTGGGTAAATCTATGAACATGACGAACTACACATTTTCACATAATTGTCCTGTGTAGTTGTAAACTTGACACACTATCATGATCCCACATAGCGTTTTGCATAGACGTAAACTTGAGGGAGTCCATAAAGAAGCTCTGTGCCACTAGCGGGCAGGCGGGAGAAGCCTTTAACTTGGTCAACGTGCACGTGACATTTTTGAATGGATTACACCAAACCACATAACATGTAAATCATGAATTTAAAACAATTTGCCCATATGGCACATTTTGGAAACTTGTTTTTCATGAATATTAGTTTTGAAAATCATTTTCGAAAACTTGATTTCATAAACATGTATCTTTTCAAAAAGTATCATTTTCAAAGTTTTTTCATAAATCATCAACACAATTCATATATATCAAACATATAACAATTTCACAATCCATTCAAGAAGCAATAAATGCAATAGCTATTATGCAATTGAAATCATTAAACTTCCTTGATTTAAAGAAAACATTTAGTGGTTTATTTCCTCTACTATAAACATGTACCCACCTTGAATTCCTTGCTTAAGAAATTGGCTTAAAGATGTCTTTCCTCTTGCTCGTTATGCCTTTCTTGATCTCCTTCTTGAATTCCTTTAACAATAACAAAGTCCCAATTTAATAGGAATTCTAATTTGAGAACCCTAAGAAAATGCGTTCACTAAAAAGATTTTGGAGTACTTAAACCCATGCATTTCCTAAGCTTCATGAACTAAAAACCTTTCCATAAATCCAAACCTTCGAGTCACTTTTCCATGGTCATTTTGATCAAGTAAATGATGAAATTTGATAACACTTTCTTCTAGAAAAATGTTTTACATTGTCTTAAGTTTCTAATGACACCAAAATCATTCAATTTAGTTCTGTATTCTAAAAGTTATACCCCAAAGATTTTCGGCCTATTCTTATACTAAAATAGCATTCTGTGTTCATCTTCGATTCAAAAATTGAAATCTTTAGAGGCTGAACTAGAACTTCATTTCATCATACAATTTGTATCCCTATGTCTCTAGGTTATTCCAAATCAAAACTCATCCCATTTGGATAACTACACAAAACGTTATGCCTAAAATACCTAAACATGTTTGTGTAGGAATGTTGAGTTTGCCTCGGCGAACTTGTCTAGAAACCGATTCCGAGAACTTGTTTTGCTACATTTTCCATCTTTTTACTTCCCACATTTCACATATAACCCATCTTAAACCTAAATCATCTCTTCTACTTCATTTTCAACTTCAATTCAACCCCATATCATTCACGAATATATTATGATCTATCTTTGATCATTAACCCTAAAAGAGAACATTTGCCTATATCATTCATCAACAACTTCCCACACATATTTAGCTTATTTAAGTTTCATTTAACTAAACCCATGAAATTTAAAGCATAACTTACTTATTGAAGCTTCAAATTCTTCAAACTCTTTAGGATCTCCAAAATTTTAGCTTTTCTCTTCTTTTCCTCTCCTTCCACGACACTCTCCTTCTTTCTCTCTCCTCACAATTTTTCTTCTTCTAATTTATGCTCTTAAAAATCATAAAATGTCCCTTTTACCCTCCAATATAAGCTTTATGTCTTTTAACCTTAAGTGATCTTCCAAAAATGCCTTTATACAATCTTACAACATTAATACTTTAATTCCATCAATCTATGCAATAAATCCTCTTAACATTGATTTGCTAATTACTCCAAAATCAATATGTCAAGTCTCCAAGACTGCTTTAAATTATGCTTAATAAAATAAATAAAAAATTCGAGGTCCAACATTTCTCCCCATTTTAAAAGAATTTCGTCCTCAATATTACCTAAGTCATCGAAGAGGTGTGGATACTTCTCTTTTATGACTTCCAAAGGCTCCCACGTGACCTCTTCTACAAAATGATTTCTCCACAAGACTTTGACTAGTTGAACCGTCTTATTCCTGAGGACCTTTTCCTTAGTGTCCAAAATCTCCACTAGAATTTCCTCATAACTCAGATCATTTCTCAACTGAACCTCAGTGGTCTGAATGATGTGGGATGGATCCAATCTATATCTCGTCAACATGGAAACATGAAAGACATCATATATCTGAGACAATTCCGGTGGCAATGCCATCCTATAGGCTAGTGGTCCAATCCTCTCAACAATCTCATAGGGGTATATATCTCGGGCTTAACTTTCCCTTCTTGCCAAATCTCATTACTCCTTTCCAATTAGATGTCTTAAGAAAGACTTTTTCACCGACTTCATACTCCATCTCCTTTCGGTGTGCATCAACATAGTTCTTCATTCTATCTTGAGCTGTCTTAAGTCATTGCTTAACTAAGTTTACCTTGTCCATTGTCATCTACAGTAACTCTGCCCTATCAGTTTCCTTTCTCCTTCTTCATCACAGCATATCGGAGTTCTACACCTCCTTCTATATAGTGCTTCATAAGGAGCCATTTGACTGCTCGAATGGTACGAATTATTGTAAGCAAATTTGACCAATGAGCAAATTCGACCAATGGCAAATGCTCATCCCACGCACCTTTGAAATCCATAACACATGCACTAAGCATCCCTTCAAGGGTTTGAATGGTCCTTTTAGATTATCCATCCATCTGGGAGTGAAAAGTAGTGCTAAATTTTAACTTGGTTCCTAGAGTCTTGTAAGCTTCCCCAAAATCTTGAAGTGAATCGAGGATCCCTATCAGAAACTATGGAATTTGGAATCTTATGTAATCTTATTATCTCATCAATATACTTATTTGCTAGCACATGCAGAGAATCAGTCTGTTTAATTGCCAGAAAATGGTCTGACTTCGTCAAACGATCAATAATAACCCATATGGCATCATGCTTCCTACTGGTTTTGGGCAAACCCATTAGAAAATCCATGGTCACTCTTTGCCACTTCTACTCAAGAATGGACAATGGCCTTAACTTTCCTGAAGGTGCCTAGTGTTCAGCCTTGACTTGCTAACGCACTAGACACTTACTTGCATATTCTGCTACATCCCTTTTTATGCCTTTCCATTAGAAATGCTCTCTCAGATCCCTGTACATCCTAGTGCTACCTGGGTGCATGGCATAAGGCACATTGTGTGCCTTATCTACTATCCCATCCTTCACCTCCTTGACATTCGGAATACAAAATCTTCTTCGTACAACCATGAGTCCATCATCCCTCACTACCACTTTAGACTTCTTGCCATTCTGAATTTCTTCTTAGAGCTTGCTTAATTTTGCATCCTGTGCTTGCAACTCCTTAACCTTCTCTGTGAGTATCGGTCTCACTCTGAATGTAGCAACAATACACTCAGGTTTCTGCTGTTTCAAACTTATTCTAAGCTTAGCCATCTCTTCCAATAGAGGCAGATAAACTGTCTGAATATAGGCTATTGATGATTTCCCACTCAAGGCATCCGCCACTACATTTGTCTTTCCTGGATGATACCCAATCAACAAATCATAATCCTTAATTAGCTCTAACCGTCTTCTCTGTCTCAAATTCAGTTCTTTCTGACTCAACAGATACTTGAGACTTTTATGATCAGTAAAAATTGTCGTCTGAGCCCCATACAAATAATGTCTCCAAATCTTTAAGGCAAAAATCACTGCTGCCAATTCCAAATCATGGGTTGGATAATTCATCTTGTAAAGCTTCAGTTGTCGTGAAGCATAAGCTATCACCCTATCTCCTTGCATAAACACACAACCCAAACCCTTTCTTGAAGCATCACTATACACTGTATAACCCTAATCTCCAGTAGGCAAAAACAAAACTGGAGCACTTGATAATTTGTGCTTGAGTTCTTCAGAGCTTTTCTAACATTCCTCACTCTAGAAAAATTTTTGATTCTTCCTTAATAACTTAGTCATCAGAACAACTACTGTAGAAAATCCTTCAACAGAAACTCCTATAATATCCTGCTAGACTTAGAAAACTCTTCACTTCTACCACTGTCTTTGGTGCATGCATATTCACCACTGCTTCAACCTTCCTCAAATCAACATGTACCCCATCTTTTGAAATTACATATCCAAGGAATACTACCTCATGAAGCCAAAGCTCACACTTGCTGAACTTAGCATAAAGCTCCTTCTCCCTCAGTGTTTACAATACTATCCTGAGATGTTCCTCATCTTCCTCTTCACTCTTGGAATAAACCAGAATGTCATTGATAAACACTATGAAAAACTGATCCAGATACTTCCTGAAGACCCTATTCATAAGATCCATAAAAACAGCTGGAGCATTGATCAATCCAAAAGGCATGACTAAAAATTCATAATGTCCATACCGTGTCCTGAAGGCTGCCTTATTTACATCAGACTCCTTGATTATGAGCTAATGGTAGCCTGACCTGAGATCAATTTTGAAAAAGACCCTTGCTCCCTGTAACTGATCAAACATATCATCTATTCATGACAGAGGGTACTTGTTCTTAACAGTCACTTTGTTGAGTCTCCGATAATCAATACACATCCGCTATATTCCATCCTTCTTCTTAACAAATAGAATAGGAGCTCCCTATGGCGATGAACTTGGCCTTATATACCCTTCTCCAATAGTTCTTCCATCTGTTCCTTAAGCTCCCTCAGCTCAGCTGGAGTCATTCTATAAGGTGGTATCGAAATAGGCGTGGTACTGGGAATCAAGTCAATGGTAAACTCGATTTTTCTCACCAGTGGCAAACCATATAAGTCCTCTAGGAACACATTAGGAAATTCCCTTACAACTGGAAAATCCTCTATCCTCCCTTCATTCACATCAGCGTCCATAACATTCGCCAAAAAGGCTTCACACCCTTCTTTTATCATCCTGTCAGCTAGCAAAACTGAAATAATTCTTGGAGATGATGTTTTCTTATCCCCTCTTAAAATCACCTTCTCACTGTTGCCTAGATCAAATTCCACCTCCTTAAGGCCACCATCTAACTTTGCATGATATTTCTCCATAACATCCATTCTAAGTATAAGTATAACATCTAAGCCTTTTAGGTCTAGAGGTAGTAAGTCCACTACCAGTCTAGCACCATCAATGAAGAGCTCACAACTTCTATATACGTGACTTATTATCACATTCCTACCTAAATGAGTACTAACAATCAAAGAGTTATCCAAAGGCAACGAATTCATACCATATAATGCCATGCTTGCAGAAACAAAAGAATGTGTGGAACCAGAATCAGTTAGTAAATACACTGCTGAATTAAATAACTGAGTCATACTTGTGACAACCTCAGGTGTGGCTGCAGCTTCCTCTCTGGTCATGGAAAACACCCTTGTCTGTGCCTGACCTCTTGGTCTTCCTGAAGGAATAGCCTTTTTTGCAGCTCCAGAATTGTCCACCTTAGTGACTGGCCTAGTTCCCACTGTTTTTGCTCTCCTTGGGGCGTGCAACTGCGACCCCTCTTACCTTAGTATCTGGGGATAGTCTTTGATTATGTGTCCCTTCTCTCCATATCGAAAACAAGCCCCAACTAATTTGAAGCACTCTCCCTTGTGAAGTTTCTCACAATGCTCATATTAGGGGTTTGTGTATTTACTCCTCCCCGTCCTTCCAATGCCTTCCACATTTGAGGCTTACCCTGAAACTGCCCTTGCCTACTTGTTCTTGGCAAGGCCACTACTTCCCACTTCACTCTGAGTGTGGTAACTCCTTATAATCCTCTCAAGCATTGGAGCACTCATTCCCTTCTTGGACGACTACTCCCTATTCTTCCTCTTCCTGGTTACTTCATTCTTTATATTCTCCAGTTTTTTAGCCTGGAGTGCAGCATCTACCAATTATCGGTAGTCACAGAATTTGTGGATAAAGACTTTCTCTTTAATCCCCAAATGGAGACCTCCCTCAAACTTACGACATTTATCTTCCTTGTTCGCCACGATGTTGACCGCATATCGGAAAAGTTGGGTGAACTTCAGCTCATACTCACTCACACTCATGTCCCTATGTGGGAGATTCAAAAAATACCTGGCCTTCTCTTGTACATAAACTCTGGAGAGGTACTTTTTCCTGAACACTTCCACAAAATCTCTCCATGAAAACAGTGGAGGCATAACCTGACTGTGGGGCACTGATTCCCACCAATGAAGTGCTTCCTCTTGTAGCAAACTCACGGCATAATCCAATTTCTCCTTATCAGAGCACTTCATCTGAAGTAAGACTCTCTCGATCCTCTTCAACCATGCTTTGTCCTCTTTCATATTTGTAGTACCATTAAAATCTACAGCTCCGTACTTGCGGAGCTTATCATCCTACCCACTCCTCTCCACTGGAGCTCGCATTGGAACTTGAGACCTTTGACCCATGACGTAAGTGAAAGCCTGAGCAAAAGCTTGAAAGAAACACAGATCCATGGGTTACTTGAGGCATAAGAGGAGGCAGTGGAGGCACCTCATGTTGCACACTAGGTGCTTCAAAATCTGGAGAAAAATGTGCCCCCACATCTTGTGGGATATAGGATTCATCTGTGCTCCCTGGGCGGGAGCGAGATTGAGTCATAGCTCCTCGAACTCTCTTTCGAGATGGCATTCTCACTCATTCAATATTAAAACCTTTAGTTCATGCAAAACAATTTTCAAAGTATGCAAAATAGTTCAAATCATATAAAACAATTTCAAATCATTTGAAACAATTTAAATCAATGTAAGTTATTCACTTAAAATAATGCATATTCATTTCATGTCTTAACCTATCCATTTCGTGCCAAGGATATTTCTAAACCTAGTCGCAAACCTAGACCTAAATCTAGTTGCAAACCTGGACATAAACCTAGTCGCTCTAATACCATAACATGTTGGACCCCATTTTCGGAGCCCAACATTAGAGTTACGAGAATGTGAGTGTGTATGGAAGACTTGGGATTTGAAGCTAAAACCCTTCGGAAGCAAGGCATTCGCTGCGGCAAAACAATCAGTGAATTTGTAGGAGAAATCTCGCATGTTCCCTTCGGATTAATTACGTCGGGGCGAACAATTGGCGAACCTTGGAAATTATCTTTACCGTAGCGACCTTTTTGCTTTGCCGCGGTGAAGTAGCCACATGAAGGTAAAACACCTTCGAGTCGATTATGCAGCGGCGAACTCTTGACTTCGCCTCGGCGAAAACCACTGAAACAAAACCCAAAGCCCTTCACAACCAACCTTATTTAATGCAAACTTAAATTCTCTCAACCACCCTCATCAATTCCACCCAAAGCTAAAAATACACATAACATAAAAAACTTTTCTAAACTTTAATCTCATTTCTAAATCAAAATACCTTGTAAGAACAAAAACCGTGAGCCAAACGAAATATTTTTCATTTATATCAAAAGAAGAGTTTTACAAAGCTTTAGTAGGCATTTCAACCACAATACATCATAAATTCAAAAATGCTAAGTTTACATAAACCAAAAATGCTTAAAATGTGACTAAAGTTTTGTTTTACGAAACTAGCTTAAAATATAAAAAAAATTGCAAAAGTGGAGTGATGCCTCGACTCTTGGTTACTTGATCTCATGCTCTTCACTTGAATATGGGATAGATAAAGGGGTCAGCTTAAAGCTCGTGTGTAACAGTTTATAACAAAAAAATAAGCAAAACTTTTGAAATGTTCATTTGTCAATAGAAAATCTAATTAAATTTATAAAACGCATTGTTCTCAAATTTTGAACCAACATTCACAAATTACAAATCATGTATGCATCAAACTTGATAACATATCATAAGCACATCAGAATGGTTTGGGTAAATCCATGAACATGACGAGCTACACATTTCCACATAATGGTCCTGTATAGTCGTAAATTTGACGTACAATCGCGATCCCACATAGTGGTTTTGAGTAGTCATAAACTTGAGAGAGTTTATGAAGGAGCTTCGTGCCACTAGCGGCCAGGTGGGAGAAGCCTTTAACTTGGTCAATGTGCACGTGACATTCTTGAATGGATTACACCAAACCCACATAACACATAATTCATGAATTGAAAACAATTTGCCCTTATGCAACATTTTGGAAATTTGTTTTTCATGAACATGAGATATTTCAAAAATTATTTCCGAAAACTTGATTTTATAAACATGTATCTTTTCAAAAAGAATCATTTTCAAAGTCTTTTCATAAATCATCAACACAATTTATATATATCAAACATATAACAATTTCATAATCCATTCAAGAACCAATAAATGTAACAGCTATGATGCAATTGAAATCATTAAACTTCCTTGATTCAAAGAAAACATTTAGTGGCTTATTTGCTCTATTATAAACATGTACCCACCTTGAACTCCTTGCTTAAGAAATTGGCTTAAGGATATCTTTCCTCTTGCTTCTCTTGCCTTTCTTAATCCCCTTCTTGATTTCCTTTAACAATAACAAAATCCCAATTCAATAGGAATTCTAATTTGAGAACCCTAAGAAAATGTGTTCACTAAAAAGATTTTAGAGTACTTAAACCCATGCATGTCCTAAGCTTTATGAACTAAAACCCTTTCCATAAATCCAAACCTTTGGGTCACTTTTCCATGGTCATTTTGATCAAGTAAATGATGAAATTTGATGACATTTTCTTCTAAAAAAATGTTCCCCATTGTATTAAGTTTATAATGACACTAAAATCATTCAATTTGGTTTAGTACTCTAAAAGTTATACCCCAAACATTTTTAGCCTGTTCTTTTACTAATACAACATTTTGTGTTCATCTTCCATTAGAAAATTGAAATCCTTAAAGGCATAATTAGAACTACATTTCACCATAAAATTTTTACTCTTATGTCTCTGGTTTATTTCAAATTAAAAATCATCCCATTTTGATAACTACACAAAAAGTTATATCTAAAATACCAAAACATGTTTGTTTAGGAAAGTTGACTTCACCGCGGCGAACTTGTCCAGAAACCAATTCTAAAACGTGTTTTGCTATATTTTCCATCTTTTTACTTCCCAGATTTCACATATAACCCATCTTAAACCTAAACCATCTCTTCTACTTCATTTTCAACTTCATTTCAACCTCATATCATTCACAAATACATCATGATCTATCTTTGATCATTAACGTTAAAAGAGAACATTTGCCTATGTCATTCATCAACAACTTCCCACACATATTTAGATTTATTTAAGTTTCATTTAACCAATCCCATGAAATTTAAAGCATAACTTACTTGTTGAAGCTTCAAATTCTTCAAACTCTTCAAGATCTCCAAAACCTTAGTTTTTCTCTTCTTTTTCACTCCTTCCACGACACTCTCCTTCTTTCTCTCTTCTCACAATTTTTCTTCTTCTAATTATGCTCTTAAAATTCATAAAATGTCCCTTTTTCCCTCCAATATAAGCCTTATGCCCTTATACAATCTTACAACATTGATACTTTAATTCCATCGATCCATGCAATAAATCCTCCAAACATTGACATGCTAATTACTCCAAAATCAATCTATCAAGTCTCCAAGATTACTTTAAATCATGCTTAATAAAATAAATAAAAAATTCAGGGCCCAACATACCTGGTTGTATATGAGTTCAAAGATGTATTTAAATCCTTTTGGGTATATATGTCAATGATTTATAATGTTATATGCCCTTACATGAACTTAGAGTTCCATGGTATGCGAAATCTTGGAGATTTCTAACGTATAAGCTTCTAAGTATGTAAAATTGATTCCATTAGAAGGATATGACCATGGTGGCAAATTTAAATGTGTTCTAATGCCTTAGAGGTGATTAGGCATGATTTATAGACTTATTGGACACTTAGAAAGCTTCATTGGAAAAGTTGATGTACATAAGGGCTTATTTATCAATTGTGAAAAGTTGAAGGACTTAATTGTAATTTTTCAATTCCGGGGACAAAAATAAAAATAAAAGTTTTGGTCAATCCCTAATTTTTGGCTTAACTGTAAATTTAGGAAAAGTTTGGAAGGTATAATGGTAATTTCACATAAGGTAAGGGCAAAAAGGAAATTTCACCATATTTTGGTCAACGAAGAGCCAATATTCTATCCATTCTTCATGTATGGCCGTGTACCCCTCCATTAAAGACTTGAAACATTTTGTTTTATTTAAAAGAAAGGAGAAGAGAGGACGAAAAGAACCCATTTTTAGCTATCACTAAAATTCTACTCTTTTTTTATTCTCCAACCCAAATTAAGGTGTTCTAAGTTAATTTGAGATCAAAGAACTCAAATCTATCATTAGATATGAGAAATTCTCAAATGATTTTAAGATATCACCAAAGGAAAGTTTACGTAAATTTTGTCTCATCTCTCTCTACATTATGATTTTGAGTTTGGCGTTAAGATATGATGTTCTCCATGCTTGAATATGCATGAAATATGGTTTGAATGAATGAAATGAGTCACAGAGAAATTCCCTTAAACCAAAACCAACATGTTCTCTTTTTGGTGAAGGTTTGTGAATTTTTGAATACCTTTTGAAATTAATTATTTAAATAAATTCTATAGTGTTAATTGTATTCATATAATGTGAATTGATGATGAAAAATCAAGAAGATGTGTATTGGATAAGGCTTGGTCGAAATGATGGGAGAAGGAATGGATTAATGTAATAAGTTGTATAATTATGATGAATATGGTTTAAATGAAGGGAATTGGGTTGAATGGAGTGGTAAAATGTGTTGCTATTTGGAAATGTTTATTATATAACATGATAGAAGCATGAATTACTATGATAAAGTCTTGAAAATATGAATTGAAAGCCATGCACATTAGGTGTTTGATAAAAATGTCTAAGTGAACGTGGCTTAGGATTTAAGGATTCGTAATGATATGCATTAGAAAGCGGCTTTCATATTTGCTTAAAGTAAACTTAAATTTTTGCTTAGATTGATAAGTAATGTCCAATTATGTTTGGATAAAAATATGTTTAATTATATTTTGAAATGAGTAAGTATTGGATTAAAGGCATTAAATGCCTTGGAAAATGCAAAAGGAAAGATAATGTGAATAGTAAGGGAAGTAACCATGTGAGAAGCTTAATAGCCAAATCTTATAGCTTAAAGATAGTGATACGGTGTTTTATATACTTATGTGATGGTGTATACATACGAGATACATGTTTGAGTAGTAAATACATTGTATATTTTTATGTATAAAGGCTCAGGAGTTGTGAATCAAGGAACTCGTACCGAGAATTGTTGAAGTCAAGGGAGTGTACACCTTCTTTTAAGGTGAGTTAGGGAAATCATATCTGTCAAATGGGATTAGAACATCCTAAGACATGCATGATGAATTGTATGTGAATTTTGAACCTAAGTAATGCATAGTAGAATTGAATCTCAAATAGATGCTAGTATACTTATGTATTTAATAAAAAACATTGTTTTAAATAATTCTTTGTACTTGGAGTGCAATGATATTGTTTTCAACAAACCTGTACTTGAAGTAAAAAGGACAATGTTTTATTATCTGAAACTACATTTTTGAACAACTTTGCATTTGAAGTACAAAAGATGACTTTCATTGCATAAAATGATATTTTGGAACTTACATATGCATAATTGAGTCATGTATGTTGCGTGTATGTGTACTCTTTTGGCTTAGAGCCATGACAAGATTCCATTTTATCGGTTGGACCAATAAATAAAGGCATAACGCCTTCCTTAATTTTTGTACTTAATATTTTTATATGATTTTTGTGATTGGTGAGGTAATGATTGGTCAATCGTGTGCTAGGTACAACAGATTAAGCGACCCGCATACCTTTGATGCTAGCACATAAAAATCGAGTCCTCGTATCGACTCCTTTCTATAGGACTTGCGAGTGATTCCACACTTAGGGTCTAGACATTGACGAGGTCATCACCTAGGGTCATAACGCTTTTGTAAACTATATTCCAGACTCACCATGGATGAAAATTGAGCCAACACCGGGAATCAGTGGGTGTGCACACTAGTTTGGCTGACTAGTGGTGACATACATAATTGTTTTGACTTATTCTGAGATTTGTTTTCTAACAAGATTTGATTTATACATGTGATGTTTTTTTCTCTGCTTTTGTGTACTGGAACTAAAACCTATGTTCACTAGATGAGTGATTAATAGGCTAGGCCTATATGGTTCCTAACCAGCATATGTTAAGTCATAGGCTAGGCCTATGTGTTTCTATATCATATATGTTCACTTCATAGGTGGTTATAAGCATGCTAGATGCATGAAAAAATCATCCTTAGGTTATCTAGAAGGTCTTGGTGTGTATCAGGTTCTATTTGCGATATATGTTTTTTCTGTTCACTGAGTATATAGTGTACTCACCCTCTTCGCATTCCAACCATACATGTTAATTTGGTAAGCTTGAAGCTCTGAGTGTATCGTACAGTCTTTTGACATTATCGGGGCATTACCGTATGTCAGTAGTCTCTATTTTGTACTTTTATTGCATAGTGGCTCGTGAACTGTTTTCATTAGGTTGATTATGTTGATATACTCTATGATTTTATAAATTAACTCTTAACTGTCTTGTAGTTTTTAAAAGACCTTATGTACGAACCTTTGGTACTATTGTTGAGATTACTTTGAGTGGACTTAAAATTCCAAGAGTTGTGGTAGAATTTTTATGTGAATATAAAAGTGCATTCAAAACTGATTGTAGGTGTTTGATTGAATTTTGGAATTTTTAAAATACAATCGTTGTGTTGCCCAAATGTTTTTTTTAAAAAAAGATATTATGTTAGCCTTGCATAGTTGGATTAAAGATACTGTGAATGTCCTTAGCCCGGGTATGCGGCGGTTGTCATGTGTCTGATATAGTACCGGGTCGTGACAGCTTAAATTAAACAATGCAGCAATTTTTGTACACCAAATATTAAGGTGTTAGAAGTAGAGTTTTGAGCAATTTTATGGAAGAATGCCACTTGAAAAAATAAAATTTAGTTCCTTACTTTGTTAATTAATCATGAGTAGCTCCTAACCTTATGGAAACTTTTAAAGTTATCTAGCTTATAAGAGGCTAACGATGGTATCTAAAGTTGATGATAGGATAAAAGAGGGAGAAAGAACATAAATAAAGAATGGAGAAAGAAAAGAGAAAGATCTAAAGAATTGGGGAAACAAAAAAAATATAGATGTAAAAAGAAAATAATGCTTTTCTATTTTGGCAATCATAACTAAAAATATGAATAAAAAATAGAAACAAACAGTCTCTAATATCAACCTAAAATTTCAATCGTTTTGAAAATTTATTTCTAGTATTTGAATACAAAATTTTGTCTTATTTTATATATATATATGTATGTATATATAAAGTATTCAAAGGTGGTACATGACAGTGAAATAATATTTTATACTTAATTTAGATAAATACTTTCAAAATTTTAAATGCAATAAAATTAATATGTTTTTAAAATTAAAGTAAAATATAAGTTTATTAGAATTTTTACTATTTTAAATCAATATATTATATTTATAAAATCAAGATACAAATATAAAACTTTTTAAATAGTGTATTTATAGACTCAAAGTACAATTACTCAACACTAAATTACATTTTATCTATTAATAAAAATTTTTATTTTATGTTGTACATAATAGCAAATTCTATATATATATATATATATATATATATGTTCTTCTTTATACGAGGATTTGTAAATATAGCTAACTAAAACCATCAACCTTCAAAAAATTTAAGGACAAATCTCTTTTAAGTTTTGTAGCAAAATTTTTTTCCAATTGTAAGTATCTCTAACAATAACAATAAAAGTAAAATTTATAATAATAAAAGAAATCAACAAAAATAATAACCATAAAAAGACAAAAGAAGTGACAAAATATTATCTTCTTTTTGTTTTGTCTAGGATATCTAAAACTCTTTGCATATTTTTCAATTTTGTAGCAAACGCCAATTTCCTCAACATTACCGTGGTTATTTCATCTATCATATTGCCTATGTTCATGCAATCTAATATAAAGGAATAGTATATTTCTGAGGATTAATTTGGAGATTTAGTATTTGAATTTGCAAAAATATCTCCTTATACAAATATAAGCTATTTGAAAGAACTTCATCAGTATGAATCTAGACCTAAGATATCTATTCTCTTAGTGGACAAATTCTACTTCACCTTTCGGTCCTTCATACAACCCTTAAGACTGAATCTATAGTGAATAGACATAAATCTATAACTAAGATTAAAGAGTAGATTAAACCAAACAAATAATCAAATTATGCATTAGAGAAATAATGAATCCATCCCAAGTTATATCCCTAAACCGTAGCTAAGGATTTTAGCAACTAAACATAATAAAACCAAAGATAAATAAATCGTCCTTAATATAAGAGAAAAGATAAGAGCAAAGAAGTAAATAAATTGTCACAATATCCTCCAATCATGCTCTTAATCCTCCTTTGATGTTAAGAAATAATAGAAAAAGTTTAATAAGTTGGTTGTCAAACACCCTCCAAAAGTACACCATGTTAAACCTAATAAAAGTATTTGTAGTTATAGTCACAATAATAGAGTCATAAAATGCTTAAACTTGAGAATTAACACGTCTTTAGAAATTATACACAAGAACTAATGCTAGAGCAACATCAACATGATGCCAATCTAATCTTAGAACTCTAATGCATCATAAGGAATAGTGTTATCGATGTCTGACATCAAGTTATAACTGTCGTCGATCTTATCTTGTGACATTTTATGTAAAAGCATGACAAGTTTCGTATCGATCCAATACCACGTCAATACCAACTTTATTGTGCTTCTTAACTTGCTCAACTTCTTCCATTAGTTTATAATCGATACTTGTCTCCATCATATCTGATACCTATTATGTCTTCTCTAACAACTTCTCTACTTTTTGGTATTTTTGAAATTAAATTAACCTTCAACGTCTTTATAAAATTATTCTCTTCTAGTCAGCTTGTAAATGAATCTAATATCTCATTGATCTGACAATTATAGAGAAAGTTTATCTCAAATTTGTGTTTTCTCCTCAAACTTAGGTAAGGGGACCATTTTTACCTTTATCTTTTCATAATTTATATGGAGGTTTTGATCCAAATCACTGCTTACAACATTTCACACAGTTCATCATTTAAGTATCATCAAAATTATAGTATATTAAAGTTGCTTAACTTGACCTTTGCTGATGCCTTGTTGCTATTTATAAGGATGATTGTCCCTCATTTCAATTCTGATTAATCTTATCAACAATTTTAGCAAACTTTCAAAAGTTGAAATCAATGTTGACAGAAGCTTTATGATGATTTCCAAAGATGCAAAATATTTATAGTAGGTGTTATTTAATATCTTCCACATGAAAGCATCTCAATATCCTTTCACTTACTTAAGGATCCTATTTACTACCATAAAACCATCTTACAAAGATTGCAAACCCTTTTTGAATAAATTGAGAGGAAACTAAAAAAATGGTACAATAAGTAACTAAGCTAAGTAGGTATAATTTAGTTGATAAGAACATTTATACGCAACATTTACAACTATTGAATCTCTCATCCAATCCTCCCTAATAAAATGGATAAGGATATTAAAAAGATGCTAAGAAACTTCATGTGGAATGGGGATCCACCTAAAGCAACAGGAGCTAAGGTATCTTGGAAAGACATATGTTGCACAAGCAAGTGGGATGGGACTAAACACTATTTAACTATTTAGCAAGATTCTCTTAGCCAAAAGAATATGTAAGCTACTGGTTGACAAGGAGACCCTATAGGTTTAATAGGTCCATATATTTTTTTAGTAAATCAGAAGAATTAATAAATGGAACAAAATATATACAAAATGTTCATTACAAGTGCCACTGTAGACATAACTAGCTAAACTAAGCAACTAGCCGCAAGGTAATCAAAAAGGAAACAAAAGGATGACATAAACCATAGGAGGGCCAATGTATAACCAGTCAATTCAGAAACACAAAGAACTGTACCAAAAAAGTCGAAGCATCTATAAGATATATGAGAAGCCTAACTAAAATAACACAAGCCCAGAAGATGCAAGCCAAAAGAGGCTTAAGGGAATGCCGAACAAGAATAACCTTAGCATCTGAAAGGCCACGGGAAAGCATTTGCAAGGACAAAAATATGGGAAGTAAAATGCAATCTTAAGTACTCTTGGACTTAGCAAAACATATTTGAAACTAAGTGGTAATTTACTTTTAAATGTATTATAGGCAAAGGAAAAAAACACTTGGTTTTGATTTGATAATTAATCCAATAAGGGCCCTTTATACTTATACCCTAACCTGTTCCAATTAAGATACATGTTGAAGCCAAAGGCTAAGATTAGTGAACTAATAGCTTATCAACACTGGAACACTAAGTATAGAGACTTTGAGTGGTTATCTAAAGTTGTCCCAAGTTATAGGTTGAGAGTTGATATGGAAGATATAGTCATTTGGACCTGTCATTCCGTAGGGAAATTTATTAGTCAATATTTTGAGAATCTTTTTATGCATTTTACTTTAAAGGTTGCTTGGTATAAAACAATTTGATTTCCTGCAGACAATCCTAGATATGCAATTACATCATAGTTAGCTTTAAGAAATATGTTAGTCACAATGGATACGGTTAAAAAATCCTCTCCTAAAGATCCCACATCTAACCTTTTCTCTAGTGACCATGAGATAAGAGACCACTTATTTTTCTAGTGCCAATTCACTGCAACAATGTTGAATCAGCTAGTTGATTGCAAACTATCAAGAGGTAATGTTAAACTCTTAAAACTAGCATTATGTGTTATTATATGTGAAAATTGGAAAGGAATGAATGGATGAAACCCAATTCTAAATGAACACCATAGGTAAGATCAAAGAGTACTACATGTTGTGGAAGAACAAAGAACTAATTACTAGCGAAATGGCTAAAAGACAGGGAATCTCACAACAATGCAATCAAAGCTAAATGAACCTAAAATGAGTACATATAATGCTAAGATCCTTATCTAGATACTTCCAATTGTATGCCTCACCTACATACTGTGAGATGTAATTCTCTTTATACAACGTATAGATTTTATAAGGCTTAGTCTTAATTTTTGAATATAATCTTTATTTAATTAAAAATTAAACATAGGAAAAACATTATATAATACATATAAAACACCTAATAATATATAAAATATAGAACTATTAAATCCTCCTTTTCTTAACTAATTGCTTATCTTTAAGTAGTAAAACAACAACAACAAAAGTACCTAACAGGAGTCCTGCTGAAATGCAAGCAGCCTTATCTCTACCTAGTAGAGAGGTTGTTTCTAATTACTTTAAGTAATCAATAAAAAATTCCCTAATTACTAACCTAATGTTTACTAACTAAAAAGATCCTACTTTCATAGATATATGGTGACATTTAGCATATTCCATAAGTCTTTAAACCCCTAAGTGTTCCATGTAAAAGAGTTAAAGTCTCGGGAGAGTTTACTTAAATGCTACCTATAAACATTGATCTAAACTCATCAATTAGCTCTATAGTTAAGATATACAAATTCAATTCTCAATTTAATTGTAAAACTTAATATAATACTTCTTAAGTAGATCACTCTATAAATAAGAAAAAAGTAAACACTATTCTACCTCCTTCATTAAGCACAAAAACTTATTTGAGATCTCCTTATATCACTCATTCATATAAGTATTTAAAATTTTGGTGAGGTACTCGCATCATCTCCTTATAAAGATGAACTTACCATAAGCTTTAAGATTATCTAATCTCCACTAATTAAATAGATATATACAAGAAAAAATCAAAATGACTTTGAATAGGGTTGTAATAGGGCCAACGAATTAAGTGGGCTAACAAAGGAAAGGGAATACAAGAAATTAAAATATTCTCAAATTAGCGAAATAATGAATAAATAAAAAGGAGCATTAATCCTCACTTTAATAACTCCTCTTTTCTTGCAACCACCCCTTTTCCTTCATTATTTTCAAGCATAGGAATCCCTTCTAATCGATTTTTAACACTTTATTTTCTTCTCTTTTTCACATTTTTAACATTTTTGAATTTTTTCTTTTTTAACATTTTGAATTGGCATGATATCCCCTTTTTTACAATCCCCTTTTTTTATCTACTTTACCATTTCTCCGATACTTATTTCCTTGCACCTTATTCCTAGCAACATCAAAACATAAGAAAAAGCTCTACAAATCATGAACTAGGGAGTAAATACAATTTTTTTGTTTAAGGTACTGTAGGAAAAATAGTTACTAAGAAAAAAGCTTAGAATTCATTTCAAAGCTTATCTTTTATATCCTTTATCAAGTCTTTTTGGATTAATCCTTCAATCCCTTAAGGATACCCAAGCAATAATATCCAATCATCTTTGATGTAATTTTCCTATATTATCTTCATAATCCTAACATCAGAGAGGTTCACTCTTTGCATTTCTAATAATTGACTAATTATCATAAAAATATAAAATTCTTGTTTTGTGACCCATACTGAACCACATTATTGATAGATTATAATATTAGTGATGATAATTGGACTAGTGGAATTTATACCTCTTGAATTTACTCTTCAATAATTATGTGGAGACCTCCACATAATTATTGAAGAGTAAATCCAAGAGGTATAAATTCATTATCTAGAGTTGATTTAATCTACTTAGCTGAGGCTAAACATTATGACGTAAGATTTTGGCCATTAACTAAAATTGTATGGCTAATCCATTATATAGATAATGCATCCATCTTGTAAAAAAAATTCAACTCCATCCTGAAGTTATGTAGTGCCTCTCTCTAGTTTCAACTCATTATGCTTTGATTCCCTCCCACTATGAAAGCTCAACCTCCTCTCTAATGATAGCCTAAGATGCTCTTCAATTGTTTCCTATGAAATCAATATCTCAATGCCTTGAATCTAGAAGTATATGGATAAGGGTTTTGGTTTGACTTTATCCTTAAAATTGGTATAGAACTTCTTTACCACCTCTGGTTAATAACTGCTCATAAAGTCAATAAATGATCCTAATGTAATTTTTGAAAAATTTTCGAATTTAAAATCCTTTCAATATTCGGGATTATGGTATTTTGTATAATCATATTGTTGTTTCTATACTTATTGTACCATTCCTTGTTCTCTTTATTGGTTAACCTTGAAATTCTTTTAAAGGGGGTGGTGTCGAAGAAAAACAAAGAATATGACCCCTTTTAACCTTTGTTTCAATCCTTGGAGTCATCCTTTCAACATAGAAAATCTACATTAACAACACTTCACCATACCTCAAATCTAATCTAGAAATGCACACCATAATAACACCATTACGTCCACACTTCAAACAATCAACACAACCTATAATTTTAGCACAATAATCCTTAATCAACACAATTTTGTAATCCAAAGACAATATTCTTCATAATTCTATAGTAATAGTAACTTAATCCATAAATTATCCAACTCAAACTATCAAAGCTTAATTATAATGTACTACTACCTTGAAATTAAAGAAATTAATTTAGTTGGATAATGTAGAATCCATGACATTTGCTTAATATCTCTAAAGAATTATGCCAAGAAATATTTTAGTATTTTAAGAGTTTATTTTTGTATTTTTGGGAAATATTTTGTGTTGGAAATGTAAGATTTTTTTGTTTGAGGTCAAGATTTAGGCGAAAATTAGGATTTAGGATGTTGACAGGTAGAGGAAAAGCAAAAATCTTAGCAAGGAGAAAGTCAAGTTTGGCTTTTATAGTGTTAGGTTCTAGGATAAGATTGGTATTAGACATACTTTAACTCGAAAACTGGTTATCTTCTATAACTTTTATGTCTTACTCGCTCTTAAGATCAATGTTAAACACACTTTAATACCAGTGATGGTTATGTTATGTTTCCTTACGCTCCCCTATGTTATTTTAACACTAGCGCTTGTCCTAATTTACAGACCAATATCGGTTATCCTCTATAACCCTCAATTCATGCTTTAACTTGAAATTTCCGTCTTATTCTCGTTGTTCTTCTCCTTTATAACCTTTGACTCCTTAATAGTGAAATCTATGCATGTATTAATAAATAATAATGCAGAAATTACAATCTAGAATAAACAAAAAAAACTTAATAAAGAAAACATGTTAGTTAAAACAAAAAATCTAAGGAGCCAACTTTAAAATTTTCAAATTCCTCATACTTAAACAAGACATTACCCTTAATATCAAACAAATAAGATGTTAAACTCAATTATATAGGATAATTAAGGTTGAGAAGTCTCCTCTAATTCTATACAAATTTATAAGGTGTAACTCTAAGAAATCCCACAAAATTTTACCTACAACAGAAAATACATATTAGTAAGAAAATTTCAAAATGAAGAAAGTTACATAAAGGCAAAAAAAAAAAGTTAGAATCATTAGGTTGCCTCTTATCAAGAATTTCTTTAGAAGTGTTTTAGATGGATTTTCATTTAAGCCCATTACTTATCTAGGATATCCATTTGGATGAGCTTGTTTTGCTTATTATATAGAACAATAAGGGTACGAGAAATTTGTAGGATATATCTTATTATCTTCTAAGTGTGCATAATGCTAATGAGGAGGCAATGTCTTTAACTCTATAGCTAGTGATCCTTTGTTGGAAGGTGAAGGCTTAAAATGTCTTTCTAACCTAGAAACACCATTACCAATGGTATAATCCTCTTTTTCTATTTAACTTTTAAACCTTTATATGCTTTCAACGAATCATCACCACTAACCTTAGGAACTTTTGCATCTTAAAGTCATTTACATCCATCCTATAACAGTTATCATCTAGGGCAAGAGGTCTTTTCAAAGACCTATATATATAGAACTCCATTTCCTCCTTGCCTAACCTAAGTCTAGTTTTTTCTTCAGCCATATTAATAATAACCCCTATGGTAGCCAAACACGGTCTCCCTAATATAATGAAGATCTAGTGTCGTTCTTTATAATACAACACTAGAAATTTGACAAAAAATCATGAAATTCCTACTTTCATAAGAAGGTTTTCTGCTGCTCCAATTAGATACTTAATGGAACGATCTATCAGCCAAAGCAATACATTCGCCAGCTTGACCTCCCTAATTCCTAGCCTTTTAAACATAGATAAAGACATCAGATTAACACTTATATCTAAATTATGCCTAAATCACAAAACACTAAATATAATTAGAAGCACCAAATTGATAAGTAATAGTAAAGCTCTATAGGTCCTTCAACGTTAGAGGTACTTTATTATGTAAGATTGTGTTGCATTCCTTTGTCAAGGTCACCATAAAATACAATGTCAAGGTCACCATAGAATACTAA
>JANSVA010000005.1:13145014-13157388 GCA_025504915.1 Erythroxylum reticulatum | reverse complement strand
CCCAAGAATTACATTTACGACATAATCACTAGCATCACATATGAGCTTGAAAAGCTTATCCCAAGACAGTGGCATGAAAGTGAAGATTAAGATATCGAAGGATAAAAGTAAGTGAGAAAATAAGGATAATACTCATTTCATTGAATGGTAAGACTATACAATTTTTTATTTTCTGCATTAAATAAGAATGAATGTAATAAAGTATGCATATGTGGTATGACTTAAGAGATATAGTATAAACTTAAAATCATAGTTGAGGGCATCACTCAATTGAAAAAGAGCAAAGTAAGCATGTTTGTACATTAATATGAATTTTTTCATAAGGAATATAATGAATCAATTTCTAATATTTATACTTACTTTATTTATATCATTAATGCATTTAAAAGCATTGGTAAGACTTATAATAATCATGAACTAACGAGAAAATTACTTAGGTCTTTATCAAAGGTTTGAAAAGTAAAGATGACAGTCATATAATAACCAAAATATTTAAGTATATTTCCATTAGAAGAGCTAGTTAGATCACTCATTACCTATAATATGTATATGAATGAATGTCTGAAGAGGAATTAGCTCCAAATGTAAAATGTATGGTGTTTAATATCTTTAGGATGAGAAAATTTATAATGATGATAATCACAAGTGAAACTAATGAGGATAATATAAAGCTCATTGCAAAAATTCAATAAGTTCATAAAGAAGAAGAGCGAAAAATAATTAAAGAAGAAAAATAAAGCACTTAAGGTCACATAGGATAACGCTATTAGTTTAAAAAGTGAAGAATATGAAAATATGAAGACAAGTACATATTTTTTGGCTAATAATTTCAGGGCTTTCTTTTCCTCAAATTTTGATGATGATAATGATAATTGTAATATTGATCTTTCATATGATAAGTTAGTTGAATGCTTGAATGTCTAGAGGTCATAAGATTAAAAAGGAAGAAATTTTCTTTCAAGCATAAAGAAATTTTAAAGCTCTTAGATACATGCATTAATGAAAATTAACACAAATATGACATACATGACATGATAGAATCTAAGGGTGTAGTTATTGATAATGATAATGAGTATGATTTATTGCATGAGAAAGAGACATTGAATAAGGAGGTCAATATTCTCAAAGAATCATTGTCAAGATTTACTATAAATAGTTTTAAAAATTAAATAGCATACTTAGAGCCTAAGAAAATTTTGCTAAATACAAATTATGTTTATAATTATGAGCCACTACCTTAGTTATTACATGGGTATATAAAATTCGATATGAACTCTTAAATGCTCATACATCATCTTCTAGGTATTAAGAAAAGATTTTTTGTACTTTTATGTATGGTTTACATTCTAAAATTAGAAAACAAGGTTCAAAAGCCAAAAATAGGTATAACTTTCTTGCAAGATCCTACCAAAAGAGCATGCGATATTCTTTTTATTCATATATTCCTCTTTATTATCAAAATGACATGAAACAAGTTTATTATCATCCTAGGCCCTATAAGGAAAAAAGAAGAATGACATTTGCTTAAAATCACCGTAGGTCATATTTTATAAAAAGAAGCATATAATATGTTAAATCTTTTTTTAAGACTCAGTGTCACGTAATGAGATCTCCTAGTTTCTCAAATATTGAAAAGAGAACTTTATACCTCCTACAAATAACTAAAGAAGACCTGAAAATGTATATGGATTATAATTTTGTAAGTATTTATCATATGAAACTAACACTTTCAATTGCCATCATATGAAATGGTATTTTTGTGGTGATTATGGACACATACACAGAAATTTCTTTTTGAGAGAATGTGTGTTAAATAGACTTAAAAGAATATGTATTCTTTACCTATATGATGGAATCTTTAAAAAAAAGGAGAGAAGTTTTTTTTTTCTTTTGATGCTTATAGATTTATATATCATAAACCCTTTTAATTTTGACAAAAAGGGTAGAGAATAATGATACCAAAACCTAATCTTTCATGATGCATTGATTACGGAGAGCATACATTCGATATTACTTTAATATAGGAGAACTTACTCAATGTCACTTATTTCTCTAATACTACTGTATATTTTTGCATCATTAAAAAGGGGGGAGATTATTAATAAAGTGAAGTTTTAACCCATAATTTTGATGATAATGAAATATATTGCTATTATCAAATTTATTTTTGGTGATATTAGTGGTTATATTATAATAAAATTAAATAATATATGAATAATGAAGTTTAATAGAATGGAAAAGTAAGCAAAAGAGTCGAGTAAATAAACTGAACAATTAATGGATGGATAAAATAAGCAAAGTGGAGCATATATGTAATTAAAGTGACGAACCTGGAATAAGGAGGAATCAAGCATATCAAGACTTAAACAAATCATTATAATCCCTCTCATAATCTTATCTTGATTATTTTAATGAATTAGGGGATTAATCATTGCGTGATCATTTGCATATATGTCATAATGCATAAATCATTCCACAATCAAAAGGAATTTTTTTAATCTTTCAAATAATTTTTAATAAAACTTTTAAAATAAATTTGGACCAAGTTTTAGTTAAAGGAATGGGGTTAAATCTTTCAAAGAGCTCGAAATTTTTTTGGAAACATGTTCTCAAACATACTGGTAGACCAATTTATATTATTTTTTGATACATTAGTTGATTAATATCTAGGTATAGTTGATTAGTGTACTATGAGAAGTAAAAAAATTGTGTATTGTAAGTTTCTATGACATGTGAATCAGTATATTGGTCAACCGATGTGTCAGATTAGCTAATTGATATAATTGTTACTAACCATTTTAACAGCTAAATTTTGTTTCTAAAATAGACTACATATAAGTTGTAGCAGATTGGTTCCTTAGGAAGTTAGAGAATGCATGTTTGTGTTACATAACACATATTGAGTCTTTGTTTATTGATGTGAAAAAGATGAGTTTTTGAGTTGTATGCTTATTGTAATTGAGAAATTGCTTAAGATACACTTTATGAGGATTCTTCTTGGCCTTGACCAAGATCTATAAAGGGTTACTCTTCACCAATGCCAAAGTAGGACAATTGTAAGGATTCCTCTTTACTTGTAACAAAGAAGATGTTATATGGAGAGTTGTTATTCATTGATTGAAGGAAGAAAATAATTAATTATAAAGTAAAACTTGAGGAGTAAATATAGGATAAGAATTGATTGATCGAACCACTATGAATTAGTTTTGCCCTTCTTTCTTACTCTCTTTTGTTATTATTATGTCTATGAATTATTGTTGTCCTTCTTTGCTTACTCTCTTTTGTTATTATTATGTTTGTTTATAAATGTTTTATACAAAGTTTACATAATCATTCATTAGAGTAAAAATTTATTATTAGTTTAGAAACAGGTCAAAAATGCAATTTATTTGCCTTCTCATCATGTCTCCTCTAATGATCAATCATTTATGGAAAAAATTTAAAATTATAAGACCATTTCATATAAATTTTTGTAACCATTTATCATTAACTAAAATAAGTAAAATATAAATAAAAATAGATATCAAAGAGATATATTATATAATTAAATTTGTTAAAAATAACAAATGTATAGTACATAATTAAATTGAAAACAGTAAAAGTGTACAAATGCTTAATGAAAATTTTTTAATTTTTTATATGAGATAATATAAAAAAGTGCAATACCAATTACCAAGCTAAGCATAATTATAATTAATTTAATTTGAAAATTTGGAATAAAGTAGTACTACAAATTAAAACTTTGTCTTAATAGTGGGGCAGGTTTGTCTATCATAAAAATTTTACTATTAATTAGTTAAAAAAGATGCCTTGCTTTGTGTTAAATAAATTTAAAATCTCACATACCACGTACTAACAATTGTTGTCTAGTGGCAAGAGCATGAATAATTTCATAGAAAAAGTTACAGATTTCTCACCATGCTATTTGGTATGGTTAAAGTACCTTTTGGATTAGCAAAATAATGGAAGGGTGGATCTTCATGTGAATTTGGCTTGAGGCTCAAGTTTGGTGTATGCACACAACCGTGAGAGAAGATAAAAATAATTAAACATTTAACTTTATTTTTGGAAGTTAAAAGTAAATTGAAATCAGAAACATTAACCTTTACAGGAAGACCCAGATGAATTGCTTAAAAAAATTATTAAAATAAAAATATAGAAAGATGATAAGATAGTGAACAGAGCCTTCATGTCAAGGTAGAGGTGTCCACAGTAGCTAGCTGATAGCTCCATACCATACCAATGGAGCCTAAGTGTGAAGGAAGAAACTAAAAAGGGGGAGAGGTGAATATAAGGGACGATTAGGTTTTTATCTGGAGTAAGAAAGAAAGTAAATATATAGCATTCTCATGACGAGTAATTAAACAATTAAAGTTTGAAGACAATTTATAAAGCATACTAATGTAGATTCAAGTTAAGTTTGTAGGGTATGGAAAAATTTCAGACCATCACTGTCTTATACATTTATCTCACATCCTAATAATTTCTTTTTGTCACCGAAAGTGATCTAATTTTACTGCTTTGAACGCATTCTAATGGCCAGGATCCAACTTAACTCGTATTCACTAGTGTTAAGTCATTGTACAACTTCAGTCTCTTTTGCACGAAACCTCAGCTTTGCCATTCATGTTAAAACTTCTCTCTTAGATTTTCACATTAACACGTTTTTACGTTCTTTTCCAAGTTAGACCTTATTTGAGCCAGATTCTCAAACCAAAGCAACGGTTGCAAGTGTACACAATTATTCCATTCTTTTTAACCACATTCTGTTCTCTCCTGTGCTTCCTACAGACAAAAAGAAAAGTCTAACAACTGCTAAATTTACAAGGACCCTTTAGCAATGGTGATGAAATAAAGGAAGCAGGAAGAACCCAAGTAACTTAATTTGCATGTATGCACATAGCGTTCTATGCCAGATAAAAAAAATCCCGTGAATGATATGCCTTTGAGTTGGCAGATATTTATATCGTTTCAGCAAAAGAGAATGTCATCATTGTACAATTCACTTTGTTGGGCTATAGTTTCTGTTACATGAAAGTGTGGGCATAGCTTTTCAAAATTTCCGCCCCAGTCTAAGGTGACGTCACCTGTCACATATAAAACTACTAGTCTTAAAATACAATATTTTTACGTCAAAAAGAACCCTTTAATATGCAAATGCAAAGACACTGATAAGAAGACATTTGCAATATCAAACGTTTTAAAGACGTTGAAGTGCATAACCCTTTCCAATTTCCGTAATTTATACATCTAGAAAGATAAAAGCTAGATGCTAGAGTTTAAAGTCTTAGATTGTGGGTTATACAGTATGTGATTTATGACGACATTCACAAAATATATAAGTACGTATAATAGATTCGAACGCAATCGTATTACGTCGTGATTCTACTTCCACTGCTTAATTTTCATTTATCACAATGCATAAACATGTCACACAAGAAATTTCTTCAGTTCTCAACTTTGTTTGTGCAGCTGAGCATCTGATAAGTACGCAGAAAACTGAGTTTTGGACTCCATCTCTACTTTCCTCCCAATGTGGCGCTCTAATCATTGGTGATTTTTTCTTCATTTGTATGGTGAATAATGTCATACTCATTGAATGAAACATCTAACTACAGAACAAAAATTTAGTAGGAATCTTACTGTGTACACAGGAAAATTATTTGTTCTTTCATACTTTATACTTTCTATTTGGAGTTTTCCAGGGCTCTTTTCAATCATTTTCTTTGAATTCTTTCAGGCAAGAAATTGTGGGGTCCTTGACATTTGAGCCATACATGGACTTATCTTTCGACAGTCTAGCTAGTCTAAAGAGCGCCAACAACTTAACCATGATTACTGTAATTTTGGGTGCTTATGGTAGTCAGGTACCAATTTATAGTATCTAAATTTATAAATATTGTCAACATGACAACTTAGATTATAGTCACAATTTCAAATCCAAGATTCGCACTAATTTATGAATAAAACAATATTTTAGCTAAGTCAAGAGAAATGTTTGCAGGAATTGCAATACTAAATAACAGACATGATCCTACTAAAATTAATAGTTACTTAACGCATCACTTTGGGACTTTTAACTTTAGCTTCTCTAGGATGGAACTGTTAAGTGTTAAAGCTTAAAAAGCTTGTTGAGCTTGCACTCAGATTGATTTGGGAATTATCTATTTACTACCACTAAATTTCTATCACTTTCGGAGAAGCTTCCCCTTGTGTCACGAAATGGGAATTTCACAAATTTAAAGGTGCAATCTTCTTTTTGTAAAGCTTTAACCTTTATCCATACTAAATATAAAGTGCAATGATAAAGTTAATCATTGCAACTGCTAAATTCCTAGAATGACATCAAAGCCATTCATGTTAGGGAGCATAGATTATCGAGCTATAAAGCCAATGCCTTGAAGATAGGGATTCAAATAAAAGAAACAAAAGGGAAACACACGGAATTTGACCCTATTGTGATTACAAAATTCCAACTGACAAGAATTTCGTGTTTGACTCCTCCTATTTTTGCTTTAGATGATTCGCAATTTTCTTGTTTTAGACCCAAAGGCTACTTAAGAGGAGAGTGTTAAGTTACCATTTTGATCAATTCATGCGCTTTATTAATCGAAGTTCTGGCGGTAACAAACATCCAAACCGGAGATAAGGTGGTTGACATAAATTTTCTCTCTCACCAATGCAAGCTAGAAAAGTGAACGGAATCCACTGGGTGTAACTAAATAATTTAAGGTGAACTACAAATGTAAGGGTTGCTTGATTAGTTAGCATGGCAAGAAAAGAATAGGTAAGGAATGAAAAAATATGTTTAGATTTTTATATCTCTTTTTGAGAAAATACTCCGTACTTTTTAATATATTGAGGAATGGAAGTTATATCTACTTCTATTCATTATAATTTAAAAATGAAGTAAAAATAAAAATGAAATACTAAAAATAGTAATGAATAAGTGAATATTCTTTTAAAATAAAGTAAAAATAATACAAATAATAAGGTAGCACACAGGGACTTCTTGTGATTTTACTTATTGCAAAAGCTTATCTTATTGGTTTGAATTACAAAAATATGGTATTAAAAATTTTAAAAGAAAATCTTATGATAAGTATTTTTTAATTATTTGAATATAAATTATTGCATAATCGACGCTTCTACGCAGAGTGATATTTATATTTATCAATCAATATACGTAATAATTTGTACCCAAAACTAATAAAAAAATATTTTTGTAAAAATTTAATAATGAAAGGTTATGTTTAGTAATTCAAAAGCATAAGAATCATTTTTGGGATAACTAAAGTTACAAGAAATATGTCTATGTTTTAACTACATAAATAGATATGCAAATTCTTTAATATTCTCTTATAATCATTTTATATATAATTAAAAAAACTTACTTAACAAAGAAAGGATTGTTAATTCATTTAAAAAAAACACATAATAACATGATTGCTACTTGATATAATGACATACTTTTTTGTTTTTGTTTTTACTGAAAAGTATAGTTGTACTAATACCATTGTGCGAATACAGCTCCCATAGACTATTTGACAGCATATGATCATGTACTCTGCAGACAGACTTGTGCTTAAAAATGTAATATAAAAGACATTGTATATATGCTACTTCTGTTTATTTGCTAAGAGATGTAATTTTGGTATGATGTATACAATTATCTTTACAAGAAATCATCTTTTCTCTGTAAATAGGTAAAGGGTAAAAACAAAAAATGTGCCTCTGTCTATCTAATTAACATTCTCAAGTAAATTTCTCACTTGAATTCTTTTTTTTTTCCGTATAATATAGTTTTTGATGTGCCTTATAGTTTGTTTTAAGGTTCAAAACTTTGAAATTAAGACTATACACGTTCCGTACAAATATATATGAGTGTAATCTCATCTGATAAAACTTTAATGTTTGAATATTGGAGAGTCAATTATAATATATGGATGCAAGGCATAATATTCTGCACTGACAAAGTCTGCGGCAAACATAAAATAAGGATAGTATTCCCTTTGTTTGCTTCTCTTCATTTTTCCTTTCATAAAACATAAATTGGCGCTGCTCAAATTCTGAAAGTCTTCCTTTTTCCCTTTTGTCCATAAAGTGTAAAGCATGTGACAAAGGGTGGGTTTTAATGAATATAAAATACGGAAACATTTTGTAAAATGAAAAAAATAAAGAAGAAGTGTTCTATTACAATTACCAAGGATCACTTGAAAGATTAGGGTTAAACTTAAAGCTGTCTTTTTCTCTCTCTTTTTTCTTCTTCTTCTCTCTCTCTATCTCTCTAAGAGAATATGACAGCACATCTAAAATCAATTAGATTTCATATTTACGTAGGAATGGAATATATATGTTTGATTTGGATCTCTCAAACTCACAGCTTGAAAGGGAAGGACATGCCTTTTCCACTCTTCTCCCCTTTTGTTGCTTTCTGTCTTTCTTGTCTCCTTGTCTTTCTTTGGCTCTCTTTTTCTTTGCTTTTCTTTTCCTTCGCTTTTTCTTTTCCTTTCCTTATCTGATTTTTCCAGGCTGAGTACTCGATTCTCGCCACCAGCACCCCTCATAGGATACAATCATTTCAAATATAAATGTATATATATATATAGACATATATGTATAAGATCAAAGTGGCCTGCCCAATGTGAACTCCAAATTAGGCTTCTTGAGGCTAGACTCCGAGAGGGTTGATGAGTTCACGTCTGATATTCTTTCATAGCTCAAGCACTTTGGATCCATTTCCTTCTGTGGTAAAAATAGAAGGGGAAGAATACAAAACATCTGAATAAGGAATCACTGAAAAGAGGAAAGAAGGATAGGATTATGCATTTTGCTACATTTATATGATCAGGATGGAAGGGCAGCACGAGGGAAGTGTGCGGAGCTGGGAATCAAAAGGACACTTTGACTCATGGAATAATAGACTATTTTTCATGCAAAAAGAAACTTTGCTAGCTAGGGTACGTTTTGAAAGCCTGCTAAAGTGTGCCCTAACCTACTGCATGGATATGCTACTCCTAATAGCATTATTCACTATGAATGTTATATTACATCCGTAATGCATGCTTATGCCATAATATCAATTTCATCAAAAGTTCTTGCTTCTTTTTGCTCTTTAGTTCTACGATTCTTGGTTTATAATTCCCTAAGAAAAAGTGGAAAAGAAAAGGCAACAAACGTTAATAGAAAGACAAAAGCTTTACACATCACGTTAATTCTTTACTATCATACTTAGGGCCACGTAAATTACAACATTGACCCCCTTCAAATTTGAGCTTTTGAAAAATCTTTCTGCCTTTCTTCTTTCATGTTTGCAAAAGACCTACAAGAAGAAAGAAATAGGCCATCTGCTTTTCCTCAAGTTACCTACGAATGCTGGAAATATTTCTCTTCCAGAACCAAGGATACTTTTGAAATTTGAAGGTACCTGAAGGTTTCCAGCAGAATCCTTTATCTTCCCGTGCAACCAAGCTTCCCTGCTACAAACCAACATATAGAGAGAATATTTCCTATTAGTGAAAGCCATGCAGAAGGAAGAAAAAAGAAAGCTATCTTTTACTATCTTGTTTTACAGCTCCCTTTCACTTTACATATTATTCATACATAGTGAGATATTGAGAGATAAAATTGATGAACTTACTCTCTCATCTCACCACCCCATGTGATAGCCCATTACCCATATCAAAGTTTATGCAGCCTAGTTTCAGAGGGTATGCATTATCTTTAGCACCAAGACTTCTACAAATGGGGCCACCATGGGTTTTATCTTTGAAGCTAAGTTTTCTGAGTTGTAGGTCCCCCTCAATAGCTCTCCCATCTGAGCCCACAAAATCCAAAAGAAAGAGATATCTCCATTTCTATTTCTTTAAGGTGGATATTGTCATGCATTGGAATGGCAGCAGAGAGTGGCGGTGGATTGTTTTTTTTTTTTTTTTACTTCCTTTTCACCCACTACTAGAATAGCATAATATAATTGCTCCATCATGGAAGTTCAGTCTTCATGATCGTAGTGGACAGACAGGACAATTGCAGGGAAATCATTTCCTTCTTCCTTTTGGGTTTCTTGCTTGTAACTATGTTTGTATTTGGGTGGCGAGAGAGAAAAAGAAAAAAGTGAGTTTCTCCTTGTGCTATATACTCTTAGAAAAGCTATGCTCAAAGGAGTGTAAGAAAACTATATTTTCCTGCATGTTTGACGTAATAATTTGAAACACAATAATATGCATCAATAATAAACAATGTCCAAGAGCAAAAAGATGAACAACAATAAAGTCAGCAGCTTAATTAGGAGATAAAAATAAACAGAAGTACACTAGAACACTTTTTACTATGTGGGTGACTGAACACAAGTGCATATATGGAGGTTCAGTGTCTATACTGAGGTACAAAACAATTACTCCCCAAGTTCCTAAAGGACCAGTGAAATTTAAAGAAAGTTGATGATGAATATGCCAGTTATGTGTATAAAACTATAGATATGGTTACAACAGATTCCGTTTTTTTTTTTTTCCTTTCATTGTCCTTTTGATTCCGGAAAAGCAGTAACCAACACACAAGACAGATGAAGGACAAAGAAGATGCTTCAAAACATGCAAAAGTAGTACAGCTTCTTCACCTAGAAGAGTTGCTCCAGAGACCATGGTAGTCCTTATCCTGGTGAATACTTGGTCTTCCCTGGTGGGTTGATTGGTCAGACCTCCTTGGATTTTGTATGTCAAACATTAGATCTTCAGAATTATCCCCTGATGATCCATTGTTGAATACATCAGATTGCCCTGCGTTAAAAAATGCATATAATTTTTTTTGTTACCAATTTAGTGCAGATGGTTTCTCATTAGAAACACAATTAAGAGCATATATTGATCACGTTTTAATTAAATAAATAGTGGCACGAACCTGAAGAAGCAGCTGCTCTGTCAGTGGTCTTTACCGTTCGATACATCTGCAAATACAAAAGCATTTTCTTTAGATCACTATGCATTACAATCAGTGGGCATATAGTTGATTAACATTAAGAAAATGCAGAGAAATTGGGGCTGAGAAAGATAATACAGTAAAAGAAGACCACTCTACTGTTCAGGGATACTGCAGAATTTGTCTAATGTAGTGCAAGTACGAACTGTAAAAAGTGAGAGGCTGAGAGAGAAAGAGATAAATGTTAACTGCGAGCTGATGCATTTATGGTCACATTAACGCACCTAGTATATTATATAATGTATGTTACATAAGTAAGGGCAAAGTATGAATTTTGTGGGATTAACCATGGTTTACATAAGTAAGGGCAAAGGATGAATTTTGTGGGATTAACCATGGTTAGAGGGAAATGTGGTTGATGAGCCCCATATCTGATGCTGAGAAAGACATCATTGAGAAATGATGATGTTTTGTACTTATATCATTTTTCCATTTTTCTATTCAATCTTAGGGAAAGAAAGTTATTTATAATAAGGGAAAAATGATGGAGCGAGTGTTAACTTGTCTTCGCTTGCCTACGAGTCTATGGCTCAATTTGAATTCCTTTCCTGAGGCTTTGTCTTACTTGATTTCTGAAATCGATGATATCTCTCTCTCTCTCTCTCTCTCTCTCTCTCTGACACTCTCTCTCCATGCTGTTGATGCGTTCTTTTTACTTGGGCCGGTTCATTCTTCCAAGCAAAAAGCTGTCTATTAGCTAGCAGGACCATCAGATCTAGTAGAAAAAGAAGTACTGAGGATTTGGGAGACCCTCTGCAAGGAAACTTTGGAATTTGTAACCTATGTCTTAAAACTTACCTCTAATGTAAGCTATTAAAAGGCAAATTCAGCTTACAGCTGCACTATTAACGCTGCATGAATTTAAGACCATAGCTCAAGGATCATCTATTTCGAGTGGAAAGTAGAAGGGGGACAAAAGAGGAATTAAAACACAAGGCTGCTTCAACATTGCTTCGAGACACTAAGAAGAGATTGGATGCCTACAAGAATATAGACAAGAAGAAGTTTATACCTGTAAATGAGACTTAACGTGGGCCAAAGTGAGATCTTTAACATCCATAAGCTCAAGAACTGACTTAGGAGTAGCCCCTATGGAACAAAAAGAGAAGGAGTGCTTCAGTCAAATAGACTTTTCATTTTTCCTTTCTCTCCATTTTATTTAAGAGTGAATATGAGCAAGAACAGTGCATTAAGAAGAAGAAAGAAAGAGTTTTTAGGAGGAAGAAAGGGGGGAAAGTTCACAAAACATAGTCTAACGAAAAAGTAAGGAACAATACTCTCATGGCCACCCAATAGCTCAACAGCATGAACAAAGCGAGCATGAAGAGTGGTAGTCCACCGCATCCTTGGTGCTCTAATGGTGCGTTTAGCAGGGAACCTTGACAGAAATCTTGATCTTA
>JANSVA010000005.1:13127015-13144914 GCA_025504915.1 Erythroxylum reticulatum | reverse complement strand
CGAGCATGAAGAGTGGTAGTCCACCGCATCCTTGGTGCTCTCATGGTGCGTTTAGCAGGGAACCTTGACAGAAATCTTGATCTTATCAAACCTTGAGACTGATAAGTACCTAAACTTGTGGGATTTGCGTTAGTGTTAGCTAAAGAAGTAGCTGGAGAGCAAGTATTATCCAAGGGCTGTTGATGAGAGAAAGGAAAAGTAGAAGAAGTAGGATTTTGGTAAACAGGAATCCCTCTGATGGGTCTCAAGAAACCGAGCTCTGAGCTTAACCCTTGTTGTTGAAGTGGCTGTTGAAAGAGTGGATGGTGATTATGAAGATAGTTTTGTTGGTGATGATGGAGTGAGTACTGGTTTTGTTGGAAGGAATTGACGTAATTGTTACCGTTACAATTGGTGGGGTTTCGAAGGAGGTGTAAATGGTTTGAGTTGGACTCTGGAACCCATGGATTGGATAGAGAGAGCTCAAAGCAGCTGGTGCCAGGTTTAGCCATTGAAGACATGGAATTTCTGGAGTCCAAAGCTCTCTTCCAAAACCCCAAATCCACGTCTTCTTCTGTTCTCCTCCATGTTGTGGGTTTGCTGTTCGGTGGGCTTATTTGAAGGGATAAATCTGGTTGTGCAGGGAAAAGCTCCATCTATGAGCAACCAAAGAAACCCTTTTCCGAATAGGTTTCTTACTTCCTTACCTTCTCCTCCTATTTTCTGTTTGCGCTTGTGTTGATAGTGCAACAGGAGTAGGTATAAAACATAAGGTGAACAAGAATCAAGAGATAGTAGGCTGCAGAGAAAAAGGTTGTGGGGTGATTTAATTTCGATCAAAGGGGTTGAGAAATCTCCAGGCTAGATTTTCCTAGTCTGTTCTTTGAGGAGGAGTTTGGATCAATTTGAGGTGAGTAGTTGCAGAGACCTAAGAATGAGTGGAGGAGAGAGAGACGACATGACAAGGTCTGAAGTGAATGGTTGTTTCTTTCGTGTGAAGTATATGTGAGAAAATGACACTTGAGGGGCTATTGGAATAGGACAGAGCGAGCGAGGTTTTTATTTTCTTTTGCGGTCGTGGGGGTAGGGTATTAGGGTGTAAAAGTTAAAAAAAAAAAAAAAAGGGAAATTAGTTTCAGATTAATTGATTACTTTTTGCTACAAATCTTTTTAAAGCCCTTTTGTTTTCTTTGGAGAAGAAAAGGAAGTTTTCAATTTCAATGTGAACTTTAACGTGTGCGTTTGTCTCTCAGCAACTCCTACTTTGCTTTCTAACTCTTGTTTTGGACTGAAACCTACGGTTGCTGCTTTACCTTTTACGAAACCCTAAAATTCCATACGCCTATATGATTGCTCACTTTTTACCACTTCCCCGATTACTGATTAATGAAACCCTAATTCCTGTAAACTAGAGCAAATGAGGAGACATAATGGCAAATAGGTCCTTTCAATCTGGGGATTCAGTGATCTAAAGCACACACTGATCACCGCCCACATGTCTCCCAGATAACAAAAGGTTAATGGGGATTAAATCAACTTAAAGGAAAGAAGGCGAGACACAACTTAATTCTACCGAAAGTTGAATTAATTAGCAGTCTTAATATCATATACAGTATGTATGCATACAAAAGGATGTGCAGTGTACGTTGTAGGCTTATTAAATAATCCTACTCTGTGGGACAAAATTAAGAAGAGCAGCAAGGTAGGAGGAGGTTGTTATTTGCTTTCTATGGGATAATTGCAGACTTTTACCAAACCAGCTTCATTCATCTGCTCTGCTGGGCATAGCTAGCTCCATTTCAAAAATCAAAAACTTTACACAAATGCAAACTTCTCCTTTTACATAAGCAAGCTAAACAGAAACTGAATGAACTAGTTAGTGTGTTGTTGGTTATCCCACGAGAAAGCTTTTGTGGCTGCTATTAACAATAACTAATCAAGGTCCATATAATATTTAATTATGGTGGATACAATAAAATTTCAACGGAAATTGAGTTGTTATGTGTATAAATTATTATTAGCCACAAACTATCATAAATTACTTCTAATTCCTAAGAAACTTGTTTTTCTTTTACTCATAAATGAATAATATAATTATGATTTTTCTTTCTCTTTAAAGACTGATTTTAGTAAAGCAATATGTAGGTAGGTTAACGCCATTACACTAAATACTGCATGTCAGTATATTAAGAGATGTACACGTACATCAAAAATGGCGTACCATTTCTAGTTCTAATACAAAATTTGGGAAGACTCGTCCACTACAAACAAATACACCCCGAGTTTATTATATTCTTTCGTTAACTACTTATAATCTAATGAATTACTTATTTCCCATCTTATGATGTTTGTTGTTGTATTTCAAATAAATACTTTTTAGTGGCCCTTCTCTCTTTATCACAAATATTTTGATTCTTCTTTTCTGATCTTTTTAAAAGGAAATTTGAATTTGTCCCAATTACCGTATCAAGAGATAAAAGCATCCGCTTTACAACTTGCAACTTTAATTAAAAGGAATGCCGTATAAGCAAGCTAGCAACCGTAAGACACATGCCATTTTCGGCTTATTAAAAATGGTCTCTCTCTCTTTTTTCCTACTTGTAATGTCACATCAACTCTTTAATTTCATAGTCACTTATTGGTTATTTTAAGCAGTAGAAGTCTAGAATTATTATTACGTCAAACAGAGCGTATAAGTTTCTTTTTATAAATAGAACTATTCAAAATGTAAAACTATAGTTTTATTAAATAGTACGGAATATATAAAATTTCAGATCTTTTTAAGCTTGCCTTGTAAAGTAAATACACTTCCGAGTAGTATATATTGTTTTCTGAAATTTTTAAATATTGTTTATGTATCCTAATAAATCTAATGAAAGAAGGAAGACTCGTATGCTTTTGTTTCTTTCCAACTCCTTTACCTTAATTTAAAGAAACTTATTTTAGGAGTAGTGTGATATCTCAAATCGGCTTCCGGAGTATGAAACAAGTAAAAACAAATGTCATGCTCCAATTATTGACTAATAATTCTGAAGTAACTGTGCAGGACTCTTTATCCAGGTCTGTCATAAATTAGGTTTGAAGTATGTATGATATCCAACTCAACCACTTTAATTGCTTTCATGCCTCTACTATTGACATGTAAGTTGAACGTCCAATTTCATGCACTTTGGAGATATTTTATAGTATTATATGCCATTTGAACTTAAAACGTTAAATTTTTATTAGTACGAAAGAAACGACCCACCTTACATGCTAATAACGAACATTAACTTTTCGATTGTGAAGCATAATGTCATTAACAAACATCAACTTGAGGATAAAATTTGACACTAATAGCAGACGAGATGCAACAAGCTTGCAAAATAAGGAAGACATTCTGTCTCTAGATTGCAAACTACTTAATATATGGCTCTGTCATTAATCCTAACAAAGAACAAGGATGGCAATCAAGAATCAGAATTGTAATTTTCCTCAACGCTCCATATCTTAAACTGCAACGTGGTTGTAGTAAAGAAACATGCTTCAGTTTGAACCTCTAGAAAGAGAAACCGTGACGCAGAATTATTACCATGAATATCAGTTGAATGAACCTGTATTGGTCAATTTGGAAATTGTGATCAGGATTGATTGAGCAGAGGGTTATGCAAGTTGCCCTTATTAGCTTGACCACCTTTTGTCGGTAAATCCACTGGACTTTGTCGATTAATCAATATACTAACTGGGAATGATCGATCTGGGTGCTTCCAAAAATCAAGCAAAAGTTGTTATAACCTTTTGACTTTACTTGGAAAAACTTGTAGGGTGGAATCTTTTACATGCATCCATGTCTCATGTTTTATAACAAATTCTGTGCGTATTTTAATTACTCTTACTTGTTCGTTCCCACAAAGCTTGGTGTGAACAACGCCCTACACCTACTGACTTTATCGTTCGAGGTAAAAATCTTTATGAAGCTTGATTAGAAGATATAATTAAAATCTATTAAATTAATTGTTTGATTAACTATTTATGTGGTATACATGTATTGGTAATAATCCAGTGTTATTATTACTCCACGGTGTTTTAAGTCAAAGGTGCAATTCTTTTTGTAATTTAAATTATAATATGTGGGACTTAACTCCATCAATTTATGTCACATTATGAGTCTAAGGATCGTTTTTTTATTCCGTAAGTCTGGCAATTGAAGTTCATGATCTATTTGTTTATGGAATTAGCGAATTCATGTTTGGATTGTCTTATACATTCGACGCATTGCACGATCATTACAAGAAAGCATACTCGATATGAACCATTAATGTACCTTTAGTCAAGTAGTGAATAATCTAGTCCTAATTTAAAATTGAATTTTTACATATATATTTCTCTCTTATCCGAAATACAGGTAACTAAACTGATATATCTTTTCTCATTAAATTTGTACACATCACATCAGCTTGGTACAAATTATTTGAAAATTTAATTATAGAAAAGATAGCTAGGTATTAATCATTTGCATTATAATTAATATTATGGTTACTAATAACAAAGAATATATTTATTACTCTATCTATCTACATATTTTATATATATAACATCCGTCCACTGCAGCTGAATTTGTAGATTTTAACACAGAAATACCGAAATAATCAATGTGAAAAGTAGATTTGGTAAAGATGTACACGATAAGAAAATTTTGATTGCTTTAAGTTGTGTCCACTGTCCAAATGATCTAATTTTTCTGCTGACAAAATGGACAAAAGTTTGATATACAAATCGAAAAATTTACCTTCAAAGTTTTTGTAAACAAAAGTATTTTTAATTTCAGAAAAAAAAAGTATAAGCATTTATCTTGGCATACAAAAAGATGATATATGCAAAGCTTTTGTTGTAGCTTTAACCCTGCCCATGAGCATTGATGAGTGTCACCTTTGCCATGTAACTTTGCTTTTGGTATCCCCTTCTTTGCGGTCACCCAACTATCCTTTTGGCCATCTCTTTCGTGTGGATGAGAAGCTCCCCACTGGCTTTCCACAAACACACAGTCAAATTGCTTTGCTTTAGTTTTTCATTGAAACAATTTCCCAAGCTCAACAAAAAAGGACCTTGTATATGGGTTAATGGTATGATTGTTAGTGATTACAGAATATTCATCTTTCATTTATGACTCAAAATCAACTCGCTTGGAAATGTTTAAGTCAAATTTCAGTAGAATAAACCTATTTAGTGAAGCAGACCTTCAAAAGATAGACCACAAAAGAACTTAAATCTCATACAATGAACCCAAACTTTTATGTATATGTATACACCAATGTTAAACAGAATTACATATGTTTCCCGGTTATGTTGTTTAAAGTGACTATAATTTTTATATTTTTTATTTTTCAAAATTATCGTATTTCTTTAATTTGATAGTTATAAATATTTAGTGCTCCCTTTCCTATACATGTTAAAATTTTCATTTTTCTTGTTTTAATATTTTGCTTTCCGTTATACGACTTGTAGGATCTCAAAACCCCATCAAACCTTAAAGTTTCCATATCCAAGAGTATAATTGTTATACTATAACGACTTTACTACACCAAGCTAAATGTTAACATGTACACACAGTTCAAAACTACCGATTTGATTAATTAGCCTTAATTTCCCAAAAGTGTGGTCTTAAGATGAACTATAAGAGAGAAGTTAACCTAGATCTATTTGATTTGCTGATGTGGTTTCCCACCTATCTTTTCGTTTTCACAGTGGTAATTATCTATAAATGTGGCCATGTGATAAAGAAAATACAATCGATAATTACTATAAGCATCAATTTACAATTCAACTAACATTTAGTTTTTTTCCCAACTTATCCGTGACGTTTCTCTTTGTTTAATTTGTTTTGCACTCTATCATCTATGTGTTAGTTTATGTCCTTGCAGTCAATCAATTGGATGCAAATTAATGTATGACATTATTTTGAGTTAATGAAAAGGCGTTATTTATCTTTATGTATTAATTTAATTAATATTTTATGTCTTAATACTAAAGATAAAATCCTTGAAATAGTTATTGTGTAATTGAAATTATGATAAGATCATAATTATGAGATTCAATTTACACTTATGTGTTATTCATAAATATTCCTAGTTGTAGTTTCATCAAAGACTGGATATTATTGAAACGGTAAATCTAGCACACATTATGTTTCTTTCTTATGAAAAAAGTAATTGATTTCATAAATTAAATTATAAAGATACTTATACTAATGTGTGGGTGATTATTAAAAAATAAGTCACTGAACTAATCCGATTATGAGAATTCTTGATGGAATATTACTTATGTATCTATGTATTATCTCATAATGATAGTTGTATAATTGATCCTCAGACTTGAGATTACCAAGGTATCCAATGTTAGAATTACTATGTTTTGATGCTACTTATGAATCGTCCTAGGATAATTCAGTAGGTAGTAATTAGATACAGAATGAACCATATGTAGATAGTTGAGTAAGTCAATATAGGATTCGTCACTCTAAAGTAATTAGAGAAAATATTCTACTATTCTTGACTAGTAATGATTTATAGAATTCTCTGGCTATAGTGAATTGATATTTGAAAAAAGAGTTTTCAAATTTAATTATAAATCAATTACTAATTAGCAAGAACGAACATGATTGGACTATAAGAGTAGACACTGTATCCATACTCTATCCAATTAAAATATTAAATGAAGAAAGGATTAAATTATACATTATAGCCATGTATGGATAGGTTAAGCCAATCACTTTGACATTCCTGATATTTGAGTAATCATGACATGTTGCTAGACATCAATCATGATTTATGATTATGAATTATTTAATTGAAGAATTAAAGATAAATTAAAAGAAATTTTAATTTATCCAATTCTAATTGTGAACTAAAATTATAATTTATAATCATTACCAATTTATTAGGAACCTAATGGGTCACACATCAAAGAGCACTTTGTGAAAAAAAAATCAATTTAATTAAGTTGGACTTAATTATAAAGTTTGAGAAACTTTGAGAATCAAATATGAGATATTTGATTTTATTAAAATTAAATTAATTAGAATTAGAATTTGATTTTAATTATAATTAAAGGGATTTAATTTTAATAAAAGAATCTTATGATTTTTTCTATTTAAAGGGAAGAGGCTTTTAAAGGCTAGCACTTTTGTCTTCATGCTCTCAAATCAGATTGAGAATTGCTCTGTGGATACCATCAGAGACTGAACACTTGAACAGCTCGTGATTGATCAATCGGCAAAAATTTCAAGTATTTTAACAGAAAGCGAACAAGGTATGATTTATAAATTGTTTTATTCAAGTTTATTCAATTATCGGGATCTGCTCAGAATCTATAAAAAAAATTATTTCCGCTACGCCCGTGATTTGATCACGGTCAGATTCCAACACTATATACCAAGAAAAAAGAGAATTTTAGAAACTTGCTTTCCCAACTCCTTGTATAACTAAACCAAATTGAAGTCACAGATTTTCACGTAACTTTTGCCTTTTTATGATGAGACTTTTATGTACCTTCAAGGGAGTTACAATTAAACGAATTTTCTCATGACTGATTGCAAGTTTGATGCAAACCTCTTAATTAGACTAGGTTTTGATGTTAAAAGAAGCTTGTATAGTTCTCATCTAACCTAGAATAATTTTTTGAAAATTTCTAGCGTGATATAATATATGAACAAAAGGATAAGAGAGAGATTATTTGTAACCAGAAGGTTATAGGTTTGAATCATAGAAATATCCTTTCGTAAAAAATACAAAAAAAAGACTACGTACATCATTGACCCTCCCCAAACCCTCGTAAAGTGGAAAATTTTGTGTACTAGGTAGGTTGACTTTATACAATATATGAACAAAAGGAAACGGAGTAAAGAAATGAAAGACCAATGTGAGTCCTCTTTCTCTTCTTTTATCCTTAAAAGGAGAAGAGAGAGATCTTTTTTTTAGCAAAAGAAGGTATCATAATTCTTTTTATTTTTATTTGATTATCTTTTTATTTACAATAATAAGGTTATATAATTCTTTTTTATTTACAATGATAAGGGTACATATTGCAACTTATATTCTTTTATTTTTGTTACATAAATCTTGCTATATAGAGAAAAAATGTGTTATTAATTTTCTTAAATTTTAGAAGACAATTTATATCAACACTTCCCCTCAATTTAGTTGCATGTACATCTATCATGCTCAACTTGCTAAGTGGACTATGAAAATTTTGCTACACATAGCTTTAGTTAGGATATCTATAAACTATCTTGGTTTCGAGATTAACTTTGATGAGATATCAATCAATTTCTATGTGCTGATCTGATCATACTAGGCTAGGTTATATGAAATGCCAATCGCTGCTTTATTGTCACAAATTAGAAATAGCCTCTTTACTAGTTAGGAGTATAAGGTTGTGTACTATTAGACCTCCCCAGATCTTGAGTATCATCAAAATTCTTACTAGATATTGTTGTTGTTGTTATTATTGTTGTTGCTGCTTTATTTTTCACAAAATAGGTTTGTCTTACAATTAGAAGGAAACTCAATCTTAGATAGAAGTATTTTAGTCCAAAGAAGTTCGCATAACCATTTAACTATTCCCTAAAATTTTGCTTTTGCGTTTGATAACGTCACTAACTTCTACTTCTTACTTCTCCAAATAAGTATGTTTCCCCACAACAAATGTAAAATGACGTTGAAGTAGATTTTATGTATAATATATTTCCTACCTAATCAACATCAATATCCTTCAATATTTAGATGAACATTTTTGGACAATAGAATCCTTTAATTTGGGAGAATTTCAAGTAACGAAGGATTCGTATTACAACATTCATATGATATTTACTTGGATAATGCATGAACTAGCTAAGCACACTTACTACACAATTGATGTTAGATGATATGTGAAATAGATAAATCAATTTGCCAATAAGTCTCTAATATCTACCTTTGTCCATTGAAAGTTAGTTTGGATACTCCCAAAGTTGATGATTTTGAATTGTTAAATCATCAACAAATTTACAATCCAGTAACCTTAATTTAGCTAACACATGTCAAACATATTTCTAATAAGAAAGGAATATCTCTTGATTAGAAATTGAAACTTTGATTCCTAAGAAATACTTTAGTCCTCCCAATTTTTTTATTTTGAATTCAGATGTCATCTATTCTTAAGATCTTGCAATTCCTTTATATCCTCTCCTATAATAATTATATTATCAACATAGACAATTAAAGCTATAATTTTGCCTAGTTGACATTTCAAAGTTAAAGTATGATCATAGTTGCTCTCCTGGATACCATACTTCTTTGTCTCCAACCTAAGTCTTCTGAACCATACCTAAGAAGATTTTTTTATTTCATATGTTCTATTTTATAACTTATAAATAACCTTACCTTTAGAATTTATAAATAACCTTACCTTTAGAATTCTCCATATATTCTAGTGGAATATCCATGTAATTTTTTTCTTCGAGATCACTATGGTGAAATATATTTTTTATTTTAAACTGATATAATGACTAATTAAGATTTGATGTAAAAGAAAATAGAACTTTAATTGTGATTAATTTAGCCATTGGTGAGAAGGTTTCTTAATAATAAGCTATATAGGTTTGAGTATATCATTTGGCCACTAATCTTACTTCACTCAACTAACCCATCTGCGTTATACTTAATTGAAAATACCCAATTGCATCCTACTATCCTTTTTTCATTTAAAAGTGAAGTACCTATGTCTTATTTTCTAGTAAAGCTTCCATCTTTTTTCTTAATAGCTTGAACCCATTTAGTATCCTTTAGTGCTTCTTCAATACCTGTAGGAATGTGATGAGATAAAAGAATATTGTCAAATTGCTTCACTGGTTTTGAGACATTTTCAGTGGATACATTATTGCCAATAAAATATTTTGAACATCACTTTTCCACTTTAAGAGAATATATATTAGGTGGCTTGCCCCATTTATGCCTGAAAGGTGTCTTATAGCCAATAACAACAAGATTATAAATGGTGTTAGAAATTTTTTGTATAGTTATAAAGCTTAAAGAGATCACCTCAATGATACTTTTAGGAGATGGGTTGATGGATACTGAATAAAAGAGGACTTTAAGGAATAAGTTGTCTTTATCTCTTTCGAGAAAGGAATTGTTACTATCTCTATTTCTATAGTACCTTCAATTAGAAGAGATATATTAAGCCATTTAAATCATAGTAAGTTCACCTCTTCATCACAATTTCCCCTCTAAAGAGGAGAATTGGATGTCTTGAAATTATAGAAATTCTTATATTCTAAAAAAGGTTATATCCATCATTACATATGTACGTTGATTAGTAAGATTGTAATATTAATATTCCTTTTGATGAAGGTCACAACCAAAAGAATAAATTAAATGTCATGAGGTTTAGTCTTAGTGCGTTGATCCTTATGGAGGGGAAGAAACGCAACACATTCAAAGACTCATGGTGACATCATCAAAATTACAAGGAAACAAAAGTTGCTAACACTTGAAGGGGTGCCTACATCTTAAGTAATTTCGATACATTTTTATTAATAATATAAACTATCATCATAAAAATATCTACCTAATAATGACTAGACATATTAGCTCTACTAAGAAGAACTCGTCTTACTTTAATGATATAGAGAATTTTCCATTCGATGACTATGTTTTACTTGGGAATGTTAATATAATGTGTTTCCTAAATCATTTTGTACTAACAAAAGAAATCACTAAACTAAACATTTACAAATTGACCACCATTATTTGAGCAAAGAACTCGAGATTTATTAAAGTATTAAGAGCATATCTTCTTATAAAAAGATTGAATTTTTTTAGGAAAAAAACTCATTTTATGTCTTAATAAATGTAACCACATCATCCTAGTGTATTCATCTATAAATATCACACCACTGATAGCCAAACATATTGGATTTTTAGAATTGTCCCCACACATTAATATGAATCAATATAAATAGAGCTACAGTTTTATTGAAGCTTAAAGAAAAAGTATCTCGATGACTTTTAGCCAAAATGCATGTATCACACTCAAGTGCAAAGATTAGGAAATCTAAAAACAAACTAGAAAATATATAATTTAAATAATTGAATGAAGGATGAATGAATCAATAGTGCCAAAGCCAAATTTACACCTCCTTTTATTTATTTCGATGGGTAGTTTGATATGCACGACCCTCTTTAAATTCTTCAAAGTGGTAGAGTCTCCTTTTCTCAATACCAGACAAATGATCTTTTTGGTAAGAATATCCAAAAGAAAGAAATCACCATGATAAATAATTGTAACACAATATAGTTCTTTTGTAATTTGGGTCACAAATAATAGTTTACGTAAAATAGAAGGGATAAGAAGAGTATTAAATAGGGGTAGATCAGGTGGCACCATCACTGTACCAACCCCTATTACTGATTAAATGTTTGCATTACCATTTATAATGTTAGTTCTGTATGATATATATTATTGGAAAAATCTCTTTTATCCTTACTCATGTAGTTAGAGATACTCATGTGGTTAGAGATCCCCGAGTCAAAGATCCACTAACCATAGGTTTCCTCTAAATTAGAGATGGATATGATTGTACATGCCTGTGTATTGCATGCTTTGGCTGGACAAAGAGAGAGTCAGGTCACTTGTAATTAAAGCTTGACCCACTAAGTTAGTCATTTGACCTATAATTATTTGCTTACCCTTCCCTATGCTACTATTTTCCCCTCTATTATCTTTTTTTTTTTCCTATAACTCATACCACCATTTTGGATAGCCATAAATTTTTCAAACATATCTCCTAAGTTTGTTTAGATCCTCCATAATGGGAGCATTCTATCCATCATATACTCTTTAACTTATCATTGAAATTTGACTTTGTACTTTAAAAGGAACTAGGTGCCTAAATCCCAATCTTCAGGCTTTTAGATGCTAACATAGTACCCAGTGATTCTTCAATTGCAGTTTCTATCATCACTGCTTGACATGCTGCCTTTCATCAAATATAGGCACATGCTTACTCTATAGTGTGGTTGCATTTAAATGTCCTTCTAGATGATTTCTAGACAATCGTATATTCTAGTGTTTTGAAAACCGTACTGAACCGGCCGATAGGATTGCAGAACCGGTGAACCGGAATATAAAACGGTCTGATTTAGCCTTTGGTTTTTGTGAGTGATTGACCCGTTCATTTTACGATCGGACCAATAAAAACCACTGAACCGGTGAAAGAATGAACCTGCCGGTTCATTTAAAAAAGATTTTTCATTTAAAATTGAAAGCCAAAAGATTTAAAACTTTGGGGATTAAGAAGAAAAAACGCCGCCCTCTGTCACTGTTCACTTCACTCTTCATTGGCAGGTCTTTTTTCATCTCTCTCTCTCACGTCTCTATCTCTCTTAATAAGTCTGTTTATGTTTCATTTTTCCTATGCTTCTCTTGAGAATTTGCAGGTTGTATCTGTAGCTTTTCATTCTTTTCCAGGTGGAAGTCTGGGGTATGTTTCTGCCTTTCTGGTTCTGGACGTTGTGTCTGTTTCGGTGTTTCTTAAGGCATGTGATTAGAGAGAAAAAAACATAAAGTATTGGGAAGAAACAAAGCAAAGTTAGAATGACGATGACCTTAGAATCGCTTTTTCTTTATCCTTTTCTTGAATAAACAAATGATTAGCTACGCATACATTCATCTTTTGTAGTTACTTTCCAGCTTCTCCTTTGGCGTATTGTGCTTTGTAAAAAAAATTCTAAATTTTTTAAAATATTTTTAATAACAAGATATTTTTATGATGTATTGTACTTTACATTAGCAACACCTTTTTAAGTTAAACCATTGCAAACTATGTTGGATTTAAAGAATTAATTAATAACCTTTAGTATATTTTTAATCAAAAGAAAAATTGAGAGGATGTTTTGTTTTATTTTTATTTTTAGTTTTTTGTTTAAAAAGTGTTTATTTGAGTTTTTTGTTTTGGTTTCTTTTTGTTTTCAAAAATTATGAAAACTATAAAAATTGGTTTTTGTTTTTTTCATAATATGATTTACTATTAACTAAATATATATTATTAAATTATTTAATATATATTAATAAGAAGTATGAATAATTTAATTTAATATTATGTGTTTAATTAACTAAAATTAATTATTGATATGAATTATGAACTATGGTACTATCTAAAGTTATATGTAAATTTAGCAAATTTTGTTGCTTTATGTCTTTATCTAATAACTTTTTTTTCAAAGAACGGTCTAAGTTTCAGTCATTCTTTCTTTAGTTCTAATTAAGGAATTTGTTTAATTCTAATTATGGACAAGTTTTTTTTAAATCACATTTTTTTCTTTTTTGGTATCTTCTAGTTATGTCTTAATTAGATTATTAGATGTAATAATTTACTTGCTATAATTTGTATCACCTAATAGCTTGTTGTGAGTAACTTACCTATATAAAAGCAAATTTGGCACATAATCTATTATCTAGTTAGTGGTCTTGCTAAAAAATTTGTGATTAGAGAGATTTAATGCTATATATGAATATGACATTATAAAATTTTGTTTAATTTTTGTAGGAAGTTCAGAATTTAGAAACATGGATATTCTTAATGAGATTAGTACTCTAAATGATTCGAGTACTCCTAATCCCAACACACAATCATTCGGGCAGCAATTTACAGCGAACTCAGTTAATCCACATCGTCAAAAAACCGATCCTGCATGTGAGCATTTTGCTTTGCATAAAGAGGGCGCTACTAATATATTTACTTTTTGCTCATCAGTTTTTAAAGGAGGTGGCATAAATAGGATGAAACAACATCTTGCTGGTGTACCTGGTCAAATGAGTTCTTGTAAAAAGGTTAGTCATGATGTTCGTCAAAAAATGTTAGAGTCATTAAGACAAGTGCAACAAAAGAAGCGAAATGAGGATTTGAATGAAGCATATGGTGATCAACCTGAATCTCAAGAGGAAATTCAAGAGCTACAACAAACGTGTTCAACTAAGAGACAAGCACTTGGTAAATGCAAAGAGAAAAGGAAAACTGATGATATGGAAATATATTCATATTTTTCTCCAAGGACAACTCCAGGATCTCAACCAAGTTTGAGAAGTATGTTATCTAGTAAGGACACAATTCACAAGGCACATATTGCAATTGCTAGACGGATTTTGATGATTGTATTCCTTTCAGTGCAATTCAGTCTCCTTACTTCCAAGAAGCTTTGGATGCAATTGCTGCTATTGGGCCTAGGATTAAAGGTCCATCATATTATGATTTGAGGGTTAATTTGTTAGGAGATTGTAAGAGAGAATGTCAGCTACTTGTTGATAAAAATAAAAAAAATTAGGCTAAAACAGGTTGTACAATCATGGCAGATGGGTGGAGTTATCAAAGATAAAGAACTTTGATAAACTTTCTAGTTTGTTGTCCAGCAGGTATAATATTATGAATTTGGCTTATTATTATACAAGTTAAGCTTTTTAACTTTACTTATTTTTTTATAGGTATAACATTTGTGAAATCTGTTGATGCTTCAGATATACTAAAAGATGCGAGATCATTATTTAATTTATTTTTTGAAGTTATTGAGTGGGTTGAAGCAGATAATGTTGTTCACGTAGTAACAGATAATGCAGCAAATTATGTAGCAGCTGAAAAATTGGTACATAAACGCTACGAGCATATTTTTTGGTCACCTTGTGCTGCACATTGTTTGAATCTCCTTCTAAAGGATATTGGTAGCATGCCTCACGTTGTAGAACTTGTTTCAAAGGCTTCAAAGGTAACTTCTTTTGTGTACAATCATATAATCATCTTATCTTGGTTAAGAAAAAGGGAAGGTTGGAGAGAGATTGTGCGTCCAGGGGTAACTCGGTTTACCACTACTTTCATTACTTTGAAAAGTATTTATGATCATAAGCATGACTTACAAGCTTTAGTTATTAATAAGCACTTTGCTGGTCATAGATTGGCAAAGACCGCAACAGGAAAATCTGTTAGTTCTATTTTGTTAGATAGCAAGTTTTGGAATGATTGCTTGATCATGGTGAAAGCTGTGGCTCCTATCATTCGATTGTTGAGAATTATAGATGCGGAAGAAAAACCTTCTTGAGGTCATGTTTGTGAGGGCATGCTTAGGATAAAAAATGCAGTGAAGGAGATCTTTAAACAAAAGCCACAATTGTATAAGCCTTACACCGATATCATCAAGGCTCGATGAGATAAGCACTTAAAGCTTAATCTTCATGCTGTAGCGTATTTTTTGAATCTTTCTTTCTTTTATGGTGAAGGCTATCGTGAGAAGAATAGAATTATATCTGCTCTTCTTGATATGCTTGATATAAAAAGTTTTTGCGCTGACTTGTCGAAAAGCATTAAAGAGATTCAAGTTTATCGTGATCGCCATGGTACTTTCAATCGAGAAAGTGCTCTTAAGGTGTTAAAGTTAAACACCTTACGCCCTAGTAAGTATTATATTACCACTAATATAATACTTTTTAATTTTTAATTATATTCTTTAATACTTTTAATGTTTATTATCTATGAGTATTTTGTTGTTTGATAATTACAAATTTTTGGTAGATGAATGGTGGCGATTGTATAGGGGTAATGCTCCAACATTGCAAAAGTTGGCTATTCGTATTCTTAGCCAAACGTCTTCCTCTTCTGGTTGTGAGAGAAATTGGAGCTTTTTTGAATGCAGTCACATAAAGAAGAGAAATAAATTGGAGCATCAAAGGCTATTTGATCATATTTATGTCACTTACAACTTGCGTTTGAAGAATCAGTATTGTCGTTTTCTACTTTTAGTTAAACATTATTAACTTATTATTATTGTTTGCGACTTCCAATATAGTTATATTTGAACTTACCATTAATGTTTTGTTTTAGGTTGCTAAACAAGAAGATGAAATATGATCCTATTGATTATGAATCTATAGACAAATTTGATTTTTGGATCACTGAAAATGATGGATCCCCAGAGCTTGGTGAAGAAGATCTTGAAAATGCTATTTATCAGGAAAATGCAATTCCAATAATTGATGAAGCACCACAACAATACGAAGGTTATTAATTAATTTACTTTGTAATATAATATTAAAGATTAGATATATTATTTCCAAGTGTAATTTTGTCTAATATTGTTTATTATGAAATTAGGTGATGAAGAAATTGCCGAACAACCAAATTTGGAATCTATTGAAGATGTTCATATTGGCAATGATGAAGGAGCATTTGATTTTGACTTGAACGAATATTATGATTACTGATCTTTTTTCTTAATCTTTTTTATGAAATATGACTAGTGAGCTTTGTTATCTTATTTTGTGTTATGTTGTTGAACTTTTAAAAAAATTGGATGTTTTGAAGTTTGAAGGTTTAAGTTAGATATTTAATTAAATAGTATGCTTAAAAATTATCTTATATATAATATATATAAAATAAAATTCATATAGTTATTAGTCACCGGTTCGATCATGGTTCAATTCCGGTTGAACCATTGACTCTTAAATCAGTTGCTTCTCCGGTTCAGTCACCGGTCTAGTTCTTAAAACATTGGTCTATACCATTCAAAGAAAATGTACACTCAATCTTCTTAAACCATATTACTATAGTGTTGAATATTTGTCAGATATCTCATCAGTATGGCCTTTAGAAGTCAATTTTATCCATAATCTATGTAAGTCATTGAAGTATTTTTCCAATGGTCCACTTGTTTAGGTTAGATGTGATACTTTGTATCAAACATCATATACTTAAGAGGCATCACTCCATCAAAATAGCTTACTTCTATGAAATCATACACCATTTTTATCTTCATAATCTAATAATTTTGTCAACCAATAATGGGTCTATGGATTTGATCAATCACTTCACTATAGGATCACTAGTGTATCATTTTTAGAAAGTCAAGCATATTGGTGCTGGTTGGGATAAATCACTATTGATATGCCCTAACTTGTATTTTTTAGATATGTATATCTCCACTGCCTAAGACTAAAGTGCATGGCTAGTCTCATCTAACATAATCCTAGAATGTGCAACGACTACATTGTTTGCTATAATCGAAGCTATAGTCTCATATAGAACTTCAACTATTTTTTAGTTAGTTCTAACAAAATAAAAGAATATATCTCAAGAGATTTATTAGAATGTGAATCACTATTATTTATGATAAAAGGTATAAGATTTGAAAAGTAATCAAAGATAGAAAATAGAGACACATTCTAATATCACATTCACTTTTAAAAGAAGGAATAAAATTATTTTTAATGTTATTATTTAGTTATCATTCTTTTATAATGATGAAGGTACATATAACAACAAACAGACTCTTATTTTTGGTATACAAATCTTGCTATAATATCAAAATATTTCATACTATAAATTTTTTCTTAATTTTAGAAGACAGTGCAGATAGTGAATCATGAGATTGAAACAACTAGGAGAATATTCAATTCTTACCAAGGTAAATTAGCTAAAATTTATCTTTGAGGTGCATTCATTTTGTAACTCTTCTAACTAATTTTTGCGGAGAATCATAAAATAAGGTAAACAAAAAATCCACACTTGAGAATGCATACATGATAGTCATGATACAACTAAGTTGTCTCAATCAAGAATGTGGATACCTTTTTGGACCGACCATACCGGATCAAAACCAGTATGACTGTTATACCGAGTTTAAATACAGATCGATATCAGCCCTTTTTGGATGTTACTAGTGGGTACTGACCGGTATTCAAAATACCGGCCGGTACCCAAAATTTTAAAAATTAGGAGTGTTTTTTTGCAAAATTTTCAAAAAATTTTAAAATCTCCCTCCCCTTTTTTTTCAAAGTTTTTTTAATTAGTTATTTTATTTACTTCAACTTTTCTAATTATTGTGAATTTTTTTAATTTTTTTTAAATAATAATAAATATTTT
>JANSVA010000005.1:13104370-13126915 GCA_025504915.1 Erythroxylum reticulatum | reverse complement strand
TAAAAGCCCAAATGTTCATTTAGAAATAGGCTAGACTTTGGTTTAATGTAATTGATTAGATTAATTATATTAAAACACATTTTTTAAAGAAATGAAGGACCAATTTCGGTTTCATTAGGGTTGAATGTGTAGCTGCACTTTTTACATTAAAAATGCTAAATAAAGATGGTCTTTATTATGGTTTATCATCATTAAATGGAGTTATGAACTTACCATTAAAAGGTTTAATGGTTATCTTTTAATGTTGGCATATAACCTATTAGCATTGATTGGATTAAAGAAGAAAGATGTAGATTGGATGGACCATCTTCCTTCTTACATTATCAAAAGCCGAAATTAACATAATAACAATTAGGTTAATAGACTTTTCATGTAGTCATCTTAAAGACAAATTAGAAGAGCCTGATTTAATGGCTTCTTTATGGTTGATTAAATGAAGAAATGATGCATAAGTCTCTTGTTTCCTTTGTTGTTAACCGAAAGTGGGAGTGATTAAGAAGGGGTTCTTACATTTTTATCTCTCTCTCTCTATCTCATCTTGCACGAAAAAAATGAAAATTGCATGAGAAGGTAGAGTATTTTGTAATTTCTAAAAAAATTTAGGGATTATTTCATAAATTTAAAAAATTACCCGAAATGGTACCAGTATTAACCGGTACTAGTATAATACTGTACCAGAATATAATCCAATACCAAATCCGTTACGGTATTCGTAACATTGGTCTCATTTGATGATTAATGTGCTTGTAAAACATGTGTGAATCACATTTTATTTTTTATTCTTTTTTGGTGGAGTTATTAAAATTGTCTACTCTAGTTGCCACATTACCTGACTAACTGTATACTTGCTTTAATAGCTCCCATTAGTTTTCATTCTGCCTTGTCATTTCAATTTTTTTTGGGGTGGATGGGGAAGATGAGGGTAACCAAAAAAGGGGAGGTCGCTCGATGTAATCAACCTCATAAGTTATACCTTTCTCATCTATTTGAACTAACAGCTGACCCAGGGTTTGCATCAGATTGTCTATATATCCCCCACTATGTAAAGAGAAAAATATCCAATTTCCAAATTTCAAACTTGGATTTGAACCGTACATGTGACTTACTTGATCTTTTATACAATCTATCCAGTGACAAGTTGTATTATTAAACTATGAATTGATCTTTCCTAGGGTTCCCGACACCATTGGAGAGAAGATGACTTTTCAATGTTTGACCATTGTGAATGCTAGGGTGCATGTTTCTGACATTAAATTCTGCGACTTGTGACCATCAAAGAACAGAAATAGAATACTGCCACCTTGTTTTCTGTATCGACGGACTTTGTAGCACACAATTAAGGTGGGTTTATTATAATCATGTAATGAGATCATTGTCAAACTATTCCTCGGTAACAAGAATTTGAGGTTTCTATATATTGCCATGTCTTCAGGGATTCTTTAAATTTGTAGAACCATATAAATTTCTCAGTTCAAGATCTGGAACTAATATCTTCTAATAATCTAGGCGTCGGTTTTCCTGGGCCAACTAGCTAGTGGTTTAATTAGAACGGTCAAGAAGGGAATCTTGTATTAATACTCCAACATTTTTAAATCATAAGCTATTCGAAGCTTTAACTTTGTTTGTCCTATTACAGTTTGTGAATGATTTTATAAGTTATACGAATGTGGATCTGATTGATGTGTAATTAAACCTAGATTAAGCTTGACCTGCGGCTTAATGATTGAATTGTTTTGTATATTAAGTTGATCTTGGAGAAAAAAGAGATCATCTTTACTGCTTTCATTATTCGTACGACTTGTTTATTACTAAGTGAAGGACAATTATTTCTGGTTGTTAATCACATCAAGTTATTGCAGTAAATAATTCAATAAATAGTAAATTTCCGTCATTTTAAGTTATGAAAGGTAGGTGAGTATGAATTTAGAGTTTAGACTCTCAAGTATTGATTCTGCCCTGACAAAATTATTCAACTTCAACTCGATCAGCATCTTCTAATTCTCTCAATCGCTTATGAGCGAGATTAGGTGTTATTATAGAAGGAAGTTGTAAAACATGATAACACAAAAAAATATCTTGACATCCTTTTAATAAGATGCCAAATCGGAAGTATGAAACTTATATTTGAAAAAGATGAAAGAAATGATCAGCCACGCCTTATTAATGAAAATTTTCTCTTTTAAAGAAAAGGATTAATTAATTGAAACTAATTAGTTAGAGTTAAGAAGTTACACTAAGATATAGAATTAATTCAATGAACAAAAAAGGAAAAACAGTACTAAAAAAAGAAAACATAAGAAGAAGATCGCGTGATTTAGTTTATTATATACATTGAATGTGATGAATTGACAAGGACCAATACGAGACAACTGTGGAAAACAATAGTTCAAATTAATCATGGAGAATAAGAAAGTCTCGTACCGACATAACATGTCACTGTTTAAATACACGGTATTTGTTAAGTCATATTCTTTAAATGCATATGGGTCATCATGTTTCCTTACTTCCCATTGGGTCATTATGGTGTGACAGAAAAGCTAGCGTGATGCTAGATGCTAGATGCTATATGCATATGCATATGAAAAACCTAAAATACACGGGTCGCCCAGAATATGAGAATTATGTGTTTGAGTGTTGAAGACAAATATGGATACTATGTATTTTAGGTCGCCCAGATTATGAGAATTATGTGTTGAGTGTTGAAGACAAATATGGATACTATCTTCATTTCTTTTCTATGTTTTTCCCTTATGGGATAAGGCTGGTGGTTCAAAGCAATAACTAAAGCCATACTCAACACTATCATTTGATACATATGATTTAGTGTTCTTTTTTAAAAAGAAAAATTTGCGTTGGTACTTCCGAAGGCACATAATAATTTCTAATTCATTTTCACTATTATAAATGAAAACTTTTTAAAACATTTATTAAAACTCTCCTTTAGTTATAGTTCATATTTTGCTGGCGTTTTAGTTTTATAATTTTTTTCAAAATCATGCCATTTAATTTAATTTTATATTTATTATTGAATAGTTAATTTTTTATGTTGACCAAATGAATCTTGTTAGTCAATTATATTTATTTTCACGACATTTATGCATTTTTAACTTAACATTATGCATTTCTATTTCTATTTCTATGATAATTTATGTTTTGGAACCTAAATTGATATAGAGTGAATATGTTATATATATATATATATAAAGTAAAGACTTTTGTCCTTTATAAAATTTTAATTTTGATACATGAAGCTAAATTTAACAATTCCTATAGAAACATATATATGGTTCATGGAATCTCTAATTTTGCTCAAGTCTGTCTAAATCGAACATGCAGTGATTAGAGCATCTAATTTGGAGTGATTTGCATTGTATTTGCCAAAGCTGAATAACGTGAGAGATGTTCTAATAAGGACATCGATGTGAAACTTCAATTTTAAAATCCATACGGAATTTAGCAATTGGGGGATGTAAATAATTGTTCTTGAAGGGCATGTAAATGTTCCCAAAATATTTGCAACTGTTGCATTAAATGCCTTAAAAGAAGATTGATTGAGTTTCTATTTTGCTTCACAACAAACCCGAGTCAAGGCATAATAGATAGTAAATCCTCTATTCAAATCTATCTAACAAGACTAAAACTAGTAAGATTTGACACACTCGCAATATAAGAAGTGGGAGACATTTTGAATCTTTTTCAGTGACTTGGAGCAAGGGAAGCTTTGATAAGTGGCCTACAAATCTTGGGAGATAGAATTTGACTAGAGCCCATTGTTCCTTTCTTATTTCGTGGCATCACTTTCCACAAAACTAACAATGGTAAATCAAGTATTTATAAAAAGGAGCAAATGATTACAGGTCAACAGTTGGTCCACTAAACCTCACCTAATTACTCTTAGAAATGGTGGAAATCAAGGGAAAGAACAAAGAAGTGGGAGTGTGGGTGCCCACACGGCACACCTGATTTATTTTCCATTTTCCATTTTCCATTTTCTTTTAGTGGACTTCTGTATTTAATATGTATATGTATTTTTTGTTTTTAATCTTTAATACCGAATCTTGCGTTTCTTGCTAAATTATTGTGGTACCTTCCTTCTCTTTTTCCATCGCCGCAGCTAAAACACTCATATTACACCAGGTTGGTAAAACGGGTCCTCCTCACAGGCTTCGAAGAAGCTAAGGGCAAACACAATATCATCTCTCGCCATCTTTCATCCACAACTCGATCCTGATTTCAACATGTTCTTGCTCAAACCCGACAACCTCAGGTATCTCCAAACCCTCTTAATGTTCCACATTATTCCGACAAAAGTTAGTTCAACAAATCAAAACCAACGAGCTCCACTCTTTGCACCGATCATGTTCACCCTTCACAGCCTCAGATAGCCCAACCCGATGACAAGACCCGCCTTACTGCAGAATTCCACTTGATTGAACACCTCATAATCCCACAATCCGTCTAAGAAGGCTTCATTTGTGGAAAAAAGGCCCATATTAATGGAGTTAATAATAATTAATATAATTTATAAATTTATTTAATATTAAATATAATTTACTCTTCGGTTGCGAGTTCTAAGTTCCAAGCTTGCACCTGCAATCGAAGTGAAGTTGACTGTTGGGCCTGGTTGGCCCAGTATAGTCCAATGACTACTTTGTAAAAATAATAATTTTAAAACATTAATCTAATCTATAATGAATAGGCCGTTTTCAATTTCTTCCGAGTCTCAGACATGTCTTGGGTCACTGGCACCAATTCAGCGGCTGGTCTCTGCTACGTATCCCAACACCTCTTCAAATTCAAAACCCAACATTTTTGTTCAAAAAAATGCTTTCTTTCCAGTTTCACTTCCTCTAGTTTGCCTTCTCTCTCAATTTCCAGCTTTAAATTAACCGTTGTGGGCTCTTCCAAGAGTTACAGTCGCCTCTTCTGCAATAGCAACATTTCAACTGCCACCACAAATACAAACTACGAGGTTCCCACTTCTAACTCGCTATTAATTTGTCATTTTTCATGTGTTTACTTGATTTAAGAGAAAATTTTCACGAAAATATACCAACTTTATGGGTACTTTTCTTGATGGAAGGTTCAAATTTGCAATGTTTTTTGTAACAATCGCTTCAGTTGTTTTAGTTGCGAGAAAAAGATGCTTCAGCGTGTTATCTATCTCCAAGAAATTTAAATGGCAATATAGCTTATCCATTATTGAGAAAGTGAGATTGGGGAAGGAAAGTGATCACAAGTGATGGAAATGTGTAAGAGTGTACTTTGGGATAGTAATTTGGTGGATGCAAGTACTGCAGATGTTTAAAAAATGAATGCGCATGATAAGTAGTTGCTGTAAAGATCCGCATTGTCTTGAAATTTGTATCACCGTTTTTCAAGAACTAGGAACAATCAGAGATCTGTCAGTTGTAATTCTGAATTAGCTAGGTTTTAGTTCTTAAGTTTTTGTTAGTAAATGTTTAAATTTGACCACTGTGATTCTATTACCATATTTTTGGTTTGGCTAATCTCATGATAAAGATGTAAACCCTATGCAGTTTTATGATGGCCCGTCAGATGTTGAATTGAGACTACCACTAGGTAACCAACATATTCAAACTGCCAGAAATGTATCTGTGGATGCAGATGGGACCTCCTTAATAGTCAGAGTGCAATGTGATGGATCATTCAACACGCTAATAGAAACAAATAATCTTTTTGAGAAAATAAAGCCTTCAGAAACCATATGGTTTGTAAGAGTTAATGCATATATTACACTGTGGTAGCTATTTGGCGTCATAAATATTTGATGTGAGAGTTAATGTTATGAGCAGGTATATTGATGATGACGAACTTGTTATCAACTTCAAGAAGCAGGATCCAGATTTGAAATGGCCTGACATTGTAGAGTCATGGGAATCCCTAACAGCTGGATCAATGCAACTTCTGAAAGGAGCATCAATCTATATTGTTGGTGATTCAACTGAAATTAACCAAAAAGTTGCTCGAGAACTTGCAGTTGGTCTTGGGTATGAAATCTTGTTTTCTATGTTATAATATGATGAAAGGACTTTACCAGTACCCCTATATTTTAATATTTTCTTGTTGTTTGCATGGTTTCTTGATTCTGCTTCATCTGTTCTTATTATGTTTCAAAACTGTTCATGTTCTATTCTTCCTAAGCAGCACAAGTTTCTGGTTGAACTGATCTTGCAATAAGACAACCAAAGCTTTGTTTTTTGGTAGCTATGTTTCATATGAACCAGTTGAGCCCTGTATGAATGCATTGTCTCTTGCAATAAGACAACCAAAGTAGCTATGGTTCATTTGAACCAGTTGAGCCCTGTATGAATGCATTGTATATTGTGCTTCGGTTGCTTTATTTTGAAGTTTAATTAAATGCCAATTTATGCGTTACTGGTTCATAGTTTGGTTAGGCAATTCATAGTAGCACAAATTCTTTATACAAGGTAACATATACTAAAGGCATTTTTTTTTCCTCAAAAAATGTCTTATTGGATGTATCTAAGATGCAGGTATACTCCCCTTGACACCCAGGAGTTGCTAGAAACATTTGCCAAGCAGAAAATCGATTCATGTGAGTGCTGTATGTATTCTAGACAACGTTACATGTCCAGTTTACAGCTCAACTGGAGATGTGCATAACTATAATGTGATAGTGCCCTTTAATTCTATGTTAGGAGCATAAAGGACTGCATTCTCTGGAGATTTTTGTTTTGGGTGTACAAAATAATTGGCTTGAAAATCCATCAAAAACTGTTACTTTGATTCTTCTTTTGATATAAAGTTTTCCACTCAACTATGGCGCAAATCTTTCTGATAGAATCTATCCTAGAATATTTGTTTATAAAGAAATATGGTAACCAAAATCATATTGTTAATTGTTCATTATAATTGTTACTGCAATCTTTGCTAGCTGCTTCTTGGCAAGTCTTGCTTGCAGGCCCATCTTTTGTTTAATGGAACTAGTATGGGATAAGAGTATTGATAAGCAAATGGATGATAGTATAGGAATTTTATTAATATTTAGCAATAGCCTCGTGGGTAACTACAAGAACCAAAGCTACCAGCCAATAATGGCCCCTCAAGCTTTCAGCTGAGACAATACAAAGAGAAAAGATACCCCTTCTGTACTACCCCATTCCCTGACATACTCTCCCCTCCACTCGATTAGTTATTAGCTTCTCTCTCCTCTAACTAATTCTAACAAACTAATTATCTAACCGTTAGCTGACTCATCATTCCCTGGGTCACTCACTATCTGCTCTGCCTTTGTCTTTCTCCTGGAATATGTTAACATGGGTTTGTGGCCCATGTTCTGTTCCTTCCTCCTATTTCTCCTAGAGTAAGTCAAATATGAGTTTATGACCCGTATAGCTATACCCGTATAGCTATCAAGTATCATATATCTCACTTTCTAACTAGTCAGATGACTAATTAACCTTTTAGCAAATGCCTTAAGTGAGTATGATAACCCTTTTGCAGTGTATTAACAAGTGTGCATTTAATTCCAGGGGTACTAGAGGAAGGCTTTGATTCTGTTGCTGAAGCAGAAAGTTCTGTATTGGAAAGCCTAAGCAGGTATGGTACTTTACTTCATATGATTTTCCTGGCAATGCTTATGCTGTTATGTTGTACGTTATTACACTTCCTTAGCTTGGTTGGTTTTGCAGTCATGTTCGTGCTGTTGTTTCTACTCTAGGAGGGAAGCAGGGAGCTGCTGGAAGGTCTGATAAATGGCAGCATCTATATGCTGGACTTACTGTCTGGCTATCACAGACTGAGGCCATAGGTGACTCTGCATAATAGTTGTTTAATTTTAGATTTTCATATATCAATTACCATTTCGTGTCTGTCTCATAGTCTCCAGAATCAATTTACATTTCTCAAACTAAATTTAGGACGTAGCACTTGAGAAAGTTCATATACTTTTTGAAATGTCGAGCTGAATCCTTAAACCTTGGAGGATACTATCTCATAGATAGTGTAACCTTAGACACAAGTCACCCAGTATTCTTTTCTTCGGGATGTATATGAGAATTCAATAGTTGAGGAATTCAGTTAATTACTTTTCAGTTTGCCTATGCACATTGAAAGAATCCAGACAACTCAAAAATCTTTTTATCCAGATGAGGATTCTGCAAAGGAGGAGGCTAGAAGGCACGTTCGAGATGGCAACATAGCTTACTCAAATGCAGATGTGGTTGTAAAGCTCCAAGGTTGGGATGCTGATTATGCCAAAAGTGTAGCACAGGCATCCTTGAGTGCGCTGAAACGGTTGATTCTGTCGGACAAGAAACTTCCAGGTAAACTATCCGTGATATTTAGCAGTTCTTGGTTGCTTCTTTAGTTGCTAGAAAATAAAACAAGTGATATGCTCATTTTTTTCTGATGATGAGTTCGAGCTGTCAATATCCAAATGTTTTTCTAATTATGGATCTTAGTAAAATGAAAGACAAATCAGATTCCAGATTCTCCATAGTAATGAAAAATGATACTCAAGAGTACCTAATTAATCAGTTTCTTAACGGAAAATGTAGTAGACTGCTTAAAATGAACCACATGTTCTCCTCCCATCTTTCCTCTGCATTTGTCAGATAGAAAGAGCCTTTATATAAGGTTAGGATGCCGTGGTGATTGGCCAAACATCAAGCCTCCTGGATGGAATTCATCAGCTGAAATGGAGCGGATTTGACCTTCTAGCACCTTGCAGAGTTGATCACCTATATAATGGGATGATCAATTAGTGCAGGTTATTATTCATTAAATGCTAATAAGTAAACAGTTCTTCAGGTTTTGTCCAATCTCATGCTTACCATTTTGGTGCCTATTTGTGTATGCCAGCCCAAAAGAAGATTTGGAATTGCTTCAGGGACAAGAGAGAGATCAAATTAAAATAATTTTTAGTACGTTGTTAAATAACAATACAACTGATCAATTATGATCAACATTCCTTGCCAATTATGGCAAAAAGGCTTTAAATTATTATGTTCTAATCTATTTTTAGTATACTAAACCTCGAAATACGTTTTAACCTTGTCTGTCGTGCCTGTTTCTTGATAAATGGGAAAATGCACTTATTTCTCTTGTCACCAGATAAAACCCTGATAGTTTTGTGATGAAATACAGAATAATGATTAGTAAGTTAATTTTTTGGTTACCAATTACATGGATTTGTCGAATCCACAAGGGCACCGAAGACATGAATTCTGTAGTGGTTTTAACATATTTGTTGCAAGTTACTACTTCAGACTACTCCTACCCACCTTTGGTGACGCATGTTATCCAGCTGTTTTTGGCGCGGCCATGGGATAAGAAGCCGTTCTTTATCAGCCAAATTTATCCCTAGAGTTCCTACTTATCAAATCACTATTTTATTTACAAAGTGACATGGTAAATTCCATCACCCATTTTTGATGCGTAGACACTCTTTCAAAGCATATCAGGCTACTTCCAAGCTCAAACGTACTATCCTGAGCAGTGGCCAATAGCACCTCAGGGTTACTTGTCGCCCTGAAGACTTCTGCCCTCGGCTATAGACGTTTAAATCTCACTAAACGGGCATGTTTAAAACAATAATTGGCAGGCCTCTATCATTGGCTACCGTTATCTGACAGGGGATGATGCCAGATTGTAGTCCACCAAATACAAATGCTCACAAGTTTTTAGCTTTTCTAGCTAAGAATAAGGGTCAATCACAAGTTCTTTTATTTGGGTTTTTAACGCACAGCGCGGAAGGATTGATGACGATTTGATGGAATTTTCGATGGGTGTTTTGTTTTGGCGTGTTTTCGACCTTGAGGAATTAAGAAGGATGAAAATTTTAAATTCAACAAACAAGAAAAATAAGGATACGCAAGGTTTGATTTCTATGACACATTTTGGAAACTTGTTCCAAACAATCTCGATGATCAAAATAAAACCCAGAGAAATGAATAATCGACACGCCACAATTGGGGAAGCAATTGATAAGTGAAAGATGGTTCGAAAGGTAACAAGACAAGAGGATAATATTTCTCCCTATTGAAACCGACGGCTTTTCAACAATTATGATCTAAAAAGTTCTAAAAATTTTGACCTAAAAATACATATTTATACCTAAGTTAAATAATAAAAGGTTAAGCTAAAATATATGGAAGCCTAAAGAAATAAAGTCCAAAAACTAAATAAATAGGTATGATATGTTGCGCTACTAATAGATCCATATGCTTTCGGGCTTAAGTGATGAAGCATTAAAATAGCCCAAATCTTCTTGTCATTAAGCTCCAAGTGTATCCAATCTAAGGATTTGAGTTAAATGGATTAGTTTGGGCTCAATTCCATTAAACTCTTCTTCAATAGGCTTGGAGCTCGTCATCCTCTCAAGATAAAAGCTCACATACATATAAAGAGCCTCTTTAAGTCTCTTGGTCTTAGCTTTGATCATGGGCCCTTTTGGCATAGCTAGCTCTCTGCCTAGTCCTGCTCAATGGTCCATGGTCCCGCTCACATTAGTTTTGCCCAAATCTATGTTTTTTTTTGGTATCTGGAAAGGAAGACAAACAAGAGAATCTAAGCCAAAACAAAAACAAACACCCTAGCTAGCGTAGGGTCCTCCGGTACAAAGTACCTTACTGATCCTTAAGTAATGGTTCCCGAACGGTAGCCGAGGGATCCTGGAGAATATGCAGCCCTAGGCTTAGTAATGCTGCAAGAGTGGCCATCTAATCTGCACATTGATTCCCTTCACGATACACGTGCTGCAACTGAACCTTCCAGTTGCGATGTAGAAGTCTCCGAATACCTGCCACCAAAAGAATATCATCAGTTAGAACTGGGCTGGAAGAGGAAAGGATGTTAATAACCTTAAGCGAGTCGACTTCCACAATGATCCTCCGATATCCAAGCGCCCAAGCCAAGTTGAGCCTGGAACGGACTCCCCAGAGTTCCGCAGTAACAAAACCTGCTTCAAAAAGACTACGGTTGCGCCATTGCCAAAGATACTAATAGGCCACTCCATAAATCGTAGCCCAAGCCCCTAGGTGGACCTGTGTCTAGGCCCGAAAGTTGTGAGCCACCCAGCTAGCCACGTCTTGATCGAAAAAAAGTCATGTTCACCACCTCACTGGGAAATGTCTGCCAAAAACTTTTCACGCGCAGGCAGTCGCGAATGACATGTAGCGTAGATTTTTTGTGCCCACAGAAATGACAGCGAACATCTGTGGTAAGGTGTCGAATCACGCGTTGTTGATTAGTCAGAAGCTTTTCTTTAACTATCAGCCAGAGGAAGGCCCAAATTTGCTGGGGCACGACCCACTTCCATACGAGGTCCTAAATATGATTGCGTGCAAGCGGAGAGGTGCCTTCAATTAAGTCATACGCCGATGCCACAGTGAATTGACCATTAGCAGTGGATCCTCATATTAGGACATCGTCCTGCACGCCCTCATATGGCCTCTATAGCCTGGCTATGTCCAGACAGACTGTGGAGGGTAAGTACTGCTGGAAATCGTTCCACCGCCAGTGGCCATTAGCGTGCTTAAAATCTGCTACCATGGCATGCAGCATGCTGTCTGAGATTGGAGTCGTCGCCAATAAAACTAGCAGACCCCAATCCTTAGCCCACTTATCTAACCAAAAATAGATGTGTTGGCCATTGCCCAATTTCCAGGACACACCCTGTCGAACATATAGCCAAATGGTAGAAATGCCCCTCCATATGACCGAAGCCCCTCGCGTAGTGATAGTATCGAGAATGGGGTAGGGGTCTAGCCTATATTTGGCTCATAAGATTCTGACCCAAAGAGCCATGGGTTGGTGAAGCAAAGCCCAACCTAGTTTAGTCAATAAGGCATCATTTAAGGACCAAATACGTTTGAGGCCCAGGCCCCCGACTTTTTTAGGCTGGCAAACTGTGTCCCAGTTGACCAGGTGTGTTTTTCGATGCTCCCCCGTTGTGCCCCAGATGAAGTCTCGTTGGTCTCGGTCTACCTCATCACACAAGTGCCTCGGAAGGCGCACCGTCTAAATCGTGTAGATAGGGAGAGAGGAGATGATAGACTGGGTGAGGGTAACCCATCCTGCCAGTGAAAACGCTTTAGCCCGCCAACCCGTGAGCTTCTGGAGGGCTCAATAGATGATGAACTGATAAGTGTGCCTGTTAGTACACTCATGAATCAACGACACTCCCAAGTACTTGCCCAGATTATTTGTACACGGGATGTGCAACGACTGACTAAGCCGGCGAGACTTCGCAGGACTAACATTTTTAGAGAAAAAGATGCGCGTTTTGGCCGTATTCACCGTTTGACCGGAAGCTTGACAAAACTCGTCCAAAATCTAGGCTATGACTGGCGTTTGAGAATCATCGGCTTTCGCAAACAGAAACAGGTCATCAGCAAAGAATAGGTAGGAGATGGGGGGCCTATGAGGACTCAACTTGATCGGTTTCCAAAGGCCCTGCCGAACGGCTTGAGATATAAGGTAACCCAGACGTTCCATGCACAAGACAAACAAGTAAGGGGATAGCGGGTCCCCTTCACGAATACCCTAAGAGGGGTGGAAGACATCCATCAAAGAGCCGTACCAATCCACTTGCATAGACACCGTCGTGACACAGTGCATAATGACTTGAAGGAGGGTAGGCGGAAGCCCGATGTCCAGTAAGGTCTGGTGGATGAAGTCCTAACAAAATCGGTCATACGCTTTCTCTAGATCGACTTTTATAGTGAGAAAGCCGATTTGCCCGGACTTCTTGCGCATCGAATGGATGATCTCCTAGACGATAATAATGTTCTCAGTAATCTGTCTGCCAGGAATAAAGCTGCATTGATTGGCGGCAACCAGGTAACTCATGTGGCTTTTCAAACGGTTTACTATAACTTTGGATATGATCTTGTAGAGCACTGTGCCAAGACTTATCGGATCAAACTGGTTGAGCATTTACGGGGAAGGGATTTTGGGGATTAAGACCAAAATAGTATGATTTAGATCCCGATCCCATCGGTCTAGGTGGAACACTTGCTGAATGTAATCCACAAGGGTTGGGCCGATTTGGCTCCATTGCTTCTGAAAGAAAAGCGCGTTGAAGCCATCAATCCTAGGAGCCTTGTTAGGGTTCATCTCAAAGACTGTCGTCCTAATTTCCAGAGCGTGAAGGGGTTGGGAAAGCATTTGGATTCTGTCCCCCGAAAGTGACAAGAATGCTCCAATGATCGGGAACCTGTGAGCTGCTGGAGCCTCATTTGTATAGAGTTGAACAAAAAAATTCATGGCGATAGTGCCCAATTGACTGGGCTCCAAAACTAGAGTACCATTGGGCGAAAAGATGCGCTCAACCCTGAGTTTCTTGCGACAAAATAGGGTGAGGGTGTGATAATATTTGGTATTTCGATCGCCCTGCAAGATCCAATCACATCAGGCTTTCTAGTGCCAATAAATTTCCTCCTCACATAGGATTTGCTGAAGTTCCCCACTAAGATGTTCCTCTAGGTTGAGAAGGGTACCGGCATTGTCAGTCACCATGCGTCGCTGAATGCCCTCTATTCTAGCCAACAAACATTTCTTCCGGTAGAAGATGTTGCCAAATTCGGATTTATTATAGTCTCGAAGGTGCTCAGAGAACTTTGTTAAGGCTTGTCTCATCGTCACCGCCTCAGGTAACCAGTGTTGAGCAACCACAGCACCGAAACCTGGATGGGTGAGCCACGCATTGTGGAACCTAGACATAGGGGGCAATAGTGCTACTAGAAGGTCGGTGGGACCAAATAAGCAAAGGACGATAGTCAGATCCTAGGAAAGGAAGATGGTGATTGACTGTGTGGGGATAAAGGTGCAGCCACGAGGTCAACACGAAGGCTCTATCAAGTCGGGCTTGGACTCCGCCTCACTGCCACGTAAATTTGGAACCCACATAGCCCAGGTCATAAAGGCCACTCACTTGCACCCAATCTTGGAACTTTTTATTCACCACATACGTGTTTTGGGCGCCCCCTTGTTTATTCTATATGTCTAGCTTTGCATTAAAATCACCTCCGACAAGCTAAGGGCATTGAGTGGATTGCTCGATCCAGGTAAGAATGGGACACAAGAGGTTTTGAGTCAAGACTTGCGATCTCACATAGACAACGGTAAAATCGACTGTCCCTGAAGCATGTCTAATCGTGGTGTGAAGACACTAATGATGCGCTAGAACAATAGAGACGTCAAAATCTGCTTTCCACAACCAGATCCCGTCCGAAAAGCCTTCGACTTCAACTCGAAACGAAAAGTCGAAACTAAGCTTCTTAACTATATTGGTGGCTCGCGCCCCTCTAATTCGGGGTTCGAGTAAGGCAAGGATACGAGGTTGATAATGCCTAAGGTAGGTATGCAGGACGGGTTGGAAACGAGACCCTCCGGCCCCTTGACAATTCCATATAATGATCGATAAAAACTAAAAAGTTCTACTTTAATTGGGATTAGAGGGGTACCTCCTACGCACTCCTCATTGTTTCCGTCACCTTGTTGGTGCAAGTCTAGGTGCTACTCGGGTTGGTGAGTAAACATGGCTTCAGTCTCCACTAACTCTAACTCAATATCTGGCGGGTCATTTAGATATTGACCCGTAGGGACCTCGAATCCAGGTCGGGCTTCTTGGGCCTCAACCCCTTCCATGTGCTAGACCCAATCCTTACCCACCTGCTCTCGGGCCACAAGGATTTGGCTATCACAGACCATTTTCGTGTGTGAGGGCATAACGATCGTTAAATAATTGTCATTGGCGGTGGCCTTGAGGGGAATTTGTAGGCTTTGGTTCGAACCTTGAACCATGGAATGGGACCTTCGGGAGCTTTCGCTTAGTTCCTTCTGGGCCGAGGCTAATTTCTGGTTTTTAGAGCCCTTCTTAGAATCTCTCTTGGGCCCAGTAGAGTTGAAAACTGGCCCAGTAACATGTTGTTTGCCCTTTGAAAAGAAAGTGGATAAGTTTGTGCATAGTCCTTCTCCAAGGGAATCACTGTGCGTGGTTCCCTTCTCCTGGCAAGCCATCCCATCGCCCACATTATCCTGCACCGACAAAGGGGTGAACCTAGAGCCACCCTTAGAGTTGTTCACCGTCTAGCATCTCATCTGCGTCTGACTAGGAAGATGTTGGGGTCGAGGTTGGACGAGTGTCCACGACCCATAGATGTTAAAAGGGGGAGCGTCTCCGTCAGCTGAGGCGCCAGCGTTCGTCTGGTCAGGCTTCTCTCCAAATTCACAGGCGCATGGTGGAGGGTTTACGGTGGAGGCTGGAGGACGTTGGGGACATGCGGCTGCTGCGTGGCCTACCATGCCACAGGTGAAGCATAACATTGGCAGCCCTTCATATGCCACCCGAAGCTGCTCACCGTCTAGTTCTACCGTGCTCCTCATCGGCTTACGCAGGTCAACTTCAATAGCGATTCTGTCATATTTGCTGCAATGGAGCATGAGCGTTGCTTCGTCGATTTTCACAATACTACCAACAAGATTACCCAGAGTAGCAAGGATGCGTGGATGGTATCTGGCGATGGGCAACTCTGGGAAGCGTATCCACACCACCACTCTAGTAAGTTGTTCGTGCGAGGGCCTGAACTCCGGCATCCACCGTTGGACAGCCAAGGCCTGGCCAAAGATCATTCAGGTTCCTTGAGTTAACGCCCGCAGATAATTTGCCTCATCCATGAATTTCACAATGAAAAAGTCATGTTCCAAGTCGACAAGCTTCATTGGCGCCTCAAGGGTTCCACAGCGCCTGCAACCTGGCGCTAATCATGCGGAAGCCAATCCTTCGACCAAGCACTTTCATCACCACAATTTGCCCCCATTACTTGTCTAATTTCGTTCAAAGATTCAAGGAGAGGGTAATGTTGTTGGCATCTTCCCCTGTGAGTTGGATAATGTCCCCCTCCTCAACATCGACTGGTTCCTCATCAGGCCAAGTGGAAACCACCGCGGCAGCTGATGCCTACAAGGTTCCTGTGACAGCCGAACTACACGACGGTTTCTGTTGCAAAGCATGGTCGTTCTCTCGCTTTCAAGTATGGACTCGTTTGGATTGTTGCTCATCATGATCAGGGGGCTCCATGATAACTAGGCTAAGGATGGTGATGGGGAAAAAATCACTAGGCTAAGGAAGGTGTTTTGTTTTGCATTTAAAAACAAAAGTTTATGTTAATAACATGATACCTTAATAATGCTCCTAATCAAATGAAGAAAGGTCGACTTAGCTAGGAAAAAACACAAGTGTTGAGAGCAATTTAACACTCCTGGAGAGCATAAGTGCAAAATAGACGAGAGAGTGAAAGGAGACTAAAGCAGTCTTTAAGTCTGAGGCACTCTTTCCGAGCACCAATCTTGTGGTCATCGCAGTGTGAATGAGAATGCAGCACAAGAAAAGGGAAATACAAGGAGTTAGAGATTAAACAATAAGGTGGGGGCCATAGATAAGTAATTAGCAAGTATCTTTGGTTTATCACTAAACTTAATCAGTTAGATGGTAGTTTTTATGACATAATTATTTGATGATATTTTTAAAATTTTTATACATGTAATTCGTTTAATTAATTAGATCCTAACTTGATTTTCTAATAACCAAATTTAATTTTATAACTTGATTTCTTGACTTTAAATTCTAGAACTAAAATTACAATTATTGCAAATCATAATTCTAAAATTGGATTTATCTTTGATTTAATGTTCTTATAGTCTGAAAACCAAGATTAAAGTCACAAACCTTAAGCCTGTAGAAATAAACTAGATTTGATTCAATATGTTTTTTTTCCTAGAAATAGCCTAAAAACTGCAGTTGAATCACATTTATGATGGCGCTTTGGCTAGCAACTAGTTAACACTTTCCGAGGATTATTATCAATCATTGATCCCATATTAATATTCAAAGACTCTTCGTCCCTCTTGTGAATCTCCCTTAAAGTGTTACTGCTTCAAAAACCAAATTCCTAAACAATCCATCCAGATATTTTCTATTCTTTCATTGGATGTTCCATAGAAGAGGGGCGATATATGGAGCACCATAGTTATGTATATGTTCAATTTGCCCATACCTTTGGGAATTGGAGGCTTGTCTATCATTTCCTATATCTTTCAGCAACTCGTTCTTGATCCAGAGATAGAAGTATTTATGCCTTTGTATAATCTTGAGCATGACACAAAAGGGAGCAGGTTGTTGAATTTGATGCCATTGGCAGCATTGTTTGTTGCTGAATTGGATGGCACTATAAACAATGTCTTTTCTCTTATCGTCGGGATGAGATCGTCCGTACCAGATGTTCTGTGCCAACTCTGTGTCAAAACATCTGGTCCACACATTGTGTTTTACTCTTATCATCCGAATGAGATTGTCCATACTAGATGCTCTGTGCCAACCCTATGTCAAAGAATCTAGTCCACATATCCCTTTAAATGTGTAGACCAGATTCTTTGACACAAAGTTGGCACAGAGCATCTGATATAGACAATTTCATCCACTTATCATCAGCCATTGTAGTGATTGTTGGCACAATTGTTGTCGATGAGGGAGGCGACTATGGTTGGTGATGGTGAGATACACAGGTTGCGACTTATTGAGGACAGTGGCGAAGTATGAAATTATTGGAAATCAACCGTGATTGAATCACAGGCGCAGTAGGAAATAAACATTTTTAAGGTTTCCGTTTGGATCCCAGTAATTAAATAACTTGAAGAATAAAAACACGAATCGTAAAATAAAAATCGTACTTGATTTAATTTTCCTGTTGAAATCTTTTGAAATATTTTCGACTTGTTATCTACAAGTTGTTCAATTGTCAAGCCTTTAATGGCATTTACAGAGCATCTTCTCAACTCTTGAAAGGAATTAATCAGGAGTACTAGCTCTCTGATACTTATTCCTATTTATAAAAAAAACATAGTTTTTAAATTTTTATTAAAATTAAATACCTTAATTAAAGTTTTAATTTTAATAAAATTGAATATCATATATTTGATCCCTAAAGTTTCTTAAACTTTATAATTAAGTTCAACTTAACTAAAATTGATTTTTTCCTTCACAAATCATTCTTCAATGTATGGCCTATTAGGTTCCTAATAAAGAGTAATGGTTATAAATTCTAATTCTAATTCTAATTCATAATTAGAATCAGATAAATTATCACTCCTTTTAATTTTATCTTTAATTCTCTAATTAAATAGTTTATAATAATAAATCATGATCAACGTCTAGCAACATATTATGACGACTCAAATATTAAAAATGTGAAAGTGGTTTAACTTAACTTGTCCATGCATGGTTATGATGTATAATTTAATCATTTTGTCATCCAATGTTCCAATTAAACAGAGTATGGATAAAGTTTTTACTCTTTTCCATCCACTCATGTTCGTTCTGTAACACGTAACAAAAAGCCTTATTTACGTTTCTCGAATCGAACGTGTAAGGGAAATAATGAAGAAATACATAAATACCTAATTTCGGTTCCATAACTTTCCAACGAGCTTTCCAAAAGCCGTAATGAGTGTGAATCTACTGAGACCTTCACAATAGTTGCTCACCGCAACATGTTAAAGCCTTTCTGTAGTTTTCTGTATACGTGAACCTCTAAATAGGCCAAAGTATTCGTATGTTCACGATTTGTTACAACTATAAGAGACGTTAACCTTCCATATATAACATCCATTTTAGGTCTCCCCATCATGGGTTCAATATGGGTCTGGTTTACACTGACTAGGGTCCATTTTTCTCGCTGGATGTCAGCCCATTAACGATTCTTTATTGGGTTACTTTATTATCTTTATCCGGATCAAATTTACATAATTTAACAGATAAGTTATTGAAAACAGATAAAATGCAATTAATTATTGTCCACCTTATAGGAAAATATCTAACATTCTCCTCCTTGGACAGTAATCAATTGGGGTAATTGACACAAGGTTAAAATTAGTTCAAAAATACGATTATGCCACATTCCTTTATTGGTACCAAGTTTAAAGCAAAACATTTGATTCAAAAACATTAAAAGTTCATTATTCCATCCCGCAAGGCATTCAATAACAAAAAATATCAAACACATGTGTCATATGTGATAAAGGTTCAATATAATCACGCATATCTAATACCTCACTAACATAAATGAGAAAATAGAGTGTGACAAACTAGGATGATACCAATATGATTTAAAATGTATCATCTTTCAATTTGTAGGTCTCGATTTCTCTAAACTTTATGTCAAACTGAATATACAAAACTGCACCAGAGAAATATCTTTGTTCCCTTTCTCAAGTAATAATATAGTTGTTTAAGGAATTGTTGGGCTTGTCCTCTATAGTTTGTATTGGATATTAAGATAGGAGTGATGACTTCGACTTCGACTTTTTATGATTAAACAAGGGTTAGTCCTTTGGTGAGTTTTAGGCCTAGTAGTAAGGAAGATGTTAACAGATTACAAATAGGTTTTTGGAACATTAGCACCCTTACGGGGAAGTTTTTGGAATTATTGAACATTTGAGACAAGTATAAGCGTCATATAGCGTGCATCCAGGAGCCAAAGTGGGTGGAGGATAAAACGAAAGAGATTAATAGGTTCAAACATTGGTATTCAGGGAGTTCGAGAACACATAATGGGGTAAGTATCTTGGTAGTCAAAGAACTCATACATCATATTGTGGGGGTAAAGAAGACTAATAATAGGATTAGTCCCTTAAAGATTATGGTGAGAGGTGTTGTTTTCAAGGTGATATGTGCTTATGCACCTCAAGTAGGGTTGAACGAACAACTTAAGCATCAATTTTGGGAAGAGCAAGATGAGATGGTTCAGTAGATCCCTCCTAACGAAAGTTATACTATAAGGAGATTTTAATAGTCATATAGAGGTAATCTCATACGGATATTAATGGTCATATAAGAAGGACAAAAGAGTTATACTATACAAGGCGGAGCAATCGACTTGCAAGGTGATACCTAACGCTTGTTTGTCAACTCAGCATAGATTGTTAGTTTTTTTATCTTATAATTAAAAATTGGAGGAAGTAGAGAATTCCTAGAAAGTGTACTAAAGTCAGATAGTAGAATTTGAAAGGGGATAAGGTGGAACAACTTAGGAATAGAGTAATATATAAAGAAGAACGAAGATTGAAAAAAGATATATCTAAAATGTTGGAGAGAGTAATAACTCTTTTAAGAACTACATCTAAAGAAATCTTGGGAGTTTCTAAAGGGCCTAGAGATAGTAAGATGGAGTTTTGGTGGTAGAATAAAGATGTGCAAGAAAGTATTAAGATCAAGAAAGGTGGCTATAAAGCTCTATTAGATAGCACTATAAAGGTAGAGAGGGTAATTAATAGAGAAAAATATAAACTGACAAAGAAAGAAGCAAAGAAGATAAATCTTAGAAGCTAAAATTAGAGCTTACAAGAAATTATACCAACGATTGGAAACTAAAGATGGTAAAAATGATATTTTTAAGATGGCGAGAGCTAGAGAATAGAAAGAGAAAGATTTAGATCAAGTTTGTTGTATAAAAGATAAAGCAAGGATGGTGATTCTAGCTAAAGACGACATCAAGAGAAGAAGACATAGATACTTTTTAACCTTTTTAATGAAGACATGGAGGACAACATTACTTTAGGAAATCTTAGCACATCCAAGAGATATCATAACTTTACTTGTTGTTAGAAGACTACAAAGGAAGATATTAAAAGGGCTTTAAAGGACATGAAGAGTGAAAGGATAGTAGGGCCTAATGAGATACCTATAGAGGTGTGGAAGAGCCTAGGCAAAGAAGATCTTACTTGGCTAGTCAAGTTTTTTAATTTGATTCTTTAAGTCTGCCAAAATGTCTAGATGAGTGGAAACTTAGTATGCTAATTCCTCTGTACAAGAACAAAGGGGACATGCAAAGCTATAACAACTATATAGGAATCAAACTACATAGTTACATCATGAATTTATGGGAGAAAGTGATTGAGAAGAGAGTGAGAAAGAATGGCCTATCTCAAAGAACCAGTTTGGCTTCATGCTAAGAAGGTCCATGACAGAAATCTTACATCTTCTTAAAAGAGTAATGAAATATTATAGGAAAAGACAATGTAACCTATACATAATTTTTATTGATTTAGAGAAGGCGTATGATAGGGTACATAGAGAAATCATATGTAGGTGTTTAGAAGTTAAGGGAGTTCCTATGACGTATATACGGATAATTAGAGATATGTATGAAGGTGTAAATACTAGAGGGATAGGAAGTGATACATAACATTGTTCTATCAATATTGGACTACAACAAGGCTCCTCATTAGCCCCTTTTTTGTAGTAATGGTGGATGAGATCACCAATAATATCCAAGGGGATGTGCCTTGATGTATATTATTTACTTATGACATTATTTTAGTGGATGAGACAAAAGAGGGTGTCAATATCAAGCTAAAACTTTGGAGGGGTTCGTTAGAGTTAAAGGGCTTTAAACTAAGTAAGACTAAGATTGAGCATTTATAGTGTAACTTTTTGGGTAATAGGATGGCTTCCGATATGGAGGTAAAAATTGGTTCAAAAGTTATATCACAAAAAGAGTGTTTTAAGTATCTAGGATCTATCATCTAAAGCAATGGAGAGATCGACAAAGACATATTTCACCACATTAGATCATGGTGATTTAAATGGAAAAGTGCACCAAAAGTTTTACTTGATAAGAAGATAATACTCAAGCTTAAAGGTAAATTCTATCATTTAGTGATTAGGCTAAACATTTTCTATGGGGTAAAGTATTGGCTTGCATAGTCATAAGCTAATGGTGGCGGAGATAAGAATTCTCCGTTAAATGTAAAAATCTTATTAGAAGAGATAAGGTCAGGAATATAATAGTAAAAAACAAATTAAAGATGACTAATATTAATGAAAAATTAAAAAAGACAAGGCTTAGGTAGTTCAAACATGTTAAAAGGAGACATTCTAACGCTTCAATGAGAAGATACGAGAAGATTATATTTAGAGATTGTAAGAGAAAAAAAGGAAGACCTAAGAAGAACTGAAGGGAGGTAATAAAAAATTATATGACTCTGTTGGAACTACAAAGAACATAACACAATAAAGAACTTTGACTTACTAGAACACGAATAAATGATCTCACATAGAGAGGTTCTTTTCGTTCCCATAAGTTTTTGAAATATTTTTCTTTGAATCTTATATCTTATATTTAGCCTAAATATTTAATATATAGTATTTTCCTCTTAGTTAATAAGTCTAAATATTTCTGTACTTATCTTAAATATTTTCTTGTAATAGCTCGTTCAATTTATTTACTAACTTGTCTTCTTTCCTATTTATTTATTTTATCTTTTATTTTGACTATTTATATTTATTTTATTATTTATTTTATTATCATTATTATGATGATGATGATCTTTTACGCTTATTTTAATTTATTTTTAATGAATATTATTTTAATATTTAAATGTATACGTATATATTGTTGGTTTATGTCTTACAGTCAATCGATTTGGTTGTAGTTTAATGACAAATTATTTAAAGGCATTCTTTATCTTGTACATGTTTAGATGTATATGATAAAGTCC
>JANSVA010000005.1:13087759-13104270 GCA_025504915.1 Erythroxylum reticulatum | reverse complement strand
ATAACTTTAAAACATGAATCATTAAATAAAGGAATCATCCCTGATTCAAATTTCTTGTTAAAACTATGTAAAAAACTTTTAGAGGTTTCAATCACTGATGAGTCAAATGAGTAGGGATCAGAGAAATTAACTGAAGTAAAGTTGGTAGTTGAATGGTTATATTCATGACTCTCCAAGTTGTATAGTCAAAATTTCAAGTTTTACATAAGGGAAAATTTGTGTTTTGACTTTAGGGCAAATTTTTTTATTAATCTATGATGAATTGGACCAAGTTGTCTTCTTAAAGTTGTAGCTTATTGTCTTAGCTTTCCAATGGCATAAAGTATGAAATTTTTGGATATCGAAGTTGAGAGAAATGATGAGATGCTTTGGAAAGTGTAGTTAGTGATTTTAGAACTTTGGAGGATGTGAGGAAGACCATTTGAATTACTTCATTTGATTCAGCTTAGGCTAAATCACTTTGTTTGAATCCCTTTGTCTGATCCAGTCTTAGACTGAATCCATTTGTTTGATTCGTCCGCTTCAGTCTTAGGCTGAATCCTATTGTTTGATTCGTCTAATTCAGTCTTAGACTGAATCCTTTTGTTTGATTCATCTAATTCAGCCTTAGACTCAATCCTGTTGTTTGATTCATCTGATTCAGTCTTAGACTGAATTCTTTGGTATGAGTTGTCTGCTTCAGTCTAAGACTAATCCATTGTCTGGTTCAGCCTTGATTGAACCATAGTTTGGTTCATCTTTAACTAAAACCATCCGTCTGATTCCTTCACCAAGCCATCATCTAATGCATCTTTGACCTAGCCATCGCCTGATGCATCTTTGACCTAGCCTTCTTCTAATGCTTCTTTGACTAAGCCTTCGTCTGATGTTTCTTTGACTAAGCCTTCGTATGATCCATTTGTGACTTACGCAACTCGTCTAATCCATCTTTGACCAATGACTAAGCCTTTGTCTGATTCATGTTTGTCCTTATAGATGGCAAAATCATCCTTCAAAGTCTTCATAAAAGTTGTATATCTAGAAGTCCTCTTTGAAACCATCTTAACGATCTAAATCTGATATCTCTAACGAAAGTTATGCTAATTGTCCCAAAATAGTCTTAATATGATTAAGGACAAAACCATGTTTGATTCTTTCGGCCATAACGTTGTCATCCGACCTCCAAATGGCCTGATTTTTGAACCAATGGATTTCTAACAAAATTTTATAGCTCTACATAAAAATATATAGCTTTGATATAAATTTCAAAGAGATTGATTGAATCAAATTAAGAGTATCGGTTGGAAGAGTATCAATTGGATATGTTACTGAGCATACTTCGGTATTTGGATTATATCTTAATTTGTAGAGCTTCGAATGAGACAATTCTTGTTTCAGTATAAACTAGAGACATAGGGATACAAATCTTCTGAAAAAACTTTATTTGAATTCAGTCTCTAAGAATCTCAATTTTTGGATGGAAATTGAGCACATAATATTTGTTTCAGTATAAGAATAGTTTGGATATGGGGCCCAACACTTATGGTAATTTGAGAATGAAGATGAGATGATGTTGGCTAATGAAGGTTCATTGAAATAACATGACAAGGTAACACATTTAAGTTTTATGACTCCGAATGTTGGGCTCTGGAAATAGGGTGCAACAGTTAAAGAAGCATGTGATACTTTACAGATTATTCATAAAGGGTCTAAATTTGATAGCTTCAAAACTACAAATGTTAGTTGTGAGGTTTGAAGAATTGAAGATGGATGAAAATGAGACTATTGGGGAATTTCATGAAAGATTGCATGATATAACGAATCAAGCACATCAATCTAAAACTAGTTAAGAAGATGTTGAGATCATTACTTCTGAGATTTATTTCAAAAATTGCAACAATAGAGGAGGCCCACGACATTAATGATCTATCATTGTAGAAGGTAATTGGAATTCTTATAACTTTTGAAATGAATCTTTTAAGGGGTAAACAAGAAAGAAGCAAAGGATTGGCACTACAAGTTGAAACTGGAAAAGGTATGAATGATTTAGAAGGTGAATCTGATGAGAATGAGGATATGGAGCTATTAACACGAGAGTTTAGTAAGTGGTTGAAGAGAGTGAAAAAGGACAGACCCGAGTTTAGGCAAAACCGTTGGAGCTTATCAAACAACAACTTCAAACAACAACCTAAAACTCAAAGCGGAGAAAGAAAGGTAAAGAGAATTCAATGTCACCAGTGTCAAGGCTTCGGACATGTTCAAGCGGAGTGTGCTAACATCTTGAAGAAGAGAAAAGGGAAGTCTTATACGAGCACTTGGAGTGATAACGAATCCAGAAGTGAAGAAGAAGCTATAAATAGTGCTATGTTAGTTACTTTGTATAGCAATAGTCCAGTTACTTATTTATCAGTAACTGAGAAGGAAGTAACCGAAGACAAAAAAAGTGAATAAATCGGAAAATTTTGGAAAAAACACAGATGATTCAACTTAAAGCTCAATCTCAGATTATGATAGCGATGACAGTATTTCAGATGATAAAAAGGAAGGTATTTATGAAGCCTATGAGTTAATGTATGATAAATGGGTCTAAACATATAAGAAAAATGAGACGTTAAAGGAGGAAAACACTTCCATGAAGAACATCATTCAAGATCTAGAGAAGAAGTTGTTGTCTACATTAGATGAGCTTGGTGAAGCTAGAATGAAATTAGTAAGTATCGAAAAGGGATTCAGAACGTTGAATGGAGGCATAAAAAAAACCAGAAAAGTTAATGAAAATTGGTAGGGTTAAAGGAGATTTGTAAGACATTGGCTATAAGGGTGAGTAATCTAAAGTGAATGAGGAATAAATGATATGTCCAAATTTGTCCGAGAAGAAGAAACATCAAGAAAGAATCAAATATTTGTACCCATATGTCATTTTTGTGGAGTTATCAGGTAAATAAGGCCGAGATGTTACAAGATGTTATAAATGATGTTTCAAAGAGGTCAAAACTGAAAATCTAGACACTCTCTATTAAATTTCCAGTAGCAGCCCATAATACCGAAGCATACTTGGATTAGAAAGGTCAATTACAAGCAAAAAGACATTTAAAAAAAACAAGAAATTGTCTAGATTCACAGTTAGTTATTGCTTGTGAAGAAACTATTCAGACAGAAGATAAATTAGTTACTTCAAAAGAAGAAACTGATGACAAAGATAATATGACGAGGAATAAGACCAGGTTTGAATTTCTTCGAGGAGCACAGGGACTGTGTACTTTAGATTTTTGGAGTATATTTTATGTTGTTAAAAAAACAAAATGTAAAAAAATATTTGTCTTCTTTAGTTCCTTAGTTTTTATGATGCTATTATCATCCCATCTTTTTAGTAGTTTGCATTGTGACTTCTATTTGGCTCTACCGAAGACTCTTCAAACCCCTCAAACTACACAAATATTAACCTCAACCTTCTTATCATTATCCTCTATGTGATTGTTTATAACCTCTGGTCCGAAAGAAACCACCGAACATTCAAAGATAAAGCCTTGGAAGTTGGGAACTTAAACACTAGAGTGGTCTTCCAAGTTATAGAACTTCTGGGCTCAAACATCCAAGGAAGGTAACTATTGGTAAGGATGATTTTCTCTAATGTTTTGTTTTGTAGTTTATTCCAGTTCTTGATAGTAGAAGACCAATCCCTACTCCTTAATTGGTTTCTTAAAGAATTAGAAGCATTTTTACAGGTTTCACCAAGGAAGGATGGGTGAGAGTTATGCAAGCATACGATGGAGATATCACCCTTAGGATCAAGCTATTAGGGACAAGATGGGCGTAAGAAGCAGGGGAAAAGGGTTGTACCTTATCATCCTCGGTATCTTAAGCAAAATAGATCCCACCCTTTTCAGCAAAATAGAAGAACACAGTTAAGAAGCTTCAACTTATGAAGTGTTGACTTGAAATTCTGGTGTTGTAACGGAAACAATTGACTATTTTACGTTATTGCTTTACTATGTTAGTATGTAAATGTATGTGTTACTGGTTAAGATATACCTTCCTACAAGGTCATCTTAGTTGGTAGATATGTATAGGTTGGTTGTTGTGGTTTGTTTCAGTTAATAAAGAACAAATTTTGTAGAGTTCCTCATGTTCTTAGGTAAGGTTATTCCTTTTGGTATTTCAAAGAGATTTGCATCTTGGGCAATCTCGTGACTTTTACATAACTTTTGTCGATTTATTTAAATTACTGATTTACCAAAAACAAGAAGACTCATCAGCTCTCTTATCAGTGTAGGTCTCTCTCGGGTATCTCTCTCTCTCACTACACTAGCAACACTTATCTTTAATTCCTTGGGTTTATGAATTTGATCATTCTTATAAAGATGGAATTGAAGCAAGTAATGATATGTCGGCATATGCATTGATTGGTGGTAAATTGTCATCTTGGCGTGCTTATAATTCTTCCACTGAACCTACTACTAATTTTTATGTTTCTTTATTCGCTAAGATTGATTGTGTTGAAGGCATTCTTTGTTTTGACAATGTTTTGCCCCAAGGAGGAGACATCAGATTGTTTATGTTGAATATTCCATTTAGGGGGATATTTCAAGATATATGCGTGATTATTTATCGTACTTTTTGTCATCTTTCTGTCCCAAGGGGGAGAATGGATTTATGTATTTGATGGTTATATGTCCAATTATCTCCTTTAAGGGGAGTTTTGACTATGTGACAAATAATGCTAAAAAGGGAGAGATTGTTAAGATATATAGTATATATCTTTTTATTTAGTTTTGATATCTTATTTATTAATTGGACATATAAGATATTAATTGGATAATGACTTGGATTCAAAAAGCTATTGGTGATAATCTTCTAGTTGTGATAGAGTCCTATCCTTAATTAATGTGTATCTTGACAAAAAGTATGATGGATTTTTGGGACAATGGTTTAAGTGTGATAGAACTCTATCTTATGTTGGAGTGTGTATACTTCACAATTGTGGTGTATTACGTGGGAGATAGTCAATATTTATTGCTAGAATTTTCAAAGGAGTGACCAAGGGTTTTTGTATGATTTTTGGGTCTTGCCATGGGGTCTTTGTCATAAGTGAGGTAAATAGGTGTACTGCTATGACTTTCTCGGTGGTGACAGTCCCGTGACTTCGACTGGGTTAATGGTGAATTGATTTTGAGTGTGTGAAGATTACATGAGTGAGTAGGTTGAATGGTAGTGTGTGAAATCTACAGTTTGGTGTTTGTGTGACTCTAAGTTCTTTCATATTTTGTTGGCTACTTTGGAATTTTGAGATACGCTTGTTTATTTTCCGGGCTAATTTCATGGGGATTGAATCTTGATTTAGTGCTACAATTTTTGTCAAGGTTTTCATGACTTTGTTGGAAAGTTTATCATTGACAGTGTTTGTGATTTGGTAGCTGCATTTTCTTCTGTTTTGAGTAACCATTGAGAGTTTCTTTGGTGTCTAGTGTGAGGATTTTAGCAGCTGGTTTTTCTACGGTGTTTGCATGATTTTATTGGGCTGTTCATCGTCGATAGAGTGTTAATTTTGTGGTTGTCGTTTTTGGTGTTGGTGTATGAAAATTGCAGTAGTTATCATTCCTTTTTTTGCTGCTGTCTTCGTTGTTAGTTTTGTGCAAAAAACTTCAGCAGTTGTCGCGGTTGTTATTACTCTACTAGATTAATGTTTCGATGAAGAAACGTTGTTGACTTGAGACATTTTTGTGGCTATTGTACATAGGATTTTTAGTGAAGATATTGAAGCCACACAACAGATCTTTCGATGAATAACTTTCCGTTCTTTTGTTAATGAAGCAGTATATTTAGGGGAGATGTTTTTTTTTTTAATCTCAAATGTTGTCTTTGTATGTTGATTGTTGTTTAATCACTTGGTTTATTCTTTTATTGTTCTTTCATTAAAAGATTGATTGAGAAAATCCTATGTTGAGGTTGATACGAGGCAGTCGTACCATTAGGTATGAAATTCTTTCACGAAAAATGAGGTTGACAGATAGTGTTAAGGGTTGAGTGGTATCGACTCAGTAAAGTCTTGGATAAATCTATTGTATTTTTGTGAAAGTATTAAGCTGGGTGAGGGCCCTACAGGCATAAACAAGGCATGCCGAGCTGTGTTATTAAATTTTTGGTGTTTTAATTATTTCGTTTTTGATTGTTTCTCTTTTCATTTGTGTTAGAGACGTCCATGGTAAAATTGGAAAGTTTGCGAAACTATTATCCCTTACGATTTTTCACTAATAACTAGTTTTTTTAGATTTATCATCTTCAATAAAAATATTTGGAAGAATCTTTCTTCTATATCGAGTAAAGTTCCCCTTTTTGGCCCTTCACTCGAATCTATTTTGAGTTGCAACAAGTTTTTAATTTCCTAGGTGAGGAGACATGATGAAATAAAAAGAATAACTATTTAACTTTTTTGTTCGGTTTTTAAGTTTTAGATTGATTTACTTTAAAAACTTTTATTGTTAAAATCTAATTAAGTTTTTAATTAATCGATCAATTTTTATAAATTAATAAGTTTTTATAAATTAAAATAAATCAACTAATTTTCATTTACAATATCTTTTTTCAATTAAACTTCAAATTCGTTGATAGATAATGACAACTCTTTTAATCATATTTTGAAAATTTTAATTTCATTCAATTTTTAGCTTGATAGTCTATTAAAATTTTTAAACCTTAAATCTCTTGTGTAATTTAGCTTGAATTTTAAAACATTAGATAAAAGTCTTTGATCTTTTAAGTTCTAACTTTTTCATGTTTTAGAATTTTTGTCCGGATAAGATTATCTCTTTCTTTTGATTTTTTAATTAGTAAGTTAAACTAATTGATAATCTAATAAAAAAATTTTAATCACATTTTTTATTAAAGATATTTTATGTCCATCAGTTACAAATTCCTGAAGAGTGATTTTTCAAGTTCAACTTCATTTTTTATGCAAAGGTCGAATGGCTTATTTTTTCACGTGTTGTAAAATCTGAGATTTGCTTTGATATATTTAGTGTGTAAGGATCAAATTTATTTAAATAGAATGAATATTGATTTTAAAAATATTAAAACGACGCAAGATTCACATTTTCATAATTGAAGAATTAGGCGTCGTGCAAACCATATTGTTCAATAATACAGCGCGGGTAGTTCATAACTGCATCCTTTCATGGCAGTATGGATTAATGGACAGAGAAGAGAGATAAGTGATCACCACGGTTTTGAAAAATGTAGAGGACAGGTTTTTGATAAAGTGAAATGAAATGATGAAAATACCATGTTGTGATTTTATTCTTATAGCGCTAAGAATCAAACATATCTATAATTCATTTAAAAATAGAGTGCATTTTTCTTTATTTCCAGATAAATTAGAGCTCAGAATGTTGTACTTAAAACTATAGAGTTTAATTGAATGCTAAGATATTTAAAAAATATTGCAAGTACATATATATCTGATATAAATACCTCAACAATAACGTAAACATGGAGTGAAAAGTGTAAACAAGAGTGTTTTCGTATGACGTCAGTGTCAATTTCCGACGAAAATCTGAAGGCATGTGTTAGGAGCTAGGACGTCTTTGTGTAAGCGGCATAATAGTTCCACGATCAATCTTTGCCGCCATCTTTGATCCTCACAACATATTTTATTAGGCGTCATCTTCATTAAAAAATCCTTGGAATTTTTTTAAAGAAATTCTTTTATCCAAGTAAAATTCCCTTTTTTGACTTCTTTAAAAAAGCTCTTTACCTGTTAATCGATTAAGTTGCAAGAAACAAATGATTTTCAGGTTGAGGAACTGACCAATTACAAGTAATTGACATCCTTCACGATAGTTTATTACTTGAGGCATCTCGAATGTTATTCTTTTAATAGTTTTGTTGACTAAGTAAATATATATTAGATAGAGCTATTTTATGAAATGTTTTGATTTTTATACGGTGTCAATTGAAAAATAATTTAAAATTATTATATAAGATACCGAATATTTACTTTTGATTTCATAAAATATACACAATGAGATAATTAATAAGAAAGTAATATGTATTATTATAGCATATGATGTTAACAGAAAAAAGTTAAATGGAACAACAAATTTGACAAATAGTACTGTACTTTTTTAGAGTTGAATACATTTTCTAATAAATTTGAATTTTGAAATAAATTATATGCACTGTCCAATCAACTTAACATAATTGACTGCTTCATATACTCCCTGGTGGAACGGCATTAGTGAAAGAAACCAAAAAATACTTCGTAACATGGTGAGAAGTACACTGAAGAAATCTGGCTTAACAAAGCCATTTTGGCTAGAACTCAAAAGCTCGTTTATCGGAGCAGTCACAATTTGAATAGGAGTCCATCTGGTGCACTTAACATAACCCTACAAGAGGTATGAAGTGGAAACAAACATGCAGTACATTATTTCAGAATTTTTTGACGTATTGCTTATGTTTATATACCTGATTAGAAGAGAACAAAGTTGGACGATAAAGGAGTCAAGTGTGTAATGCTTAGGGATTTTGAAGTGGAAGTTTTCGAAGGGGTGTTGTAGTTTCGCAAAATCTAGCACAATTAAAACAGACAATCAAATGCTCAAATACAAAAAAAAAATTAATACCAAAATTTGATAATACAGTTCGGTATATTTTGCCTACATCTGTGAGCCCCTTACCTAGCTTAATACTTTCATTAACAACAATAGTTTGTATATAAGACTTTACTGAACTAACATTACTCAACCCTTGACAATATCCCTCGTTCTCACAATCCATGAAAGTATTTCACACCCAATAGTACGACCATCTCGTACTAACCTTAATAGAGGATTTTCACAACACTGTTTAATAATAAAAATGATATTTGAACAAATTAAGTGATTGAATCAATAAAGACATAAACAAAGAAAAACACTTGAGATAAAAGCACTTCCCTAAATATGTAGCTTTACTAGCTGAAAGTGTAAGAAATGATAGAACAATATATGTTGTGAACTATTGAGAAGATTCATGATCAGCCCATGCACAACAGTATCAAAATAACATCAATCGAATAAACATTTTTCACCGAAATGTCACAAAAACTACATTTGCAACAATACATGTCTCTTAGATGTTTTTCACTAAAAAACCAATATCTAGACAGCCTTAAAAATCACTGAACACTACAGAAAACCCAGCTGTCCAAGATGGATAGAATCGCCTAAAATCAACTGCCAAAGATATCTCATACTCCTGAAAATACAACTGCAAAAATCATGAAAACTTTTAGAGTTTTCACACACCACCACACCAAAAAGACAGCTGCAAAGTCACACTCAATAGCCACCATCCTAATACTAGACAACCATCAAACTAGTTGCAGAAAATCATACAATCAACCTAAAAACACAACCCTAAAATCACGTTAACACCACCAAAGAATAGTTGCCAATAGTCTTTCAAGAATAGGAAAGAACACAAGTGGCTATCAACAATTACACAGTTCAATTTAGTCACGCAAGAGCAAAGGAAAAAGTAGCAGATACACTCCTACACACCATCAACCAAATCACGTTAAACACATATTAGAAAAACAACTATTTAGACTTTAAAAAAGACCGACAACTCCAAGAAAAAATGTCACACAAAAATCTTCAGCCAAGGGTTATGTGATCAGCCACGAAATTTGCAACAAATAGATTTCTATCTCAACTCAATCAGCTCATAAGCATCATCGACAATATCCCTTGGATATCCAACTGCCATAATCAAGTTAAAATTTCATAAGATCACCATTATCTCACAATAGGATATACATAGTAAATACCATCTTAATTAGGATTTTAAACTTCTCAAACTTGTCTTGAAACAATCATACATAAACATAACTAGGTCCAATTAACAAATAATGTCCAAAATGAAATAATAAGATAATCACCTATATCTTAACATGAAGAATCCAAGTTACAAAGAAACTTGTTGTTAGCAAGAATGTGATTTTATTTTTGTAGAAAACGAGTTCTGACTATGGAATTAGAAGGTTAGGAAAGAGCAACTATACTTGATGATGAGAAAAAACATATGCAACCACAAACTTTCTCTCTCTTCTTTCAATGCTTTGACCTCTCTCTTCTTTTGATTTCCCACTTCTTTTGATTTTACCTTTATGCCTTTTCTTGATACCCGTTCCAACCTTGTCCTAACCTTCCAACCACTAGTGAGATTCATCTTTTCCAGAGGGCAGCACCGGAAGCAGGGCGATAAGTCACCGCCATGGTTGAACATCTTCGTCATTAGGATACTTTCCTCCTTTAACTCGAGAGCAGTTCAATAGCCATTTGGCAGGCAACTCAGAAAGGTCGAAGGATATAGTCAATGTTCAAGCAAAGAAGGTATTGGGAGGAGGTGCCTGGAGAGACAAGATTGGTGTTTAGCATAATAAAGGTAAGCTCTAATACTATCAGAATGTGTTACAAGATGGTATAGTTCTCCCTCGTTGGAGTTGTTACAAGTTGGTGCAAGAGCATGGTCTAATGCTCTGGCAGGCTTTTTCTGTTCCAAAAGAATGGCTTTCTCAATTGTTAATGCGTGGCAAAAGGCTAGATGGAGTAAGAAAGGATTTGAAAAATCTATGCTAATTGAGGATGGGTTGATATTGTTTAAGTTCTCTCCGAACTTAAATATTGGTGAGATAATTGAGCAAAGACTGTGGCATATAGGAGACCAGCCCTGTTCTTGCGACAATGTAAACAGGGGTTGGGTTTGGATAGGGGCTCAATAGAGGTGATGCCATTATAGGTTTAGTTTCACGGTCTTCCGATGGAGTATTGGACGGTGGAGGGGTTGAGCCATTTTGTTAGTGTTTTAAGTAAGCCTATCTGCATAGATTCTCAGACGAAAGCTATGGATAGAATCGATTATGCTAAGATTTGTATTGAAGTGCTGAAGGATGTTGTTTTGCTTGAAACCTTGTCCATCATGTAACTTGGAGAGATAACGGAGATGGTCAGAGATTTCATCACTGTTACTTATTCTTGGAAGCTGAGTGTGGTAGGGAAATAGTCGGTAGCTACTGGGCGAATTTTCCAATCTGGGTGGCATGAGGATTTAGTGAATGTAGTACTTAGTACTGAGGAGCAGGGAAGGAAGATAGAACAGGGGATGAATCGGAAGGAAAAGGGGAATGTGGTTACTGTGATAGAGACATTACGTGAAGGTAGAAATGGTCAGATCTAGGGATGTAAAGTTACTACAGGAAATGATCTAGAGAGAAGGATATCTATGGGCAGGACCACGCACACTGATAAAGAAATGGATGTTAATCAAGTTGGGAAAGTTCAAAGTCGAGAAGGGAGGCAAAATAATAGTGAGAATGTTGTCACTGGGGATTCTTTATGTTCCTATAGTCCTAGAAATTTTGAGAAGGTAATAGCAGAAGTGGTGCTAGAAAATAGTGGAAAAGTCAATGAATTGATGATAGAACCAAAGCAGATGGCTACAGAGGATAATGAAGATACAGAACCTAGCGTTAGTAATGGGCAAGAAGCGGGTTCAGACAATTAGGTAGGGGAGATGATTCAGGTTTCGGTAGTGCTGGCTAAAAGAACTATGGGAATGAAGAAAGGGAAGAAAAAAAGCATAAAGAGGTTATGTCCCTTGAGTATCTTTTTTAAGATGTCGGTATTAGTTTGGAACACGAGGGGCCTGAATGGCAACCTTAAAAAGCTTTTGGTTAAGAAATTAGTAGCGGATAAAAACCTGATTTTAGTAGGGCTTCTCGAAACAAAAATAAAGGCTAATGCTGATCGGAAGGGATTAGCCTTTTTAGGGAATAAATGGAGTTTCATTTCAAACCATGTCCATCATTATAATGGTAGGATAATATGTTGGTATAATTCGGATAAAGTGGAGGTTCATGTGCTGAAGATGGGGGATCAATTCATGTATTTGCAGTGTGAGATAATTAGGAAGTTTTAGTTTGTGGTTACATTAATATATGCCTCAAATTTTGCTTTCCAACAAGCTAATTTGTGGAAGGAGCTGCTGGAGATACATGCTAGGATGCAAGGACTGTGGATGGTGGTAGGAGACTTTAATTGCTGCCACAATTCTGCTGAAGTTGAGGGAGGTGTGTGATTTCATATAGGAGTAAGAGTCGAACTCAATCAGTTATTTCTTAGCACTGATCTAGTGGATCTCAAAGGAAGTGGCAGATGGTTCACTTGGGAAAATAAATAAAAGGTAATATGTTTATTAGGAAGAAGCTTGACCGAGCGTTGGTCAATCAAAAGTGGCTCAACTTTTTCTCGCGTGCTTTAGCTGTGTTTGGAGAACTAGAATTTTTTTAATCATGCATCCATTCTAATTTAGCAGCTGAGTGATGGAAATAGGAACGGGGCTCCATTTCGATTGTTTAATGGATTACTTTAGGTAGAGGGTTTTATGGAGACGATTTCATAGATTTGGAGGATTGATGTGCAAGGATATAAAGCTTTCTAGTTGATGCAGAAATTGAAGTTGGTAAAACGAGTAGTCAAAGAGTTTAGTAAGCATAGAACTCGAAATATCCAAGATATGGGTACCAATTTGGCTGAGATACAAAAGCAGTGTTATAGGGACCCCCTTAATGAGAGTTTAAGAGTGCTTGAGGCTGATCGGATGCATAAATACCAGGAGGTTTTGAAATTGAATAATTCAATTCTTAAACAAAAAGCAAGACAAACTTGGCTTAAGGAAGGAGACATCAACACCAAGTTTTTTCAAGCGACTGTCTTAGCAAGACATAATACAAATACAATTACAGAGTTGATGGATGCAGGGGGCAATGTATTAAGCTATCAATTAACAATTACTAAACACATCAGGGGGTATTTTATACAACTTATGGGAAAATTTGAAGCTACAGGGAATGGATTTAGAGTTAAGGATGTGTTGGAGTTCACTCCCAGCCAAGATAGACTGTAATGTTAAATGCTCCTTTTTCATCTCAACAAGTGAAGGAGGCCTTGTTTCAGTTAAATGGTTCAAAAGCGCCCGGCCCTAATGGATACTCAGCTGGTTTTTTTCAACAGATATGGAATATCACAGGTCAGCTGTTAAAGGAAGTGATACTAGAGTTTTTTTTTTCACCCGGTAAATTTTTGAAGGAGATCAATCATACTTATTTATGTTTAATTCCTAAAAAGGAGCGACCAGAAAGGAATACAGACTATCGTCCAATTTTGTGGAGCAACCAAAAAGGATTACGGACTATCGTCTAATTTTGTGTTGCATAACGATGTATAAAATAATAGCTTCTCTTTTAGCGGAACATTTGAAGGGTGTATTAGCTGAAGTAGTTAGCAACGCCCAAGGGGCTTTTCTTCCTTTAAGAAGTATTGGGAATAATATATTGTTATTGAAAAAATTGTTGGGGGATTATCATATAGGCAAAAAGGTTAACAGTTGTGCCTTAAAGATTGATCTTTATAAAGCTTATGATACGATTGGATGGGGATATCTAAAGGATTGCTTGGAAGGGATTGGTTTGCCTACACAGTTTTGTCACTGGATACTTCAATGTATTCAAACTACCTCTATGAGTGTATTAATTAATAGGAGTCCCACGAAGCCATTTAGAATCACTAGAGGGATTATGCAAAGCGACCCTCTCTCCCTTTACCTATTTACTCTGACGATGGAGGGTCTTTCAAGATTATTGACTAAAATGGTGCAGTGTAATGGGGTATATCAGTACCATTATAAATGTAGGGAACTGAAACTGTCACATTTACTGTATGCTGATGATGTGATATTACTATGTAAGGCTGAAACATATGTGCTAAAGATGTTGATGAATCTGATGAACATTTTTTCTAGGTGGTCGGGGATGAAAATGAATATACAGAAGAGTGAAATTTATGTGTCTTCAGATGTTCGTAATTGGGAGTTGATCAGTAGGTTGATGGGGTTGCCTCTCCAAGAAATACCGTTTAGGTATCTAGGAGTACCAATCATTTCGGGTAAGCCAAGATTTTCTTATTTCTTGCCATTGTTGGAAAAATTGAAAAGTCGTATTAATGCATGGCAGAATCGATTTCTATCATTTACTGCTAGAGTTACTATAGTTGTTTCAGCGCTGAATAGTATGCATGTACACTGGGTTGCTCACGTGGTAATTCCGAAAAGATTTATAAAGGAAACGGAGAGGATATTGAAATCTTTCTTATGGACTGGTAAGCATGACAATTGTAAGGGAGTTAAAGTCAAATGGAGTGATATTGTAGTGCCTAAAAAACCATGGGGTTTGGGCATTATTTCGATCACACAGATATAAAGGGTCTTGCTTATGAAGAGAATCTGTAGGTTATTTGTGGATAAAGAAGCGATGTGGGTCAAGTGGGTACAGATTTATCGTCTGAATGGGCAAAGTTTTTGGCAAATTCAGTCGAGGTATGAACATTCTTGGATTTTTAAAAGCTTGCAATTACGTGACTTGATTTATCATAATATTAAAAGTAGAATTGGGAATGGCGAGGATATAAGTTTCTAGTTTGATAATTGGAATGAACTCAGCTTTCTATGGTTGAGGAATTATTTATCTGTATTTAGAAACCAAATCTCTAAGGAAGCATCGATGGCATGGGTAGTTAGGGAGAGGGCAAGGTTGAATAGTTGTAGGTTTGGTTAACTACTTGATCAGTATATGAATGGGGTGCTACTTCAAAATGATACGGACAAGAGGATTTGGGTTGCAAATCCAGCTGGAGAATTCACGACCAAATCAGCACATGACTTAGGAAGAGAGCTACAGGAAGAGGTTTCATAGGCTGCTTTGGTATGGAAGCAAGTATTAGGTCCCAAATTAGCTTTTTTCTTGTGGTTGGCTATTAAAAATAGATTGAGAACTAAGGACCGATGGTTTGGTAATTATGATCCCATTTGTGTGTTGTGTAAACATGTTAACGAGAGTAGAAATCAATTGTTTTTTAAATGTGAATATACCAAAGCAGTGTGGAGTAGCATTTTGCATATGATAGGGATTCAGAATTTTTCCTATGAACGGAATGTTAATGAGCATTTTGTATTAATTTTTAATACGTATTTTGCTAAACTCTTATCCATTTAATATTTAAATTGCACTAATTAAACGTTATTTGTTTTAATTTTAGGCACATATTGGATTTGGAATTTTTAAAAGCCTAAAGCAAGGAAAAGATCTCAAAGGAAGAAAGGATATTTAAAAAAAAAATTTGAAGAGGCGTTCTTGAGTTTTGCAAGGTTTTGGATTGCGCAGTGGACCACACTTAATTTGTCACATCAAAGAGAAGAAGAAGGAGACAGGAGCGTGAGTTTTGGTAGTTGGAGGCATGGGCTGTGTGGAAAGAATAGAAGAAAAATATAAACAAAGAGTAAAAAGAAGGCAGTTGGTGGCGCAGAGAAGAAAATAATGTGTGAATAAAGTAGCAGATGGTGGCGTGGAATGAAGAGGAAAAAACGAAACCAAAAGCAACTCTTCATTGCACTCAAGCCACAAATCAACATACATTCACCATCCACACGTCAACAGCGAAAAGAGAAAATACTGAATAGGAAGAAGACAACAAAAACAGCAGACGAAGACAATGCAGCATTAGCAGACCAAGAAACTGAGCCCAATTAAATTATCACATCAGCGTAAGATTGGAGGAGGGTTCTGCGTGATTTGCATAAGCTGGCATTGGAGGCTTAGGTTGCGTGGTTTTGGAGAGGTTTGAATGCTAATCCATCACAGACGTGGGAGACTACGCACGAAAAATACACTCCCAATTCACACACGTTAGTAAGAAGAACAACCTCCATCAATGCACACAGCTCCATCCTTTTCTTATAAAAAAATGACACACAAGTACATTAGCTGGGGATGAAGAATAACAACGCAAGAGGAGTGGCTAAAGTGGCGGTTTGTGTGTGAGACATTTGGTGAGTGGTGCTGTGTAAAAAATAAAAACACGAAGACAACTGGGGAGAAGAGGAGGCTTGAGATGTTGGCAGCTTGACCATAGAGAGAACGTTAGCTTATAGAGAGGAATAACAAACAGCTGGTGGAGAACACACACACGGAAGCTAAACGAAGGAAAGCAGCTAAGAGGAGGATTGGACCAGCTCTCAACACGTTAGATGCCACTCAACACTCCAAACTCATGTGCCAGCTGTTGGTGGAGAGGAAGACGTTGAAGCTGGTGGAATTTGGAGAATACCGAAGTAGCTGAGTGGAGAGAAAAAAAAAAGGAAATAAAGGAGCTGTTGGTGGAGACAAACTCATGTGCCAGCTATTGGTGGAGACTCACGTTAGAAAAAAAAACATATACTCTCCACTTATATGAACGCATGATGTGGCAAGCAACAAAGGAAAGAACCCGTGGAGAAAGAAAAGGCTAAAAGGAAAAAGTGAGTTGGTGGAGATTAAATGTGTCGACGTGAGTGGCGCGATAAAATACAGCTGCGGAAAAGGAGGTGTTCTTAATTTTTTTCCTTTTCTTATTTATTTTAATTGTGTGGATTTAATCAATGCAACAATATATTATGACCAT